>OZ038500.1:39025076-39370076 GCA_964036315.1 Acanthosepion esculentum | reverse complement strand
GGACGAGACGATGTGTATCTACCACATTCTAGAGCAAAAAGGAGAATTACATCCGTCCTTTTATAGTCCTAAACAGCGCTCTTAAAGCATCTCGTCATACATGATAGGGGTAATCCCAACGACTTTAATCATGATGCACACGCACACATACACAAACACACACACACACACACACACACACACACACACACACACACACACACACACACATATATATATATATATATATATATATATATATATATATATATATATATATATATTAATGTTATATATTAGTTTAAATAAGAAAATGTATTTAAATAGAAATATATTTTCAAATAGGCCTAAGCAGTATTTTCGTTTGTATAGACCAAATGTTAATGTACAAGTGCTTGACGGTAGTTGCAAATTAATTTTGTGGGGATATTCCGAAGAAACACATTTTTGCTTTATAACATTTTTTTTATTTGGTAAAAGATTTCTTAAATAAAATCGAAGTAATGACGAGGTGAAACAGGTAAGATTTTATTATGCAGCAGATTCATTTACACTATTACTATTAATCAATCGAAGTTAGTAAAAAGTAATTTATATGTTAAATATATCGTTTATGATGTGTACCAGTTTATGATATGTTTTTATTAGAAATATTTACAATAACTTATTTGGTGGTGTGAAATTTTCTTATGCAAGTTGATGTTTGCTCATCAGTTGTCAAAAATAAATAAATATTAGCACTTTCGGATATAAAATCTTGCCCCGACTCGAAAGACAGATATAAAATTTTAAAAAATAAAACAAGATTGTTAAATAGTTATTTACTGATATGAACATAACATTGGCGGGGGGATAGAAAAAAAAAAGGAAATTGAAATATTGGAAAGAACAAGATTAAAAATTGCTTCAAGAATATCAGAAAAAGAGATTTGATTAAAATTAAAAGAGCAATAAAGAAAGTGAAAATATTTGAAAAAGTTTGTGTTGTGAATATAAATAGAGGGATATATGCAGAATATAAAAAGACATTAAAAACAAAACAAACAACCAAACTACCAACTTAAAATAAACGTTAGTTCATTAAAACTAATTTATGTATATATTAGCTGCGTTTGGTGGCTGGGCCAGACATTGAGTCTTTCATGGAAATATTTAACAATCTGACTTAAAAGAGATGCGATAACATTTTGGGTTCGTATTGTAAGGAATACAATTATAAATCACTTCAAAATTGATAATTACGTCAGGGTCTCTGCAGAGAATTCTTGGGCACGACTTTTTTGAGTAATGCAGATGATAGCAGAGAAACATTATTTTAAACTGTCTATTCATACAAGACAATATTGCTTCAGATTCTGCAAAACTAACTATTGCTCATATTGCCAAATGACCCCTACCACCTCAAATATTAATCCATTGCATCATTAAAAATATGAGAATGCAAAATAGTAGTAAAAGTTAACAAAATGAATGAAAGACTGATAAAGATAGAATGTTAAGGAGTCAATATTAATTCGTAAAATAATAATTTATTCACGAATATGAAATATTTTATTAGTTTATGTTCCATTAGTTTATTTGTATAGTAAAATCAAACACCTCCAAACAAGTTACTGCCAATATTTTTAACAAAGATAGATATTATTCTTATTTTACTGTGAAAGCATTAACTGAATAGGAAAATCTGACATAGTGCATATATCTTCATTAGCAGATATTAAAATTCTCTTTTAGAAGAACTTAATTTATCTGTTGCAATATCTGAGATCATCAAATGAGTATAGTGTAAATTTGTCTAAACATCAAACACTAAAGATTGAACCTTTCGTCACTTGTCAACTTATTTATCACCTCACTACGTAGCATTTTTTTCAATATTGAAAAATGAAAAGTCCGTATTTTATTTTAGTCCATAAATGAAGTAAGAATTTCTATTCATTTATAAGAACCAATATTCTCGACTTGTATTGCATTATGGGTTCAATTATTTTTTACAAACCTGTTCAGAATTTTGAAAAGAGAGATGTCTCCTGATTCGGATTATTTCTTTCCACTTAAATACTTTCTTTGTTTTTTACTTTAATGTCTGTGTTCAGCTGAAAGCGGATTCATTTTTGACTAGCTTTTTTTAAATTTCCTTGACTCAAACAATGTGATCTTTGCTATTCTACCAAAGTCTTTGGAATTATTCTCAAAAGATAAACAAAAGCGCAGACTTATGCCATTCTTTTCATAAAGCCGAGTGGAAACAGTTCCTGTCAAAAAGAAATATCTTTATTTTCTTTAACTCGAGCAACATAAATAAAACGAATGGGTAGATACGTTCAATTTCTGTTTTAGACACGTGACTCTCTATCAACTTTTCTGTTTGTAAATTTCAATCTTGGCTTGCGTTATAGTTTATGAAAAGTTGTCAACTCATCTCTCCGTGGCGCAAATCAAGGCACATGCATTTCATATGAGATAAATTGAAAAATAGCTGAGCTATGCACCATTTCCTTCAGAACGTAGGTAATGATGTCTTTCCACAAATTCCTTTTTTATTAACTCTGAATTGCCATGTAAGATAGTGGAATGGGTCCCAATTGATTTCTTGAAAAGCTAGAGATCCTTGTCTACTCTCGTATTTAATTTATAGCTGACAGGAGAAAAGATGGATTCATTCCTTTCCTAAACGCTTTAATGCGAAAGTTATTGCAACAGATTAGATTTTAACTCGTATTGTCAATTCCATTTGCTGTTTCTATAACAGCTATGCTACCTGCACGTTCTAAATTATAGTAATAAAGATGATTAGAGTCTGAGGAAAATCCTTAAACTTTAAAAAGCCACAATTGATGAATGTTCATTTTATATTACAAGAAAATTTGTTCGTCTTTTCTCGTAGTGACTGTAGAGAAAGAGACACAAAACTGTTAATAAATGTAAATTTTTGCTTTGGTCCAGTTTGATGGCTTACGCTTTACTCTGACGACTTGCCCAGTAAATGAAAACATTACTTTTAAGTAAAATATCATTACTTCCTCATTTTGCAAAAAAAGGTATTCATAGATGCAACCACGTATCATCTATTTACTAAAGTTAATATATTTTCATTTCATAGACAATGCACAAGATACTAAGGCAAACATTATGCTTTTACAAATCTTTAATGTTCACTGCAGATTAAGTGTATTGTAAACTTTTTCTAGATAGGCATGTATCAGAAGACCCGCAATTATTTCGTTGTATTTCTTCTATTGAACCGGAAACTCCTCCTTCAATATTAGTCAAGGAAAACATTTTTATACTGAAGATTACACTTCAGTTATTTTTTTCTAAGTTTTTTTTTACTTAATTATTTGATTTTATTTCTTAATTTTTGCCTAAAATTAATTCTATGAAACATTTCTTTTAAACATTTAATTCTATTTGATGCCGTTTTTATTTACGATACATCAATTTTCTCTATCAAAAAGGAATATTCTGCCACATATGGTTCAGAGCAAGATTATCACAAAAGTGAAATTAAAAAGATTAATTTCTTAGGTAAATAGCTGTTAATTAATTGTCATGTCTTTTGTCAGAATGTGTATTACTTAGATGAAGTAAAATTAATCGCTGTTGTATAATTTATTGATCTTTTGATAAGTAAGAAGAAATTATTATAATACTGAATATGCATCTTTTTGTCCATCAATGATTTGTGTGATAATAGCAGATTTATTTATTAAGAAAACTTCATTCAGTCATTCTGTTACCTTATTTCATGATAAATTGCAGCCTTCATTCACATTTCACAACTTATGTTTCTTAAATATTTCTACTTGCACACTCTTCCAATATAAATTATCTTCAGATAATAAAAATAAATGCGTGATATAATGAATTTCAAAATTTTAGGTTACTTTTCTATCATGTTACTTAATACTAAACCACATAAGTATTATGTATCATTAGATTTCTCACATGGAAAATGTTAAATGTCAATAAAATTTCAGTTATTCAAGTTTATATTCTGATCTGTCATTCATGCTTTTGATTTAAGAAAATCATTAAGAACTATATTACGAAAAACATTATGAAAAACATTATGAAAAAAATGTGATGCGTTGAATGAATCAGTTATTCAGATTGATAGGCACTTATTTAAAATGCTGCTCCGCGCGTTTCAGTTGAGAGAATGACAATGATCAGTTTTACATGACTCAATTGAGAAACGGTGGTAATATTGCACCGTATGTCTAAACTGTCATTTCCTATTACTGGCTCAAAATGCTCTCAGGGGTATATTTATGATATAAAACAATTCATTTAGTATCTCAGACATTTTTGTCAATCATTTATATATATGTCGACAACTGAACAAAATCACGCGGTGCACACACATACACACAAACGCACAAACACACACACATATATATTATGAGAGAGAAACAAAACAGACTATAAGTAAAGCTTCCAAATTCAACCCTACCAACAAAAAAACCTGCTAAACAAAAAACTTGAAACGACAAAAGAAAAAGAAACCAAGAGAAAATAAGCAAAAATAAACGACAAATGAAAGGAAAGGAAACATAAAATGAAAAGAAAAGACAGACTCCTGCATAGGCAATAATCAGTACTCAATTCAGTTAGAAAACAGTTACAACGGACCTAAAAACAGCACAAATAGGTCCAAATCCTTATCCGAGTTCCATGCAGAGTCAAACAAGAAACGCTCTTTTTGTCTTGTGCTGTTTCGTTGGTCATTCTCTCTCTCTCTCTTTCTCTCGATATATATATATATATATATATATATATATATATATATATATATATATATATATATATATATATAGATATATATATAGATAGATAGATAGATAGATTCATGTATGTATGTATATATATAAGTGTCTATATATGTAAAAACGATATATAAATTTTTATATACCAACAATTTTAATGGAAAAACTATGACAACGTGGATTTTTTTATGCGATGCATCCCGTACTTTAGGACTTCAGGGGACTAAATTGATGTTTACGTTGATGTGAATACACACTAAGGAGAGGAAACGTTGAGAATTTTACATTTAACTTTTTTTCTTAAATATATGTTTTCGGTATATAGTGCAGCCGATTTTCATTTAGTTTCTTTTTCTTTTTGTTCATGTTTCCATCACTTTTGTTGTGATAGTAGATCTCGTAGAGCTCGTCGGAAAAATCCGCCTATCACGTGTCAGTAACTCAAGCAACCTGGTTGAAAAACTAAGGTCAATAAATATGATCCACAAATGCATGGCCAGTTCAGATATTAAGTTCATTTACACCAACGTCATTGTGCCAAAATTCTTAAATCTTAAAAAAGTATAAATACTTATGCAATAAAAATAAACCTCTCTCTATCATGAACTGAAATAATAAAAATATGTCGTCTCATCCCCAATGTTAGTTCACACCAATGCTATTTCGTGTTACATGTTCCATCTTGAAATTTTTACACTTTTCATAGTGTGTGTGTGTGTGTGTATATATATATATATATATATATATATATATATATATATATATATATATATATAAGCAACGAGATAGCGTTGATTATTTTCTGATTTCATTTTTATTCCTAATTGAGGATTGCGCAGAGAAGTGAATATGTCAATAATAATTTCAATAGACAGTAAGAACAAATCGATTTTTTTTGCTTTCTTATGGAATTTTCCAAGTATGTTAAGAATTGTTTTTTAATATAACAAACGACATTGATAAAAATTGAGAATTTTTAGAGTTTATGAAAGAAGAAAATGTTTAATGGCCAAAAATGAAAGGTGACATCAGGATTCGCCATTAAACCAAGTGATGGTATACTTAATAGCGGCGCTTGGAATTAGCACCGCCAACAGAGACTATCATTCATGCTTGAAACATAGTGAAAACTAAATAGAAAACCGAATACATCAAATCTTATGCTCTATTTTACTTTCAGAGAAAATTGTACTTATCGTATGTTTGAAGAAAAAGTATCACCACCATCTTTAATAAGATAAGGTCGTGACTTAAAATAAACGAGATATGATGAGGTATGATGGGCATTGAAATGAAAAAACAACAAATACATACATACATACATATATATATATATATATATATATATATATATATATATATCGACAGAATATATGTTCAAAAGACACACTTCAATGTGTGTGCGTGTGCGTGTGTGTGTGTGTGTGTGTGTGCGCGTGTGTGTGTGTGTCCATACTGATATGTGTGCGTTTTGAATAGATATTATATCAGGGAGATACATGCATATTAACAATATTCAAATATATGAGAAAACGGTGGGACCAAAAGAACTGTATATGCAGACACTCTGTTATTTATCTATGCAGATAGCATTCATACGCAGGTCCGTCTAGTAGCAAAATAATTAATAATCTAGTTTAGCAGACTATTACTGGTGCATCAGGCAGATAAAATGCTGATCACACAGATAAAAGAGTATACAGCTAATAACTACATGTGAAATAACTAACGATATATTGATGTTCCTCTTTATATTGGCAGAAATGTCTGTATATATATATATATATATATATATATATATATATATATATATATATATATATATATATATATATATAAAAAGAAAGAACAGTAAGGTATATAATCCGGTGTTCTTATAGATATTTTTATTTTTACACAATAGTGCTGAATGTAAATTTACAGAGCATTAATATTATAAATTAACTGACTTAAAAGTAAATTTGGAGTATTTTTTTTAAAAATTACAGTTTTAAAGGCACGGCAAAGATTCATAATTGAGTGTTTGCAAGGATACCGAGTAATCCACTCATCTAGACAAGGGGTGCTAGCTTGTTCAATTTCAAATTTTCGTTGTATCAGTTAATAGTTACATTCGAAAGCGGGGTTATGTTTAGGGATGGGTAGGGATGTATTTTTCAACAAATTCTGACATGACAAATTCTGAGAGCGGACATGGGTCATTTAATGACTTACATATTCTAGCATTTCTTATTAACTTCCATGTCATTAAATGACCCATGTCCTTTGTGCATACATGAGAAACTATATATTACTAAATTTATAAAAAATAAAAATTTACTGAATCAGAGAAATGAAATAGCTATTTTGTGCCGTCATTGTTAAAACTTTTCTTTAAACAATATTTAAAAATTAAATTTTAAAAAATGAGAGCTGGTAATATACATACATATGTTTGATGTGAATAAATCATTTTAAATACTGTAATTAATTCTATTATATTTACTTGTTTTATAAAAGAATATAGTCGATTAAATTTAAAAGTAAAAATATTTTAAAATTGGTTTTAAAATTGTAGTTAAATAAAACGGATTCTAACCTTAACACCTCTCTCAAAGTACTTCAAACACGTAAAAGAATCCAATAAAACACCTAAACTTAAATGAAATTAATATGATAAGTTAGAATATGTAGGACATTAAATGACCCATGTCCTTTGTACATACATGAAAAAAATATTTATTACTAAGTTTATGAAAAATAAAAGTTTACTGAATCAGTGAAATATTTTAGCTATCTTTGCCGTCATTGTCATAAAGTTTACTTAAGAAAAAAAAAGTAACCTGGTAATATACATACTTATACTCGATATGAAAAAATAATTTTACATACTGTAAGTAATTCTAATACATTTACTTAGTTTTAAAAAGAAATATAGTCTATTAAAAATTAAATAGAAAAATTTTTAGAATTGTAGTTAAATTAAACATATTCTAGCCTAAACAGTCCCCAAAAATCTTTAAGTATGCAAATAGAAAATTGCCGTAAGAATTTTGCCGTTAACAATAACATTTTTTATAAAAAAAAAACAGACGACCTGCATTTAGCGGATGTCAGAATTTGTTGAAAAATACATCCCTACCCATCTCTAAACATAACTCCGCTTTCGAATGTAACTATTAACTGATACAACGAAAATTTAAAAATTGAACCCTCTACCACCCCTTGTCTAGATGAATGGATTTCTCGGTATCCTTGGAAACCCTCAATTATGAATCTTTGCCGTGCCTTTAACAACCGTAAATTTAAAAAAAAATAAGTTACTCCAAAATTCGCTTGACGAGGAAATGGAACTAATGTCTTTGGTTTAATAACAAAATTAAATTCAAAGGCTTTAGCTGTCTGTTTCATGCTAGACGCAATCGTCAGGCCTGACGATTGCGTCTATCATGAAACAGATTGTCGCCTCTAAGTGTTGACTTCTATTTTCACTTTTATACATATATATATATATATATATATATATATATATATATGCGTTCCCTGTATAAGTATATGTCTTTGCGTCTGTTTAAATATTTATGCTAATCTACATACAAATGTTGTAAAGTATGGCATGTACGTTTAAGTGAACATCTCCAATTCATTACTGTTAATCAATCCGACCGTTCACCTGCAGATGTGAGATGAATCTTCCAAAGGTTCTCAAATGTAATAGAATTCGAGGAAACATTACTTCACCAGCATTACAACTTCCGTCTTTGCTGTCTGGAAATATGAATTTACTTACAACTTCACCGGAATAATGTGAATACCAAGTAGATAAACTTAAATGAATAAATAGTAATGTATATAGGGGCATATATATATATATATATATATATATATATATATATATATATATATATATATGTGTGTATGTGTGTGTGTGTGTGTGTGTGTGTGTGTGTGTGTGTGTGTGTTTAAGCAATTCAGTATTAGCATAATATGTGGTGTGTGGTCCGTAGGTACACACGCACACGCATAATTACGTACACATATGAACATGAACAAACGTTCAAAATAGGTACATTATTCACTGTGCACAAGTCGCGAGTATGTTGATGTTTTCAGATTATGTAACATCAACTAATTTGCCGTTAACTGGGAGAGTTCGGAACTTGCTTTGGGAAGCAGTGTTGACTTATTTTTATAAGTATGTCTTTAAGAATAGATTGAGATTGATCTATGATGTGTAGAAATCTTATTCACTTATTTAATTCAAACTGGGAAGAATTTGTATTAGATCTGAAAATTCGACGGCAATACCTACAAAGAATGATGATATACAATCTTTGCTATGACAATCTTAGTTATTCAGTTAATAACTACATGTTAGGCTGGGGACTTTTTTCATACAATCTACATATAATAATATTCTAAACAGTGCGACTTTCCCTTGAACATTTCAACCCACTTTCGAAGCAGACTGTCTTGATTGCTCGGTTGAATGAATCTGACTTTCGCCGTAGAAGTCATCCTCCATGTTTTTTTTTACTCTTTATCATCAAAGCAAACAACTTTTCTCTCCGATCTCCTCATTAAGATTGTCAATCTGAAAAAAAGAAATGTCATCTGCACATGGAAAAAGACAACGTAACCTGCGTCGCTATTCTAGCGATATGTAAAAGTTCCATGTTTAAACGTTCCTATTAAAAGCCCATCCTCTACAATGATTCATGTCTTCGAGAGATTGAAGACTTCGTTGCAAACCGATCCTTAGTTTAATACGATTGTCAAACTTTCTATTGCTGGAAAAACCAGCCAACGCGACTGGTTTAAAAGACTTAATACTATTTTAACTGACTAAAATGAGATTTTAATAATCTTAAAAATGAAAATGTAATCCAATATTTCCTCTTTTTTGTCAAGTTTATTCATGTGAATATATTAAATACTCTTTCGTCTTTAATTATTAAGAATAAATTTAAAATTGGCTTAAATTGGTTTTGTAGTTAAAAACATAAAAACAGTTAAATAAAGCTATCAGGTTGTTGCAAAAGTAATGTCCGGTTTTTGAGAATAAAGTTTTAGAATGTATTTATGAAATTTGTGTTTCTCGTTTTAGTTAATGTCACAATAAGTAAATTATACCTTTCTATTTCAGATTATAAAAATATTTGTCATGACCTTCCGCAATATTCGCACTCATGTTTGTCCTATCTAAAGATCATATTCGACATATCTCACTCTATAAGTTTCATATAGGTGTCATTCAAGTGCAGAAGCAAAATCTACTCAGAGGTCATATGAAGATGATGCAGTGAATGAAAGAAGTTGCAGGAGGTGGTATTCCCATTTCAGAAGTATGGATTTCAGTTTGAAAAACGAGCAAAAAGAGGGTCGTCCAAAAAAATTGATTCCGAAGAGTTGGAAGCTGTTGTCACAGACGATACCGCCATTACCTCTAGGGAACTTACAGAGCAATTTAACGTAGACCACACAACCGTGCTACGCCAATTAAAAAGGATCGGAAAAGTTTCAATGTTGTGAAATGGGTCCTACACGAACTGTCTCCAGAGAATCATTGCTTTTCACGACACCTTCAACTTTTTAGGTTCTTGTTACACGTGATGTGAAGTGAATCCTTTTTCATAACGTTAAACGTCGCCGATCGTGGATCAGTCTAGGTGGAAGACCAGTTCAACAACCAAGAGGAAGACTTCATCCAAAGATCATGTTGAGTGTATGGTGAGATATTGAAGGAATTTACGAATTGTAAAACAACAATAAAACAGTTAAAGCTAATCTGTAATGTAATCAATTTCGTCGTCTGAAAACAGCTTTGAACCAATTGCGACCTTCCTTAGTGAACAGAAAGTGTGTCATTACCCATCAGGATAAAGCTCGTCCTCACACAGCTCGGCTAACTAAAAACCTTTTGGAAGAGCTTGTTTTGTAAATATTGCTTCATCCACCATATTCTCCTGACCTTACTCCTTCTTATTATCACTTGTTTCAGGGACTAGAGAATGATTTGGATCGTCTTAGGCTGATATCAATAGAAGAGGATGAAAATTAGTTAGATTCATATTTTCCTTCAAATCCTAAGAAATTATACAGGCGTTACATTTATAAGCTTGTTCACATATGAAATGCTGCTCTAAAAAGTAAAGGAGGTTATGTTAACAAACAAATATTTTCATAATCATGGGCTTTTTCATTTTTAATACAGACCTTGTAATCGGACATTACTTTTACACTAACCTGATATTTTAACGTGAACTTAATTTATTCGAATCCAGTTCATAATGAGAAGATAGAAATGGTGTATCTTAATCTTAAATTTAAGGGAGTGAAAAAGACGCCATTATTCTCCCAATTCAGAGCTGCATTCATTCCTATGAGGCACATTAGAAATACGTTGTAGTCATCACACACATAAAAATTCTCACCTATCATTTGTTTCGTTATCTTAGTACGGATTATATGATTGTTTAATTCATTTTCCAAAATATCAATGATAACAAAGAATCTTATTTTTCATATATGAAAGTTTAAATCACTATGTCACTAATTTCACAAAATAACGTTTTAATCCTCTAGGCCATTGTCCCGTAGGACAAATTACTGTAGTGAATTTGGAGCTTTAAACCTAACCTGCCTGTTGATTAGTGCTGTTGAAGACTTGCTCTCATTTGTATTTCTTTCCGAGCAAAAACTAGTAAGAGGAAACAAGACCACGAATTGTGTGTATTCAAGTTGTAACAGAGAATATAAATGGGAAACAAGCCGCCCGCTAAAAGTAATTTTGGAGAAACATAAAAAAAACTTAGTGAGACAGTGAAATAGAGAGAATGGGGAAGTCGTCAGCCACTGTGGAATGAAGTGAAAATACTGGACAAGGAAGAACACTGGAGAAAGAGACGTCTGTAATAATCACAGTGCATATGAGGACACACCTCCCTAGTAGAGGGTCTAGCATAGAAATAAATACAATATAGGAGGCGCTAATGAAGAAAGAAAAACAAATGACTGCAAGTCATCAAGAGAAGCAGCAATCAAAACATGACGAGCAATAGCAGCAGTTACAGTACTAATCAGCAAATAAGATACGTTCAAGGCTCCAAGCTCACTACAGCAAAGTGCTCTAGTGAATTTGGTGATTGTAAGTTCAATCTCTGAGTCGGGAAGCGTGTAACCTGACTTAGTGGAAACGTTCGAACAATAACTAAGCAGTATTAAAAATAAGAACTAGATATCCTTAAACGTGAGCAGTGGAACAAGAACAGACTACCCTCGTAGATTAAATAAATTGGATCAGTTCAGAATTCCCTGTTGATTGATATACACCTAAGGAAAGCCAGAGGCCCCAACGGCCGAAAGGTTGTGATATCAACAATAAAGATGAGGACAATAGTTAGAAAATAAATATTGTAAATAATGATAACCCCTCATCCCAGAAATCCAGACATTGTCAGTCTCCAAAGATAATTAAATTTCGAATGTGACATGTGAGTGGACAGTTCGTTAAATATCCACAAAAAGCACAACAAAAGAAGAGAGAGTACCCAAGAGAGGTTGTTGGGAACAACCGGCGTTCTATATATCTCGTCACACGTTTCTTATGCCATTGTTTTTCTCTTTGGATTTTGCATCCTTTGCTTGTGATTTTTGGCAACTTCACAATCAGCCAAATATTCAAATGTGTCTATAATAGAAAAAGAAAGTCTGTGTTTAGTGGGGGACGCCTCAAGTAGTGGAGATACTTTTTATATGTTGTCATGGGTTTGTTTTCGTGTTTGCGTCTAAACTTGCTTTTATCATGTCTGTCATTATATTCATTTATCTGTTTTCCCGTGTTTGTGTATTTATGTCAACTTTCATGCAGATTTTTACCAAAGAAATTTGATTGTCAGCATGGATTTTATTGAAAAATTATTAAAAACCCTTTAAAAATTGTTTTTTTTTAAATCTCATTATCCATTCATTTTCGAATTTAAATCTTTTTACAAATATACAATTTCTCCCAATCTTATTTTTTTCTCTTCGTACTTTATTTAATATTTGTTCAAATTGAGAAAAAATAAATAAAAATTATTTTTGGTATATTTTGATTTGTGTGAAATCAGCTGCGTTTGTTTTTTTCTTCCAAAACCAATAAAAGTGTTTCCCTTCAAATTCTAAGAAGTAAATTTGGAGCCTACTTGTGGGTTATAAGAGAGTGGGGGGCCTTGGAGTTCATTTTCGGAGTCGACGGATATCTGCTGCACGAACACAGGTCGCCCCCGTAGAGGAAGAAAAACAACACAGAAGAAATTTGACAACCACCAGACGAGAATTTAAAGGAACATCAAAGTCGTTCCTAACTACAAGAGAAATTATTCGGCTGATGTGATTTTTGTTCTATTCTTCACTTTTACCACGAATTTTGCTTCGAAAATTGTATCTATTCTTTCAAAACTAATCAGAGAAGTATTTTCTCCTGTCTTCATTTAATTTTTATGGTGTTACTTTTCTGAGGACCTTATGCAGCATTATAATTTTATTGTAAAAAGGCTTATTTAATTTGCATCGATTATTTTTGCATACATGTTACTGGACACCATTTGGTACACAATGTACTTAATTTGTGTAATTTTTTCATTGTTTTGTGTTAATAATTAGTTTATTGTCTGTTTCTTAAACTCAGCTCGTGTCGTCTGTCTTTGTTGTGTGGCCTTATAAATTAAATGTTACCTTAAACATTTGTTTCAACTATTTTTTGTAGTTTTTTCCAAATAAAAAGTCCTATACTTCACAAAACTTAAATTGTTGGATGTGTTACACTTTAACACAATTAAACTATTTGGAAATCGGAGACTGTGGTTGTTTATTTGGGTAATTAAAATAGCTGAACCGTTTTCCAAAAGGCACAACGACATGAGTCTCAAACTATTTTGGCCAATAACTGTAGAATAATAAGCCTGTTTACTTTAACAAAAATATTACTATATAAAAATGTGTGAATTTAGCTTCTTGACTCTAACACAGAGTCAAATTAAATTTAAAATTCAAACCTATTTGGATGGATTGAGCAGAGCTTTAGTAAGGATAATTTTTGTGTAAAAAATAATATTATTAAATATTTAGACAATGTAGAAAACGATGCACAATCAAATAGAAAGTCTGTATAACGATAAAAATAGATGAAAGTCTATACAGAGAAGATTTTCTGACATTTTCATGGACCTCACTCAGATCGAACAATGAAGTTGATACCGAGAAAAAGTTGGTTCTATAGGCTTTCATGATGCATTTGTCCCCAAACTTAAACGTCCTTTTTTAGTGGAAAGAGCCACGAAAAAATTAAATTCGCATTCAAATCTTTTATGGCCCAATTCGAGAACTATGTAATTAACATAGACTCGAATCGAATAAAATTACAACTTTTAAAATCATATTTAACCGGCCACGCCACACAAATAATTCAGCATCTTACAATTAATGATGAGAATTACGATGTAGCTATTAATTTGTTAAATGATGAATTTTTAGACAGTTATTAATGAAATATTTAAGCAGATAATTCAACGGAATCCTGCATATGGTGCCGATTTAATATCTTGCAAACATTACATCACCAGAATTAAAGAATGCCTTTAACCTTGATTTTTTAAAGGAAGATTCACCTGAAATCAAACACAGCTGTTTTCCTGCAAATCGAAATGTACCAAAAATATTTCTTGAATTTCAAAATTAAACAAGAGCCCAACGCAGCGTCTGTTTTCTCTCTGAAAAGGTAAACGATACACGTTCTAACATTTTAAATTTCTTTTATTTTCCATTCAGGGAAAGGTGCAAGAAACCAATAGTTTTTGCATATAAATTTAATTTTGGATGACAGACCTTTCTTACTGTCACAAAATTCTAGTGTGTTTGACCCCTAGTCTTTGTGCATGCCACTGACGATTAAAGGGGGAATACATCTAAGTAAAATTAACCTGGGATGAAATTATACTAATAGAATAGCAAAAGACTGGGAATACATTATCTAAAGCGCTTGTACATTTAAGTTCTTTGAAATTTCCCAATTTGCAGTTGTCAGTTCAAATCCTTCGAAATTGTATTTATTTTGTGATGCCTCCAAAAATGTTTTTCTCCTATATGAGACAGGATTCTATAGCCTCTTTAATTTTTGTTAGGGCTCAGATAGCAGTGATAAAAGGAAAGTCTTTGCCTTTACATGAGTTATTATCAGTACACTTAGCTGTCAAATGCATTAAGAAGATTTTGACACCATTATCAAATGTTTGTATCAAAAATGTAATTATTGCTGTTGATTCTCAGATAGTGGCGTTATCTTGGTTACTATCCGATAACATAAAAACAATCAAAATGGTTATAAATATAACTGATTTTCATATTTCTATATAAAATGTCAAAATAAGCATAAAATATTGCTGATTTTCATATTTCTATATAAAAAAGTCAAAATCTACATAAAATATTGTGGATTTTCATATGTCTACATAAAAAGTCAAAATCTACATAAAATTTTGAAGATATTTGTATAAATAAGTCATAATGTACATAAAATATTGCCGATTTTCCTATTTCTATATAAATGGTCAGAGTATGCTTAAAATATTACTGATTGTCATATTTCTGTATAAAATGGCAAAATGTGATAAAATATTGCCGATTTTCCTATTTCTATATGATAAAGTCAAAACATGCATCAAATATTGCTACCTTTCATATTAGTTTTTAAAAGAGTAAAAATGTGCATAAAGTATTACAGATTTTCATATTTCCATATAAAAAGTCAAAATGTGCATCAAATATTGCTGTTTTTCATATTTCTATATAAAAAAATTCACAATAGACATTAAATATTGCTGTTTTTCATATTTCCAAGAAGAAATTGCAACATATTTATAAAATATTGCTAATTTTTAGATTTCTATATGCAAAAGTCAATATCTGAATAAAATATAGCTGATTTTCATATTTCTATATGAAAATATCAAAATCTATGTGAAAGTCAAAGTGTGCATAAAATATTGCACATTTTGACATTGTATATAGAAATATGTAAGTCAGCAATATTTTATGCATGTTTTAACATTTTATATAGAAATTCGGATTTTGCCTTTTCATATAAAACTCTGAAAAACAGCAATATTTGATGCACATATTGTATTTTCCTATAGATATATGAAAATCAGCAATTTGTTGTGCAAATTTTGATTTTATATATAGAATTAGAAATATCTACCACATCTTATGAATATTTTAAATTTTTACAGTAATATCAAATATCAGTAATATTTTATATAGATTATGACATTTTCATATAGAAATATGAAAATCAGCTATATTCTATGCACACATTGATTTTTTTGTATAGAAATCAGAAAAATCGGCATTATTTTATAAAGATATTGCCATTTTTGAAAACAAGTATGAAAAATTGCAATATTTTATGCATAATCTGCCTTTTTATATTGAAATGTGAAAGTCATGTATATATTGTTTTTATATAGAAAATCAGCTCTATTTTATGCACATTTTGACATTTCCATGTAGCAATCAGAAAATTGAGAATATTTTTTCACATTTTGCCTTTTGATTTACAAACATGATAAAGAGCAATATTAATGCATATTTTGACATGTTTTGTATAGAAATATGAAAATCAGCAATATTTTATTCAGATTTTGATTTTTTATAGAAATATGAAAGCAATATTTGATGCACATTTTAACTTTTTATACAGAAATATGGGCATCGACTATAATTTATTTACATTTTGATTTTGTTAAATAGAAATATTAAAATTGGCAGTTTTATAAATATGTTGCCATTTTTGCTAACAAATATGAAAAATAGCAATATTTTAAGCATAACCTGCCTTTTTATATTTAATATGAAAATCAACTATATTTAATGCACATTTTTACGTAGAAATATGAAAAGCAGGTCTGTTTTATGCACATTTTGACATTTCCATGTAGATATCATCAAATTAGCAATATTTTTTTCACATTTTGCCTTTTGATTTAAAAATATGATAAACAACAATATTTAATGTATATTTTCCCAAGTTTTATATAGAAATATGAAGAAACAGTAATATTTGATACAAATTTTAACTTTTTATATAGTTATATGAAAATTAGCAATATTTTAATCGCATTTTGACTTTGGTATATAGAAATCTTAAAATCGGCAATATTGTATTTACATTTTGCCTTTTTTGTATAGAAATATGGAAAGCGTCAATATTTGATGCACATTATTACCTTTTATATAAAAAAAATGAAAATCAAATGGGGTAAATTTTGAGTTTATATACTGAAATATGAAAATCTGCAATATCTCATGAATATTATGCATTTTCACATGGTAACAGTAAAATCAGCAATGTTTTATGTAGAATTTGCCATTTTCATATCGAAATAGGAAAATTAACAATATGTTAATATATTGATTTTTTTATATAGAAAGTTGACAATCAGCAGTATTTTTAAGCATTGCTAACAAATATATAAACCAGCAATACTTTTGTCTCTACATACTCTGATGACTTAAGAAAGCTGAAAGCTTGGACCATATCTTTTCTAAAATGAACTTTTGACAATTTCTGGCAGAATTTTTTCATTATCTAAGAAGGATATATATATATATATTTATATATATATATATATATATATATATATATATATATATATATATATATATATATATATATATATATGAATGGACACACACATATATATATATATATATATATATATATATATATATATATATATATATAATTTATATATATATATGCATATATTAACTTTTTTATTGAAATAAGAAAATCATTTATATTTTATGCATATTTTGCCAGTTTTATATAGAAATTTAAAAATCGCCAATATTTTATATTTTATTTATAAATGTGAAAAACTGGTATGTTTTATGCACATTTTGATTCTTTTATATATAAATATGAATACCTGCAATTCTTTGGACAGGTTCATGTAGAAATATGATAATCCACAATATTTCATGTAGATTTTGTTATTTTTATATAGAAATATCAAAATCGACAATACTTTATGCAAATCTTGGCCTTTTATTGTAGTATGAAAATCAGCAATATCTTATGTAGATTTTAACTTTTTATGCAGAAATATGAAAATTCGCAACATTTTACGTAGAATTTAACATTTTTTTATATATAAATATAAAAACTGCAATAATTTGTACATATCATGATTTTTTATGTAGGAATCTGAAAAATCAACAATATTGTATATAGATATTGACATTTTTCTTTAGAAATATGAAAAATCCACAATATTTTACTTAGATTCTGATTTTTAATATAGAAATATTGAAATCACCTATGTTTTATGTAGATTTATCTTATTATCTTTTGCCTCTCCCTGTCCAAATATAAGTACAACAACGGTCATAAGCTGTCTTTGCTCACTGTTCTGAATATACGGAGCGCCAGCATATATCAATACAGGTCACGGGACCTCTTTTATGTCCAACCATCTAAGAAAATTCCTGTTGGTACTGGAATTTGCCTTAAGCCGGACTACCACATACAACCTTCAAGGGAATCGACAGTTTGTAAGATGAAATGACATAATACGGAAGACCGTACAGTTAGCACCCGAAAAGCCAAACGTTCCAATTAGACATTGAGGCTTTGTACGCCGTAAGATCACCATAACTAATACAACACCTCACGAAAGTTTTTTAAAATTTCCTAGGCGAAGTTCGTCCGCTATCTTTCTTCCTTCTTGGCTCTCAGAACCAGGCACTGATTTACTTAGAAACCATGTTCGACAAAGCAAGGATGATTTTCCTGTAAGTTGCAACTGCTCGAGGCGATCACACTCTATCCAATGAGAGACAATCGAACATTTCCCTCAGAGATTTGACCACTGTCGGTGAATTATCAAATCAGAGGGAGGAGCATCTCCCGCCCCCACCTCCACGAAGCAATATCTCTCTCTCATGATAGTAACGACGACACAATGCCATTAGATTCTTCTGAGGACCAAGAGCCGGGCAGTGACGATTCAGAGATCGACACCAAAATAGCTCCCTCGAAACAAGAGCATACTACCACAGACTCTGATAATCAGCTTTCAGAATCAGAGCGTCCCACTCCAAGACGGAGAGAAAACAATATGAGAAGAAATACTGGCTGACTGTTCGCGTAACATCTGAAAGCCCAGATCGAGAGGGATCCCAGGGAATGATTTTGTGTCGGACTAGGAGAAAACAAAGCGGGGGAGAATGTGGCAAGACAAACCGATTACCTCCCCAGTCTTATGATTTGCATAAATAAGTCACACCATCTTAACCAAAACGGCTAGACTCTTCAGTTACTCTCAATAAAAGCACATTAAGTCGAACTAGACTCCGAGTTTTCATTACATTCGTTTATTGCAATCAAACGTGTCGCTCTGGTACAACCCAAAGAAGTGATTCCTTTGGGCTTATAGTGACCAAGCATGCAGGTGAGAACCAAAGAGGTGAACACGGTTTAACTTGGTATTCCCTAGCTAGAATAAATGAATAGACGCCGGCTTTCGCCCAGGAAGAGACCCCAGACGCACGTTTTTGAACAGGATGATTAAAAGTTTCATTCCAATGGACGTCAACGAGGAAATCACGGAACTAGTCCCAATCTGCTCATTGATAACAGAAAGATATTCTGTTGGTAGGAGGTTCTTGGCTGGTGGGAGAGCGGAAGGAAATCGTTACAGACATTACCGCATGATCAGAGTTGCCAAGAGGGCAGAGTTTCGTAGTACAAGAGTCAGGGGTAGAGATAAAAAAGAGATCGAGAAGAGAATCGTGTCCGTCAGGGTTACAGGGGAAACGCGTGGAGAAGTCAACCACTTGCGTGAAAGATTGAGTGTTTGAAAATTTAAGGATTTGGTTGCCAGCGAGGTCAATGACAATGTGTTTAATCCACCTAGTATGGTAGGAATTAAAGTCACCGGACACAAGTATATTTGCAAGCGGTTGTAGAGGGATAGGCTATACTTTATTATCCAAAATACTATCTACGCAACAGTTTTTAGAGGAAGGGGAACGGTAGAGAAGAAGAGATAGCTGATAAGAAAGTAGAGAAAGACAGAGACACATGTAAGAATGGTCTGGAGATTCAAACAAGAGTCCCTAACCATCGAGAGATGTTCACGGGCATAAAAATCTCAGGCCATGCATGTGAACATTAGAGTCCTTTCTAAGGAGAGGTAGGTAGCCAGAAATTGATAAATCAGAAGAGGGGATTGAAGAGTTAAGATTAGTTTCGCAGAGAGCTAGGATGTCCGGAAGAGGAATGATTCTCCACTACAGAAGTTGGTACGAATACCAAAATACGGATAGTTAAGGATTTTAGGTGTTTCTGTTTAGCTGGTTTAGACTTATATCTGTGATTGTTTATAGTCATGATGTGCTATTTTGGTAAGGAGAGGCCTCGGGTAGTAGTAGCAGTCGATCGTTTAATGTAACATATGCAGGAAGGGAACTGGTGCGGACTGTAACACAGTGTGTCTTCGTGTGCTTGCAGGAACACCCTCCCATGCGCGACATAGAACTGAAAGAACCCTGATATTGTGTAACTGTTGATCAGAGCAGCCTGTCGAGACGCCAAGCAAGAGTTCGAGCTCCTAACTACCAGTCGGTAACAGTAACCAGAAAATTGACACCCAGTACATTCAGTATGAAGAGACGTTACCATCTTCTGCGCATATCACAAGAAATTCATGACAGCACCACTAAGGCCTGAGAAAAAAAACGGAAGGAAACCCCTTCCTAATCAGGAAACAAGGGATGAACTTCTATTCCTGTTCAAGAGGGAGGTGTACAGACCGGGCGATAGGAGAGCATATATACTAGTATTTAAAAAAGTATAAGTCTGAATATCAACTCTTTCAAACTGAGTTCTCATAAACACCAGACAACAGCAAAAATAAAAAAGTTAAATCAAATTAAATGCTGCGACCCCAATCAATTAATATTACGTCAACAAACACGTTATCAGTACGAACCATATATATATATATATATATATATATATATATATATATATATATATATATATATATATATAGATATATATATATATATATATATATAGATATATATATATATATATATATATATATATATATATATATATAGAGAGAGAGAGAGAGAGAGAGAGAGATAATATCAAATCCGTAAGTAGAAAGGATAATCTAAATAGGTCTTTTTAATATAAAATATTAAAAAGAAGATAGATCCAGGAGGAGAGCTCAGTGTATTGTATATAGAACAATATAATATGCAGCAAAAGAAAAAAAATTAACGCATCATCCAAAAATTTATTTCAGCAGATAAGTTTTTAATGTCTGTTTCATCAGACCCAAATTACAAAATGGAACTATCTTGTAATTTCGGTCTGATGAGGCAGATATTAAAACCTATCAGCTGAAATAAATTTGTTACTGGATTTTCGATAATGTGTTAAGTTTTTCCTTTGACATATATATATATACATATATATATATATATATATATATATATATATATATATATATATATATATATATATGTGTGTGTGTGTGTGTGTGTGTGTGTGTTTGTGTGTGTGAATGTTCAAAAAAAAGTTAGGAAGACATTGCAGAAAGAAAAAATATTAAATTAAAACAAAAAATATTATATTTAATTCGAAAGTGATTGAATTCGCCAATTACAAGACTGGCAAGTAAACGGGGAGTTGTAACCAAAAGTAAGAATTCTGTGATATGCCACTAGACGCCATAGAGTTGAGATTAAGGAGGAGGGCGTGAGAAGATCTGGCCTTCTACATATTCTTTTGTTTTAGCTTGTCGGTCTTACATTTTACATTTTTTTTCTTATTTTTTAATAAAGAAAAAAGAAATAACAACTCTTATATTTTATGCATATTTTTACATTTTATATATAAATATGAAAATCTACTATATTTTATGCACATTGTGATTTTTTATATAAACCAGTTAAAAAACATTAAAGTAGCCCTAGAAAAGTTACATTCTCAATATGGATTAGATATAAAGT
This sequence comes from Acanthosepion esculentum, assembly GCA_964036315.1. Classification (NCBI taxonomy): domain Eukaryota; kingdom Metazoa; phylum Mollusca; class Cephalopoda; order Sepiida; family Sepiidae; genus Acanthosepion; species Acanthosepion esculentum. The sequence goes on along the minus strand of OZ038500.1, from coordinate 39,348,279 downwards.
TCAAATATGTGCCTTCCTCAGAAAACTCTGATGATTTAATTACTAGGGAATTGTCTCTGGAAAAGTTTAAACAAAATTTTAAATTTTGAACTTCTGATCCTTCTTGGTTAAATAAGGATCCAATAGCTTGGCCTGAAAGTGGTCTACATTGCTAGAGTGATTGCAATAAGGATGTTATTCAAAACCAAATATATCACAACGTTAGCGATGCTAGTCCTTTAGAACCAATCATATCTTTGGAGAAATATTCTTATCTAAATTATTACGAATATTAATATTAGTGTTTAAATTCATAAATAAATTAAAACATTCTGATGTAGGCCCTAAACAACATGGTAAGATATATCTACTCAAATTGATGCAGAACTAATCATTTGATAAAGAAATTCAATACCCGCGAAATTCTCAAACTGAACAAATTCCTAAGTTGGTAATAGATTTAAACCTGTTTTAGAGGAACTTATCTAATTCGTTCTAGTGGAAGAATAGCTAAGACTAAAATCTATCAGTTAGACATTATTAACCCACTATTCATATCACCAAGCATAATTTAACAAGACTAATTATAATGGACACGCATGAAAGATGCAAGCATCTAGGAATTTCTAGCACTCTTAATAAATTGAGGCCCTCAACAGCTGCGTTTGTTTTTTTCTTCCAAGAAAAAAACAAACGCAACCAATAAAAGAGTTTCCCCCAAAATTCCAAGAAGTGAATTTGGAGCCTACCTGTAGGTCATAAAAAGTGAGGCCTTGGAGTTCTTAATCGAGGTCGACGAACACCCTCTACACAAACACAGGTCGCGCCCGTAGAGGAAGAAAAACAACACAGAAAAAATTTGACAATCCCCAGAATTAAAAGGAACATCTCAACCACAAGGAAAATTCTTCGGCTGGTTTGACCTTTTCTATTCTTCGCTGTTACCACAAACTTTGCTTCGAAAATTGTACCTGTTCTTTCAAAACTATTCAGAGAAGTATTTTTTCCTTTCTTCATTTTATTTTTATGTTGTTACCTTTTCTGAGGAATTTATGATGCATTGTAATTTTCATTGTAAAAAGGCATATTTCATTTGCATTGATTATTTTTACATACTTATTGGCCATCATTTGGTACACAATGCACTTAATTTGAGTAATTCTTTCATTTTTGTGTGTTAACAATAAATTTATTGTCTATTTGTTAAACTCGGCCCGTGTCGTCTTTGTTGTGTGCCCTTATAAGTTAAATGTTGCATCAAACATTTGTTTGAACTAATTTTTTCGTAGGGTTTTGTACCAAATAAAGAATCCTATACAAGTGACAACAAATAAGCAAATCCATCACTTTTTGCAATATTGGCACCGACCTGTTAAATTTATCGTACACCATCTAAATTCTTTATCGGATCTCTAATTATACCAATATTTTTACTATGGTCTTTGACAAGTTTCCCAATGTTCCATTGTATGTAGAATCGATCCTTATTTTCAAATTCAACAATTTTCATATTTTATGGGCAAGTATATTTTTAGTTATCTCATTCCTCGCTCACTTTTCTTCCCTGCTTTCAGTCTCAGTTTCTCTGTATGTCTACCTGTCTGTCTATCTATCTCTCTCTCAATTATCCTACCCTCCCCTAGAATAAATCTGTTAACCATTGTCCTGTACATCAACAAGTATCTCTTACGTATCACTATATCCTTTGGATATAGTGATCTGATTTTATTTACAAAGACATCTTATTTGTGCTTCATGTAATGTACACTGATACATCTAATTTCTTACTCAATTTTATTCGTCAGATACATGTTAAACTCGTATGTCTTTTTCTGTCTCGGGTAACAATTTCAGGCAATACCGATATCTCGATCACACACTTGGAGTCAAAACGCATGTGGATGTTAAAGTTCAGCTCAATCCACCTCGTAGCTTTGCTGTCTTATTCTTTAACTCAAAACGAGTAATGGCTTACACACACACACACACACACACACACACACACACACACACACACACACACACACACGCACGCACGCACAATCTCCTGTATCTTTGTTTGGAATGATTCTATACGTACGTGACATCGTATAACTGTCTCTTATCGATTGAATTATACTTTCCTTTATGTCTTGATTCACTTTCTATTCACAAAAGTAAATTATCATCCAACGGCTCACGTCTCATCGTAATGATTAATCGGCCAATCATGCAAGCCTTTGTTACTGAATTTGTTCCTCTGTCCATGATTTGTGTTCAATAAATATCTTATAATACCAAATGTATAAACAAACGGCAAATAACATTTTATGACCAATTCATACTTTTATCTGTTATACACGTCTGTATCACTTTACAGCATTCTTATAAACAGTTAGGCATAAATTAAGATCATTTCCATTGCCACTTCATTTTCTTTTAGAATCCAAATGTTTTCCAAATATTTCCATATTCATTTACGTATAAAGAAAACTTTAATCAACCATTCCATTTTTTTATATTAGAAAAAGTGGAATCGAAAAAGAAACAACAAAATCAAATACTTCTTTAGTATTAATTGATATGTTATTTCAATATAATATTTCCAGTCGTTATATATTTCCATAATCCCATTTATTTGGTAAATGGTTGATCCACCGGGCGTAAAATTATTCAGGATTCGATCCAATAAAACACACAATGTCAATTTTAACATCTTCAAAAGTAATAAACTAATTTTCTTCACTGATTTGAAATGATGATAGATATATCAAAGTCAGAAGAGTTAATAAAATGAGACAAAACTATTTAATGCCATAATCTTTTCCTGAGGGACTCAGACAATATGCATTATCGTGTAAGAGCAACATGCCTTTATGGGTTTTTTCTGCCAATTACTTTAACCAACACTTTTATCCACTGGGCCGTGTATCCTCGGGGACACATGGCCCAGTGGACAAAAACGTTGATTGGATCCAGTGACTTCAACCAAAGTGTTGTGCGTTCAACACCTGGCTACTGTGGTGGTGAACAAAAACTTGTAGAGTTGTGTTAAAGGGAGATAACTGAATAAGCGGCATGACACGTAGAATTCGAACAATCTATCCTGGTGGACGTAATAAAGGGTTCAGTTCGAAATTCCAATCACCTAAAGAACAGCGTACAACGAGCGAAACGTTGGGAATATGACAACAAAAATGAGGCTAACAGTCCGAACAATGTAAATAATTATAATACCTTATCTCAGAAATATAGACAGGTATCAACTATTATTACGTAAGTAATAATAGCGACTAAAGCAGAGATAATTTAATCTAGAGTAAATTAAAATACTTACAGACGAACACATAACAACTTAATAAGCTTTAATAAGTAATTCTTGTATCCGAACATAGAAGTTCATTCTATAAACAGTTTAGTTCTACATTTCTCCAGTTCTAATAAGAGTTATTATAATTTTCAAGGTGTTAGAATGTTTTGATGAAGAAAATAGACATCTACTCTTAAGTTTTTTTATTCAGCAAAGATCTCACACTAATTGTTATCGTTATAAAGAGAGAGTGAGATTACACAATGACAAAGTTCTTTCTATTATGAATGAACGCAGCTGTTACAGTCATTATATCACTGATAGATATAGGCGACCTGTACATCCACACCCAGATTAACACGCATATTCAAACAAAACAAATTCGCAAGTTACAGATAACTTTCTTTACTTTACGAGCATTCTACGCAAATATCTTTGTTTAATCATGGATGGCTGAAAAGAAATAGCAATGGTAGAAAGAAAAGTATTGCACACATCACTTTTCAGATTATATTCCTGAATATTTACACTTTTTACATTTTTTGACTGTTGTCCTCATCTTTATTGTCATATTCACGATGTTTTGACTGTTGTACACTCCAGCCTTCTTCAGGAATATGTTGGAATTTCGATCGAACCATTTACTTCGTTCACTGGGGTAGATTGTTCTAACGTTTTATCCACTGGTCCCAGTGGATAAAAGCGTTGGCTGAAGTCAACACCGGGTGGTGACAGTCTCTTTCATATTTAAATGCATGAAACAGACTGTCGCCATTCGATGCACAGTGTCCACTTTATACGTACACACGCTCTAACCCTGATGTTGAGCACGTTTATCCATGAATATAACATACCTTAAAACTATATCTTATCACACACAGACACATGCATTTATATATATATATATATATATATATAGATAGAGAGAGAGAGAGAGAGAGAGAGAGAGAGAGAGAGAGAGAGAAAGAGAAAGAAAGAAAGAGAGAGGGAAAGTGTCGCCCGGGGTCTATATTCATATTGGCACCCCTTTTTTGGATGAAAAATATAAATGAAATACACTTAATGGCGTTGATTAGTACTTGAAAAACAACAAATTAAAAAAAAAGTCAATCTTTTCCACAGTTTCATGTTCAATTGAAATGAGGGACAAATTGAATAAGAGATCTTGCGACATACTCTATCTCAAGTGAGTTTTAATGAGAAGCTTCTCTCTCCAGTAGCAACAGAAACCGTGAGCGCCAAAAACAGCCGTAGAGTAATCATAGTATTTGGCACTGCTTCTTGAACTTGTCATCGATAAATCCATCTCAGCCATTCGATAGCCAAGTATTTGGTCATCAAGGTCATGTTACGTTCCACTTTGGATGCTGCCGCTAAAAAATGTCTAAAAAATAATCAAAGTCAGCACCGTAGTCGCTACCGGGAATTTTAAATTTTTGCTCCAACTCGCCTTCAGTATCTTCCAGGATTGCTTGCGATGATAATGCAGAGAAGACAGTTTGCTGGTGAGACATTGAGTCAAATCATGCTTCCAGTTAATTTACAAGTCGATCATAACATTCGTAAAGATTTCTCTGCTTCCTGCAAATGTGTTTGACATACATCATCTTCCTTTCCCCCTGGTGTTTCTGTCTTCTTCTAATCCGCTTTTCCATTTCCTCGCACTTTGTTTTACTTTTTTAACAGTCTGTCCCTGTATCGCTTAAAGAAAATTTTGGTCGCATCCATGTGGGTTACGCACACATCCAAACCAATACCAGGTTCTTGGAGTTTCTTTTGGATGAGATTTATTTGTCTCAGAATTTCTTCCCAGTAAAACAAATGTGACCTGAAGGAGAAGTGTTCAATTGAACGAAAAATGATTTGTGTATCCCCTCTTGTACTGAAGCTGAGGTTAATGAATCGAGTGCCGGAATCACTCCTTGAAATCCGGTTTTTACTGCACGTATAGCTTCGTAACGTGCACTCCAACGGGCAGTTACCAAACACTTCATCATGACATTCACATGTGAAGATAAAGCTTGTCACCGGTGATTGGAAGAGGAGAAAAATATATAGTCTCTCAATCACTCCGAAAAATATAATGGCACTTACATTCATAGCTGAAGCATGAACACTGCATAAATTCAGACTATGATTACAACATGGCACAAATTTAGTTTTCCCATTCATATTTCGTAGATGTTGGACACCATGAACTCCAACCATACTAGCCGCATTGTCAAAACCTATCACTCTACACTTTTTAATATCAAGTTTTTCTTTCTCCAGTTGATCCCAAATCATCATCTTGATATCATAAGCTGTTTTCCCATGCTCAGTGATAAAACCAAGAAATGATTCCCACATCTCCACTTCTTTGTCTTCAACAACGACATATCAACAAATGAAACTCGTCTGATCAGTGTAAGAAATGCCCGGCGTGCTGTTTAGTATGATCGCACAATAATTGGCTTTTCGAATATTAATATTTTCCTTTACGTGTTTTCCCAAGATATGAATGAATTCATTTTGGATTTTTCGGTGACAAGTAGCGCCGGTTATCATTTACTTCTTCAAGTAATGCTTTCCAGTAACAGGATCATACTTGCTCATAAGTCCAACATGCTCTATAAAGTTACCTTCTTCTCGATGACCTTTAAAAGGCAGGTTGTTTCGTCAGAAACTTCACGATATTAAGTAATCGTGTTAAAACCTGTTTCCAATTCTGTCTTTCATTCATAGTTTGTTCTTGTAAATTATTATCCAGGCATTTAACTTTATTAAGGGCCATTTCCAAAATCTTCCATTTTTGAAAGCTCTTTGGTGGTCAGAAGAATTTTCATGTTCTGGTATTTTTTAATTAATTTTCCAGAACTTTTGAAATCCAAGATTTCTTGCTAGACTTGATTTGCGTTGCTCTGTCTTCAGGAAGAGGTGACAGCAGAAACAATAAAGAGATTTGTTGATCTTTGAGTATGTAGTGAACAAAACAAGATCTAGATTTAAAATTCAAATGCTAAGTACTAACTCATTGATTTTATTAGAAATTAAAAAGACTCGAATTAACAAACTTTGCTTAACACACACGCAAAAGCGAGTCCAAAACAAAACTCGTGAAATTTCACACCTTGATGCGAAATGTCTTTCGATCAATAGAAAACTAGGAAACGTTAAAAAACAAAATTCAAATAATCTTAAATTTTCAGAAACAAATTCTTTTACGGACCTTTTCGTGTGCCGACGCGAAGTTTGTTCATCGTCCAATGGAAAGGACCGGGAGTGAATTCCCAAATGACCCTTTCAATCCCCACAAACAAAATAAAAGACGGGCAAGTTCGCCTGTCACCAGGGAGAAGGAGACGGGCGTATTAACACGTCCCTTGACAAATGTCAAGCGATCGTTATTATCTCTTTTATACTTGTTAAACGAACGGAACATTTTTAAGATTGAGCGATTACTTCAAAGACATTCCTACCCTACGATAACGCTCATACATACATACATACATACATGCGTTCCTGCCTACGTACACCTAAACTCATTTTTGCAATGACTATTACGAATATTTTGACGACATTGTATCAACCAGAATACATTAATTTTTTTTGTAGAGACCTTAATTGATTTATATGTATGTAAATTTGTCTTTACAATTAGATTTTCTTGTTTTATACCCCTCTTATGGTGGTCTATCTAACTAACAAGGCCAAATCAAACTAATCTGTTTCAACACTCATACACTTCACTATAACTGATAACCCACTATAAGTACAGCAACCATGATCTCAAAACATTCTCTCCATTCTTCATAGTTTTGTAAATGAAGTGAAGCATTATCTTGTGACTATTTTTCCACGGTCGAAGCAAACGGTCCATCTTCGTTTTGAAACTTTTTAGGTCCCAATTATAATCAAGCTGCCCTGAGCAAGTTTGTGGCCAAAACGCGATGTCTTCGTACACAGCAATCTCTGTGTTTGCCTGTTCTATTACTTCATCCGTTCCTTCTTCATATTCATACTTGTCTTTAGCGTTTGCACTGAAGCTCTCTTCCTTTGGCTCATCAACATTGTCACCTTCAATTACTTTAACAATGTTAATTCCTGCAGGAAATTCTTCTTCAACTTTTATTTGTATATCTGTCTCCACCATATTCGCATTTTCTCCATGTTCCTCCCCTCCTAGTTTTGATGTACATTCAGCATCCTCGTCTTTGCATTTTGCTTTACCTGAATATTTCTTCGGTAGGAAAACATGTAAAAATGCAGCACATTTTCTTCCTCGCGTTCTCTGACAGCTTTCAACTTGGGGTATGCCGCATCATTCAGTTTTTGTCGTTTACTCTTTCTAATCGATGAAAAAATAGAAAAAGAAACAAATAGGAAAAAGTCATACTCAACTGCATAAGGATTTTTTATTTATTGTAATAAGATACAACTTGACACAAGGTTGAAAGTGGGGTTGTAAAAAATGGTTGATAATTTTTTAACTATCTCAAAGTTAGCTAGATACATTCATAACCCATTCGCATCTTATAATAGCGTGTTACGAAAAATAGTAAAGAGAATAAACTAATAAGGACATACATATTTAATAACAATTTAGTAATTCCCATAAGTTCAGCCGATTATTTAAAAAATATATTCCTGTTTTAAAATAAAGTTTTTTAAAACAATAAACGTTAAGTCAATATTAAATAATTACATTTCTGACTTAACTTTCTTTTTGTTTTTTTAGAGAAACAATCTTTAATCTTTTTGTGTATTTCTGCTACTGGATGAATCTCTTTCTCTCAGACATGCTTAAGGGGTGTGGTGGATTCTACAGTTGAGTTGCAATGGAGATTCTACAGTTGATCCTAAATGAAAATTTTAAAATATTTAAAAATTCGTTCCGGGAGACTTTAAAGCGTAATATTTGAAAAAATTACATCTAAATAATCTTAACTTACCTCTGTCTGGAAGGAGCGCAACTTTAAAAAATACAATTTTATTTCTTCATAATCATAATCTTAAAAATCTTAAGACTTCAACAAAGAAGACGACTTTTCTTTATTTCTTCAAGCAACTTTAATCGGAATGAAAAATCGTTCGTAATTTTTTTAAAAATATGTTAAAATCTCGAAAAATATGCTATCCTACATTGGAAAGCATTAATCATATATTTTTAGATAGATTAAATAAATCTTTATTTAATTGCAAATATTTCATCATAGGCAGAAGGGTCGAAGGATTTCAACATTCACTCTAAAATTTTTAAGTTAATAAAATGTAGGTAAATTCCATCAGAGGAAAGTTATTTTTGGATCAACCCAAAGAAAAAAAACATTGTTTATAAAACCCCACTAGAAAAAAACACGGTATAAAAATTTTTTTTGAGTTTTTTAAAAACAAAATTAAAACTTTCATATAACTTTTTTCGGGTGTTCACATCGTAAATTTAATTCTTTTTATATGTGGTCTTTTTTGATCTTTCTAAAAATGTAAAAATTAGCGATTGGGACTTTTTTTTTTATTCAAGTGACCAAACGTTGAAGCCCTCCTGTTAAGTAATAAAAAATATTTTCTCAAGGTTTTTTAAATCAAAGAAACTATTTATTATAGAATTAATTTATTTTATTCATTAGAATAAAATACCAAAAATTTCATTAAAATTTCAACGTGTTCACAATTGATTTTGAAATCATTGAAAAAAAATCTTCTGGCATTAAAAATAATTAAAAACAGATCCAAAAATTATTTAGGTCGATTATCGCAATACAAAAACATGGGAGGGGCGGTAAATATATATATTGGCCGTACAAAATATACAATATAGTCAGGATATCTCTTGGATGTTCTGGTGTGGTCTTGTATGCTCAGCAAAGGTCGCTCACAGCATGGCCATATCAAAGTACCGGCATCTCAGACAGTCGTCCGAGCTTATTAAAAGCTGAGGTCGCCAACAGGGCGGCATGTCATGTGTTTGTAATCTTCCAAACTGAATGGAATGAATTTGAAAAAAAATTGAATTAAATATATATATATATGTGTGTGTGTGTGTGTGTGTGTGTGTGTGTGTGTGTGTGTGTGTGTGTGTGTGTGTGTGTGTGTGTGTGCATAGCCGAGTGGTTAGAACATTCGCATTCTGATCATGCGACCAGTGTTCGAATCTCACCATGGTCTGGAAGAGGCGATCCCAGCCCGCGGCACCCTTTGAAGACCATGCCACGAATTTACTCAAGCTTTTTGAGTGAAATTGGGTAGATAGAACTCTTCGGGAGCCGTTAATGATTGTGCTAGCATGAAGTCACAAGTCATCGTGATCGAGAGTTTGAGCGTACTGACCTTGTTCAGACTGATCACACTAGATAACGCTCTCTCTCCCAGAAACTGTAACTAAGGTCCGCTCAGCATAGCAGCTGTGAGCTCCTTGGGTGTTGGACAACCACAAATGTGCCTGAGCAGGCGGGCGTCTGCAATAGGAATTAGCTAGTCGCCCTATTAGACTGGTATCCTCGGATTCGAGTTGGTGCGGCATTTGCATTATATATATATATATATATATATATATATATATATATATATATATATAGAGAGAGAGAGAGAGAGAGAGAGAGAGAGAGTGAGATAGATAGAGAGAGAATCATATATATTGACAGAGTATTTATATAGATACTTTATTTTATGAAGACTTATCAAAAAATATTAGAAAAAGTTCATTCATTTGTATGTTTCATTATTCTTTATTTTGTTTCAGATTTTATTCTTGTGTCGCATAATAAACACCTTTTGCTCCGCCTCCCTTTTCTTCTGTACAAGAAAACATTGTCTCGTAGTGTTCGCCGAAGCAGTCAAATTGTTATTAAAAATACTATCAGAACTTTGAACATGAAATCTTTCGTGTGCATACCGTATCTCTATTGTCAACTTTTGGTGAACCGGCAGTCTGTCAGATTGTCAAACATATTTACATTCTTTACATCACACTGGAGGATTCATCTAACCGGAAAATTATTAGACTGATGTTTGTAGCACTTACCTTTACACTATTTTCGTTAAAAAATGTTGGGAAGAAACTTTAAGTTACGGAAAACTTCTATTATCACGTTTTAGTTACAAATTATGTACTGTATACGATTAATATTCATAGAAAGAACAACTCCAAGTTGAAAACTCATAGAAAAGGATATACATTACGCCAAATAATTTACGATTTATAAGTGAAGGAATATATTTGCACAAACTTAAAATATGTTCCACTCAATTTGATATGTAGCAGCTTTTATTGTTTTGTCTTTTACGAGTATTCTTTTTTTTCTCTTCTTCATTGTCAATGCAACCTGCTACTATTGTAATTCTATCAAGATGAGTGTATTTGGACAGCGGGGGACATACTAAAATTTGTCTTTCTCAACGAAATTAGAGTAAAAGGAAAATATGAATCAATGACTGAAATACACTCAATGATACTTGATTTAGTAGTTAACTGTCAAGAAATTGACCAACTTTATTTGAATTTGCTCTCAATACTGATACATGGCGGATTCGTAGAGAAATGGAGATGTCTTTCAAGAATTTGTAGATGCGCTTATAATGTCTGACGGGGATAAGCTAAAGCAAAACTAGGAACAGCAATTATTAAACATTTCTTCAATTTTAAAAGTTAAGCCTCAACTACAACAGTCTCGGTTGTTTTGCTCACTGATATTTCATAATGTTTTGTAATTTTAAGTGTTGATCTAATCTTTTAGATTTACATTGAAGGGAAATTGAATACTTGCAAAATATTTAACATACTTCAGATTATGACTTGTATTTTAAATATATATAGTTGATATAAAATTATTAATATATATTAGTATATAGTTTGCATAAAATTAATATCTTTCATACATCAAGATATATAGCTCATATTGGAAACATCATTGTTAATGCATGAAACTACTTGCGTGAAAATCGCCACATGATGAAAGGAAAATGGCTGTTGCATATATCCCCATATATCACTTTGATACTTCTTCTTTATGACCCTTCACTTCCAAATCTGAATGTATTCTTTATAATTTACAGGAAAAATCAAGTTTAATGTGTGATTTTAAAATATCTATATTTGTAATTCTCAGATATTCCATGAAATGGAATTTATAATGTGTATTTGTTTTCATAACGAAATACTTGTTAGTGACGTAAAAACTACTTGAAACGGAATAAAATTTAGAATTGGATTTAATATCTATGCCAAATAATCACTTTTTTTAGTTAAAGGGAATACTTGATAGTGGATATATTTGCATACTTATAATCATGTCTTCGCATGCATACACACGTAAGATATACAAGCTAAGGATAAGACAGGTACGTTGTAAAATTTCAGTATACTTGTACCATTATTTATGTGTATATATATTTCACATAATACATACATACACATACGCGCGTGAACACAAACACACATACACACACACACACACATATATATATATATATATATGTGTGTGTGTGTGTGTGTGTGTGTGTGTGTGTGTGTGTGTGTGTGTGTGCTGAAGGGAAAGGAAAGTGAGATATTTTTAGACGAAACGAAAAGGATTAAATTTTAGAAAAAGATTTGATTCTTTTGCTACGAATTCTATTTCTTGATTTTATATAGAATTTTTCTTCACCTTTAATCTTAATTTCGCTTACTTTTTGGTAAAAAGACTTTCGAGTCTTCATCCTTGGCATGATCTGAAAATATCCGGGAAAAACTTTTTTGTTTTTGTTTCTCAGTCAGAAATTATTTCTATGTTTTGCTATCCTTTTCTCCTTTTCGCCCTTACTCTGTCTCTCTACCTCACTATCACTACACACAAACACACACACATACATATATACACTCACACATATACATATAGCAACCTGCTACTTAAGGTAACCTAAAGAGTACCTTGTGAGGATTTAACTCACTACTCATTAATTAATCTAACAAGACATGCTAACTATTCCACCACGTCTAGGTACCCAACACACACACACACACACACACACACACACACACACACACACACACACACACACACACATTATAAAGAGGTAATCATTGAAAGAATTAATCACCAATGTTAATGTAATTAATTGCGAAATCTCTTCGCTAACAGAGTTAATAAGGCATATCCGAGGGAGGAAATGTGGATGTGGGCCCTTAAGTGGCCGTTTCTCTACTTGGACAGAATGTTAGTGAGAAGGGTCGATCTAGATTTACTAGATTGTCCCACGTTCCATTGGTTAGACTATTCGGATTATAGACTCGTGTATGCCTAGAATGGCTGGACACTGGAAGTTCAATCTGTCCTTACTGGACAAGCGGGACTTTCAGCAGCAGCTGACTAGATTAGTGTAGCGGGAATTAGTGGGGGCGGTTATTGGGATTAGGTGGTAGGAGAGGCTTAAAGATAGGATTAGATCCTTCACCACTGAATACAGTCAACGACTCGCTCTAGATAAGACTAAAAAGTTGAAGACTTTAGAGAAGGTGTGTCAAACTGGCGGCCCGCGGACCGCATACGGCTCTTTAACTTGTATCTTAGCGTTCCTTACATTTTCATCAAGATCCTCAAGATTTCTATAACCGTGGTATATCGAGAATTTTGTCTATGTCGGTAATGAAAATTATTAAAACAGTGAGATTTTTGTTTTAATTGGTATGATTAGATTCTTTATTCTATCTCAGTGTTTTTTTTTGTTTTATTTTCGAATGTCAGCGACTATTTTTAACTTCCGGTTAATCATGTGATCATCCTTGACTAGTTGTCAAGGATGATCACATAAACAAATGTAAAGTGAAAACGTTCGTAATTTTGTAATATTTTGCCTTAAAATTGTCGAATTCTACTCCATCTCGTAAAAAGAGAAAACTATCTGAAGAAGGACGTGTTTCAAGAAAAGTGGGAATCACAATACTTTTGTTCCACTGTGTAATGGATAGATTGCTTGATTCGCAGCCACTGCATTGCGACGCTAAAAGAATATAACGTGAGAAGAAATTATGAAACAAACCATCGATCTTATGATAAATATGAAGGGGATATGCGTGTTTCAAGAGTGAAAGAATTCAAGGTTAAGTTAACACAGCAACAGATTTGCTTTACAAAAAAGGCAAAGTTAGTTCCATTACTGCAAGCTTTGAACTGCGAAATGATCGCAATCAGTGGAAAATCTTACAGTGAAGATTTCCTAAAACGATGTATTTTAAAAACAGCTAAAATTCTATGTCCACACTTATTTAAGCAGGAACACCGTCGCTGAATGGAGTGAAGAAATGGCAGGTGATTTGAGTCAACAGTTGAAGAATTTATCATATCAAGTTTTAAACATTTTTCTATTGCTCTGGATGAGACTGTTGACATAGCTGGAATAGCACAGCTCGTCGTTTTCGTCAGGGATTGTGACAATGAATTTCAAATTTATGAAGAACTAATTGGACTGGTCCCAATGCATGATACTACAACAAGCCAGGACATTTTTGAGAAAGTTGAACAGCTTCTCCATGAGTATGGACTTGATCTGAGTAAACTTGTGTATTTATCTGCTGATGGTGCTGCCAGTATGGTTGGGAGACATAATGGTGTTGCTGCTAAGTTAGGTATAAAAATAAAAAACATATATCCAGATTCAATATTCAAGCATTTTCACTGTATAATTCATCAATAGAACTTATGTATTATGATTTTAAAATTAGATTATAAAAACTGTGAACTATATCAGAGGCCGTGTTCTGCATCATCATCAGTTTAGCCAGTTATTGGAAGACGTGAATAATCAGTTCAGAAATGTCCCATTCTACACAGAAGTTTGGTGGCTTTCATGTCACAAGGTACTAAAAAAATTTTTTTTTCTTATTGCGACACGAAATTATGTTTTAGGGATGAATGGTCAAAGCACATATGAATTGAAAGATGAAAGCTGGCTCCAAGAACTAGCTTTTTCAGTGGATATTACTACCCAATTAAGTGACCTTAATTTGAAACTACAAGGTAAAAATAAGCTCATCACTCAGTTATATGATAATATCAAGTGTTTCATTACAAAATTAGATTTATTGAAGTCCCAGTTGTCACATGAAAACTTGATTTATTTTCCTATGCGCAAGGAATTGAAAAAAAAAACTGCCTATACTGAGTCTGTATTTATTTTTGCTATGTACGACAATCACCTGGAATTGCTGTGAAGATTTTCTGCGAAGATTTTGTGATTTTTCATCTTGTGAAGATCAGTTTGCATTATTCTTAGCATCATTCATTTTGATGTTGCTCAGGCAGAGGAAAGTCTACAGATAGAACTACTGGAAATGTAGACTGACTCAACACTTAAGAGAAAGTACCTAGAAGTAGTGGTACCCGGATTTTTTTCATACCTTTCCAAGACATTTAAGAACTTCAGAAAGTTTGCCACAAAGATTATGGCGATGTCTGGTTCCACATATGTCTGTGAGCAGACCTTTCGTATTTGAAGGCTACAAAAACGTCTCACAGAACCATATTAACTGATGAACATTTGTCATCTTTGATCAAAATGGGATCTACACAGAGATATATACTTGATATATCGAGAATAGTTTGTCTGAAGCGATGTCAATCATCAGGATAACATAAAAAATGATTAAATTGTACTACCTTGTATTGTAAGTATTTTCTGTTTAAAGCTTAGTTACCACTAGCTGTGATTAATGTAAGACTGTAAGCAGGTGAAGCTCTCGAGGCTGCAAATATGGCCGATGCGGCCCACCCGTATGCCCTGTTTGACATGCCTACTCTAGAGGATAGTTTGTCTCGGGCGGTGGCTGGGAATGATTCCCTATAGATAACCGTAGACAGGCCCTGAAGCGTGAGGCTAGCAAGCGCTACCAAGGTCAAGTAGTTAGACATGTTAAACAAGATGTCTAACGAAGCTGTGAACATGGGAGCAGAATTGCGCAAGGAAGAGGTCAGTCGAGGTTCCGATCTATATATTCGTGAGGTCATTACCCCGGAGGGGCGTACTCTGAGCACGACCAAAGACATGTGCGAGGCGTTTTGGCGGCATTTCGATAACCGTTTTACCAAAGAGCCTGGTCTCAGTGGTGACGAGATTCGCAGCTATTTGGCTGACTTTCCTCGGCTTTCGCCGACTGAAGGGGCTAACTGCGAGGGTGAGATCACAGAATTTACTTGGCACTGAAGAAGGTCAACAGAGGCAAGTCTCCGGGACTTGATGGTCTGATGGTGTTAAACAACTGGTTTCAGCAGGGGTCCATCCCCGACCGGATTTCCAGGGATGTGATCACGCTGTTCAGAAAAGGCAAGGATGCTGGGCAGGGTTTAGATTATTACAGGCCCATAACTCTGCTAAACACAGAGTTAAAGATTTTGGCCAAGATGCTAACGGAGAGGTTTGCAGTCAGTTGACGCGAGCTTGTTGGGACCCGAGCAGACTTGTGCTGTGAGGAGACGAGCAACTTGCATCTGATCCGCATGAACATAGAAGGTGTAGAAGACGACAAGCATTTGACAGGGTTGACCATCAGTACCTGACTGCTGTCCTGCAGGCCGTCAGATTCGAACCCGACTTCTGCAAATGAATCAGCTTCCTGTATCGCTCCCCCAATGCTGTGAAAAAGGTGAACGGGAAACGTCTCGGGCGGTGGCCCTTACTTTATGATTTGGCGTTGGAGCTCCTCCTTCGCCGGTTGAAGGACAGGGAGTGCAGTCCGGCCCTACGCGAAATTGCTGTTTTCCATGGTAGAGCTCGAGCTAGGGTTTCTGCGTACGCCGATGACGTATCCATTTTCGCATCGTATCGTCGCAACATTAAGGTGGTGTAGAAGGCGCTTGAACGGTACGTAACAAGTCTTCCGGTTTGCGGTTAGGTGCCTGGAAGGAGGTCGCGCTTCCGGGGCCCTTTGGTTGGACGTCCGCATTCTAGGAGTGTGGTTTGGGTGCGGACTCCAACTGAAGAAGAACTGATGAGAAACACTTATTTTTTTCAATAAAAAAGAAATAAATGTTCAAAAAGTTAATATGATGTGATTTTATAGAATTTTTTTTATATTCTATCTCTCACTTTCAAGATGGACCTAACCTGAAAATTATAGATTGTTCGTATTTTTCTAAGGTGTCAAACTCAGAAAATCAGCAGGGTTGCAATACTTATTTTCCCCATTGTACTGCACAATCTAATATATATATATATATATATATATATATATATATATATATATATATATATATGGTGGTGTCTGTGTGTGTGTGTATGTGCGTGCGTGCCTGTGCGGCCATATAAAACAATACTGCGTAGTAAGTGTTAATTTCACGCTTCAAACGGTTTTCATACTGGATGTGTTGGGGGTGCGCGCATGTGGGTATGCAAATATATTCGTATTCGTGTTTACTGTCTTATCAGCTGTAATCTTAGCGGGATGTGTTTATGTAGATTTTTAAATTATTCTTTAACAGTATAATTACTTGAACTTTTTTCTCTATATAATGGTTGTCATGAAATTACGATAAGCACTTCCTCTCAATTTCCATCCATTTTCCATAATAATTTTCAGTCATAAAATCCACAGTTTACTCAGTTTCGAGGATTATTATGTTTATATAGCTTCAGCTTTACGTTATTGCAAGTTTCTTTTTTTCGAAAAACCGACTTCGATATCGTCCCAAGGAACATTTTCTAAATTCTTAAACGTGCATGTTTGACTTTAAAATTAAAATTATTGCTTTACACGATTTAGCATAAGATACAAAAAAGTATATTTTATGCTTCAATGAAGATAACGCTTTTGTGCTGTTCTGAGATGTTATTAAAACCTCGACAGACTGAATAAAGGCTACATTAAATAACATGAAGCTGGTATTTAATCAATAAGCTAATTAACGAAGAAAATAAGACTGCAAAGGAAAAGAATACACAAGACGATTCAAATAGAAACCAAAAGAAATAATAAAAGTCAGGCACCGCGTGTTTATTTTATTTCCGTGTATACACAGAAATAAAATAAACACGTACATGACGCAACCATAACAATTTTCAGTATCGCTGGAAATGCACAATTGCATGCTTAAGCTTTCAAAATGTACTTCTTCAAATTTTGTTTGTGATGTTTACTGAAAAGTGGTAGTTTGGTTCCTTTTATGTCTTTAGGCAATATTCTTAATATTCTACATCTTTTCTTGCCACATTTGCAACCTGTTCTTCAAATATTTTCTTGCTGGTAAATCAACCTTTCTTGCTTGTTAATTTACTTTTTGGAACATTCTTAAAGAGAATTTTTATATTCATGCTCTTGTTAATACTTTTTTAATTTCTTCTGTAATTGTTTTCTGATCTCAGTTCTCATTCACAATTTCCAGTGCTGTGTTTTCACTACGCAATATCTTAACAATATTTTGTTTCTCTTATGGGATTGCATCTTTTTTTTATAAAGGCAATTGAAGGATTTTATTTGTAACAAGTATTTATAAATACAAGTAAAAATATCGCTAGGTTTTCAAAAGTTTTAAATTGAAGAACTCTCATAAATATTCTTCAGTGTAACTGTGAAAGTTAAGGAAAACTATACCGGATGATAAATGATGTAACTTAATGCCTAATAAACCAAATTGATTAAATTTTGATGTTGATGAATCTTTTCTTATTTGTTTATATATATTTATTTACTGAATAATATATATATATATATATATATATATATATATATATATATATATATATATATATATATATATATATATATATATATATATATATATATATATATATATATATATAATTTATTCGAAAATTATAACATAAATATATTATAAAATCACTACAAAAATAACCATTTTGTTCCAACACTTCTGGTGTTTTTTGAAAAAACTTTATTCTACATTCAACATCATCAACAGAAGTCTTGAAACAAAATGGCTATTTGTGTAGTGATTTTATAACATATTTCTTACAATTTTCAAATAGATTATATATATATTTATCCACACACACACACACACACACACACACACACACACACACACACATATATATATATATATATATATATATATATATATTCCTAGATTCTATCCTCTTGGAATTATATATATATATATATATATATATATATATATATATATATATATATATATATATATATATATATATATATATATATGTATGTATATGTATGTATGTATATATATTTTAGATATATGTATATATATGTATGTGTATATTAACCACTAATATTATCAATATCTATCTATCTATCTATCTATCTATATATATATATATATATATATATATATATATATATATATATATATATATACTACTTACTTGGAAGAATAGCAAGACTGCATAATGCTAATTTTTTTTTAATTGGTAGTACTTGTTTGCCTTTAAATCGAGATTCGAACATTAACCACAAAATTAGATTTTCATATCGTAAACGTCTGCTAAAATAATCTAAGAAAGCTTGCTCATGTCTCAACCATCAAACAAACAGTTTACGTATAGAAATATGTTGAAATGTAAAAAATGGGTCATAAAATTTTGAAAAGTTAAATATTCGATTCGAGTATTTTCTCTGCTATCAAATAATGTTTCTTGAAGAAGAAAATCAAATCCGAGTGAATTTCCCCGAAGTGTGCTGAAAACGTATCTCATAAATGACTGCAGCTTATAATGAAATTAAAGTTTCTTGAGTTCAACGCCTTGCTTGAAGAACGAAAAAAGCATGCTTACGACTTTTTTTTGTTTATTTCGAAATCAAGTGATGTTAGGATTCAATTTTACTAATGCTGAGCTAATGTTACCTGTTTCCTTTTTTAGATTTGTTATTTATTTGTTATTTAAAGTTTCCCAGTTTGTGGTTGATTGCTGGAAATAATAGCAGCTTTTAATTCCAGAGAGGAAATGAATTTTCTCTTGTTGGTTTGGTTTGGTCTTTTTATACTACGATTTACAGGTAATTGATAAAGAAAATATTTGCATACTTCCACAAAGGCACACAAGTATAAAAGCCTCACACGCATGAACACGCATACACACGCGCACGCACACACACACACACACACACACACACACACACACACACACACACACACACACACACAATGATTGAATGTTTTGATTCTTTAACCAAAAGTGACCAAGTGAAAATTAAAAAAAGGCTGATCCGATTTGTTTTTATTTGATATGTTGTAAATGTCAGTTAAAATAGTTATTATAATTAAGTTGGCTTATTAAGAGAGAGAGAGAGGGGGGGAGGGAGAGAGAGAAGGTGTCAAATTAGAATTAGAATTAAGAATTAACTAAATGCTCTCGAATAGGTTTTCTCAAAGAAAACTAACAAATAGCTAAAGTCAAAAGAGAAAAAGTCATGTTGAAAGTATAAAAGAAAAACAATTAACAATATGAAAGTTAGGATATGGAAAAAGGTTGCGGTGGAAAATAAGTAAACGGAAAGTATTAACATATGTACTAATATCAAGAGTTTTACCCGAAAGTTTGGTGCATTGGAAAGCAGAAGATAAAATATACGAATATTATTATAGATCGTCCTACCATAACAAAGATCCACATATAAGCCGTTAAAAATATCAGTGTTTGATTTTTTTCATTAAGGTGTTATGAGTTTTTAACGTATCGCTTTATAAACTTAGGAAAGGAACACGCTGGAAATATTTTAAATCTAAAATTTCTATATTCTTAAGGCTGGAGAGTGGGGTCTGTGCAGCACTCGCCCAAATATGACAAAAGTACTCCATTTTTGGCCTGATCTGGCTCTTGTAAAGGTAGATGATAGCAGGGTGGCGTCAAATATTTACTGGAGCAGTACAGGGAGCCGACCATTTAACCTGCATTCTTCGGCATGGATCGTATGTACGAGTTCCATTTCAGGTCGGTGTGAGTTTGAGACCGAACAGTTTTTCAAGGCTCGGTGCTTTCCCGAGAGGTCCTCCGTTCATCCTGATTGGTGGTATTTCGGGGTAAGATCGGCGTTGATGAAATGTGACTAGCTTAGTCTTTGAGGCATTGAATTTAACTAACCAGTTTTTACAACATTCGGTAGTTTGTGCAGAATCGGAAGCGAGATCAGTCTCCAAACTTTGACTCCAGAGATTTTCAGAGGTGCGCACGTATATAGTCGTATCATTGGCATAGATCTTTACAAATGATCTGAGTATATTCCTAGGGAGATCATTTATGAAGATCAAAAGAGGAGTTAGTCTGAGGAGTGACCCGTGAGGGACGCCTGCTTTGACCTCTAAGGCTCCTGAGGAGTGGTCAGTATACCTTCATTGAACTACCTGATAGGAACGATTTTATGATCGTGAAGACACTTTCGGCGTTTCCATAACTGGAGATCTTGTGAAGTAAGCCTTTGCGCCATACCTTGTCGAAGACCTTTGAGATATCTAGTGTTATTGTCCTCAAGTTGTGTTTGTTGTCAAGAGCCTCACTGATTCTGTGAGTGATGGTAGTTAGAATGTCGACAGTGGATCAGGCCGACCGAAACACATACTGCACGTCGCTGAAGAGGTTGTCTTTTCTAGGTGCTCGATGATTCTCTTATTGATTATGGCCTCAAAGAGTTTTCTGGTGATACCGAGGCGACTGATTGGCTCATACTGGGAGGAGGAAGATCGCACGACCGCGTTCTTGAAAATCGGGCATGCGCTTGACATTTGACACGGGTTTGGGGAGGATTTCTCCTTCAAGCAGCGATTGAATAACTTTGCAAAGATTGGGGATAATTCCGGGTTGATTTTCTTAAGGACAACAACAGAAATTTTGTCTGGACCAGTGGATTTATTAGGGTCAAGGCCTTTGATAAGTCTGCAGACATCTCGTGCTGTGATGTTAATATTAGTGAGATTGCGCTCAGTGAGACATGGGGACTTGGAGAGAGGATGATCTTTGATAATCTTTGTCATCTATCATTGAGTTAGAGGCAAACAAATTTCATTTAAGATTCACTGCTAATCTCGGATAACAAGCAAACGGTATTTTCTATTTTTAGATTAGGTATCTCTCTATATTTCTGAGATGAGGTATTATGTACATTATTTACATTATTCGGACTATTGTCCTCATCTTTGTCGCCATATTTGATACAACGTTTCGGCCGTTGTACACTCCGGACTTCTTCAGGTGGTTTGAATGTCAAACTGAACCCTTTATTTCGCTCACTGGGGTAGACTGTTCTAGTTCCACGTGTCATGTTTAATGGATGTCAGTTATCAGTTATCTCCTGTTAATTTATCCCTCTGAAAGTTCTCCACTGCCTTAACCGGGTATTGAACTCACACTCTTTGGGTCCTGTCAGTGGATCTAACCAACGCCTTCATCCACTTGAGGACATCTGTGTATAAATTTCTGGGTATTATAAACCTAATGTCTTCAGCAACCATTTTTACCAGTGCTCATATTGCAATTTTTTGCTGTTATCAAATCATGTTTTTACCAGAGCTCATATTGCAACTTTGTTGTTATTATCGCCTTTTCTCTGGCACTCCTTATTACTGGTTCCCATATTGTATACATTTCTATGCTCGTTCAGCTCAGGAGATTTTTGTGGCTTAGCATATGTGCTGATTCCTTAAGTTTACGAATTTTCCAATGGTGTTCCTTGTCTATGATCTCAACCTGATTATATTAGGTGATAGAAAAAGAAAGAATATCCACTGAACGAAAGCTTCTTACTATTTCACTAACCAATTTGGTGCATGTTCACGACTTAAAGTAGTCCGTATTCCTGAAAATGACTTGAAAACACATGGCAATGATTTTATTCCTCAGTTCACTAGAAATAGTCAATCACTTTTATAAATTATTCTAATAATTATTCCGCGAAATTTTCTCTGCTCTCGGGTCTATATATGAAAAGTGATATTTTATAATCGTTGTATAATTATTCAGATTTATTCAAATTTCATTAAAATCTTATCATAATGGTTGACCAGTCAATCGGGTATAGTTTAAAGATTGACCAATCAGTCAGGTATAGTTTAAAAGCAATTGATAAACGCGTAAATGCAATTTTATAACGGTTTCTTTTAAAGTTTAGTGAATTTTAAGTAATTAATCGTTTATATTTTAATAAGTCATACATTTAGATTTGTTTCGTACTAGTAATACATACCATGAATACAGTAATACAACTTATATAGGTAATGTCTTTATGATTAAAGGTGGCTGCAATTCTTGAATTTTATTGATATTTACGATGAGTGGCCCACTAAGAAATGAAAAGAAATACATGATAGACTTCCATCCATACACAGTGATACATGCATGCATATATATATATAAATATATGTGTATGTGTGTGTGTGTGTGTGTGTGTGTGTGTGTGTGTGTGTGTGTGTGTGTGTGTGTGTGAATTTATACAAAAATAAGAAGAAGGAAATTAATGTGTAATAAGATTTTTGTACGCGTTTAAACGCGTGCATTCATATAAATTTACACATATGAATAAGTACTGACCATGAAGCCCTTTTCAGAGGTAATCTGATATTTGGTCAGATTTTGAGAAGTGGGTCGGACAGGTAACCTTCCAGATTCCTTCGTGAATAAATCCATAAACGTGTTTGTGTCTCCATGTGTAGCTAAAGAAGTTTGCATAAATATAATCTTACTGATAAATGAATGTATAATCTATGAAGGAGCTTAAAAAATCCTAAATAAAATGTTGCATATTTGCTGTATTCAGGACTTAAAGTAATAAAATAGCCTCCCTCGATGTGTTTTGTAAATATTCTTTTTATTCTTATTCATAAAGATTTTATGAAGGAAATAGGCTTATTTTTAAATATATAAAGTTGAATTCATTATCGAAAAGAATCAAAATATAATTGAACTTTTCCCATTCGGAATAAATCAGGATCTTAATGAAATTCACGTTTTGGAGATGAAAAAAGATGAAAATAGTGACTTTTGAATTATATCTTTTGGTATTTTGAGATAAGAAGAATTGTCAATACTTTCGAAATTGAGATATTGTTTGCTAACCTTGTATTTAATTGAAATCGTCGAGTAAGTTATATAAAATAAGTAATCAATAAAAATAAACTAAACAGCCAGTGAAAGCTTGAAGGAGGAATTTACTCTATCAACTGCAGAAATTGCCAGAATTAATACATTGATGAAACCTCAAGAAGTTTAAATAAGAGTCTATATGAACACAAAAGAGACATTTTAAATAACAACACACAAAATACACTGGTTGTTCACCATAACAAAACAGACCACAATTTTGACACAGGGAATGCTACTTTGATTAACAGAGAAAATAATCCACTGGTCTAGAAAGTGCCTTGATCGCGGCTTCGGTCACAATAACTTTACATCCAGGCTCTTACAATATATCACCATTCTTGGTAGATTTTATGTTGTCACAGTGTGGGATAGTCAGGGGAAAAGATGATGGAAAGAAAAAAAAAAGAATACAGATGATTTCAGTTAGATTGAGAAAAAATATTCTCTCAAAAATATTCTTTCAAAAATTTTGAAACTGCGTCTCTCGTTTCGTCCGCATATCTAGACGTGTCAACGTCAACAAAGCCCAGTTTGATGAAATCATAACGGAAGAAACGCCTCACAAAAACCTTTCCAGTTTGTCAAATATATATATATATATATATATATATATATATATATATATATATATATATATATATATATATAACACTGAACAGTGAAGTCAACACTTACAGGCGACAGGCCGTTTCATGCTAGACGCAATGGTCAGGCCACGAGTGTTGTTTTTTTGTCGGCTATTTATATATACTGGTCAGTGGTGCATTGTGGGTAGTCTATTTTGGCGGTTATTTTGCCGGAAGTCGTTTATATGTTTATTTATTTATTTATTTATGTGGGTTAGATTATTTTGTTTGCTTTTTATTTTTTTATTTTTATTGCTTATCTTATATATTTATTTATTTTTATTTTAATCGGTGTTTTATTAATGTAGTAAAAATTTGTTTGTATCGCTTATTTAATAGTTTTGTTTTCATAATTAAAGCTATTTCTTCAATTTTGGGGTTAATTGCTGTAGTTTATTCTAACTATTATTTTGGCGGGAGCAGTTTTTAATTTATTTATTACTTCATTTATTTATTTGGATTGATTATGTTTACTTGTTTTTTCTAACGATAAAAAGAAATAAAATAATCTAACCCAAATAAACAAACAAAAAACGACTTCCTGCAAAATAACCGCCAAAATAGACTACTCTCAATGCATCACTGACCCGTATATATAAATAGCCGAGAAAAATCAACACTCGTGGCCTGATGATTGCGTCTAGCATGAAACGGCCTGTCGCCTCTAAATGTTGACTTTAATGTTCAGTTTTATATTTACACACGCTCTATCTCTGATATCGAGCAATTTATCCCATAAATATAGCACATCTTAAATGCATATTTCTTCATGAAGCTACTGATACCGTAGAGATAATAAGTATCTTCGGGTATATAATTTATAAACAAATTATTAACGGAAAAAACTTGATCCTAAAATAGAAGAAAATTAAGCAGCCATCATTCTTTTTGTGGTGATTATTTTTTTCTTTTTAGTACTCATGTAAAGAATAAACAATATTTACTTGTGTAAATTGTTTGCTAACCCTAAATATTTGAGCGATTCAGGGCACAAAATCTATACGTCAAATTTTGTAAAGATTAGAACATTCTCCGTTATTAATATTCATTTACGATACTGCAGCAAAAACTTTAAGTAAATAAGTGTACCAATAATTACGAATGCCCGTGAAATAATTGTTTTTCACACCAAGTCGATAGAAATATTAAGTTTGTTAGCATTTGAATCGAATTTGAAAATATTTAAAATAATTATGGGTTTAGATTTTCTTGCATCTTGTGATTCGCTTGTGTTCCTCCTCCTGAAAGATCGTTTTCATCGATATCCTTAATTTCGTATGCAGATTGATTTACAATAAACTTTTTATCTCCTCGAAGTCTCTTCATTTCTAGATTGAAAGACAAAATTTAAATAAAATAAGAATTAATTCTTAGTGAAAATGAAATTTTGTAAATATTTGTAAAAATTGAAAAAGCCACAAAGTAAAATTGAAATTAATGAAGTTCTTCAATAAAAAGAATAATTTACTTCAGTAAAAATTAAACTTTAATTTACTGTTTTCCAATTTTTATTTTTATTGAATTAGTATAGTCTTGTTATCTAAATCAGCATGCAAAAAATTATTTATATATATATATATATATATATATATATATATATATATATATATATATATATATATATATATATATATATATATATATATATGTAAAACAGAGACTTAATTCTAGATCAGAGGCAGGTGTTTACCAAATAGAATGTAATACCTCCAAATTATATAGGCAAACCATCCTGAGATTTAAAGAAAACAATATATAAACATAAGAAGGAGATTAAAATAAAATAAATACTTAGTTGTAATTAGTGAAAACGTAATTTTTATAACGTCTCAAATTATAAGCTAAGCGGGAAAACGCCTAGCATGAAACCCATTTCGTCTCACTAATGCAGATTCTCTTCTTGTGAAATAAAATTATTTTTCTGATGAAGCAAGTTCATCGACGAAACATAAAAGAAAAAATTCTAATTTGGTCTATATATTTATTTATCTGTATGTGTGTGTGTGTGTGTGTGTGTGTGTGTGTGTGTGTGTGTGTGTGTTTGCGTGTGTTTGTTGAAAACTTTCAATTTTTAAGTTTCTTCTTTTTTAATAAACATTTATGACAACATTGTTTGAAAAAAAAACAGTTCTATTACAAATTTATCATTATCATTATTTCCTTGGATTTATATTGTAAACACATTTCCTTCCTGGTCCCAAACAGAGACCTAAGTTCAGAAATGGCTTCATGACATTTTCCACTGGTCATTTTTTGTAACAAAAATAAACTAAACAAAGACCATACACATTTTACATAGATAAAGCTGTACGTAATGTGTGAGCTGTATTTGTGAGTACATTATTTTGTATTTTTAAGGTATGGGCTACCAGGAATTCATTCAATGAGTCTATTGGAACCGTTTCCAATCAATTTGAGGACTCCAACTAGAACTGGAAAACACTGATGTCTTTTTGCGCCACACTTTTTAGATTTCCACTTTAAAATCCCGCAGGGAGTGCCATGTCAGAAGAAAAGACATTCTGTTCTTGTGGTCTTTGCTCACAATGTCAGGGTGATTAGCTTTGATTGTTCTGTCTGCGTGCATTGTAAATTCCTATAAAATTATTATAAGTCCTATCTCTGTAACCAGGTCTAAGTGATGTTCATACCACTTTCTTGCAGTTTCCTTCCCATAAAAGTTGCATATTTTCCAGTGTATATATTGGCCCACTCTGTTATGCTAAGTTTTATAATCAGTGGGTGATAATACTGTGCAATTTGATGCAAAATGGTAAATTGTTTCTGAATATTTATCACAGAATCTGCATTTAGGAGGAACACAATTTTTTAATATATGTGCTTGGTAATTTCTAGGTAGAAAGCATTGATGTTTTGCAGCAAAAATAAAACCTTAGGTTTCAGCTT
Source organism: Acanthosepion esculentum (assembly GCA_964036315.1). Taxonomy (NCBI): domain Eukaryota; kingdom Metazoa; phylum Mollusca; class Cephalopoda; order Sepiida; family Sepiidae; genus Acanthosepion; species Acanthosepion esculentum. The sequence goes on along the minus strand of OZ038500.1, from coordinate 39,321,480 downwards.
TTAACCCTGTACTTTGTAACCATTGATGGGTACGGGGTTTGTCTACATCAGTTTGGTACGGGCAGAGATATGACCATTAAGAGGCTTATCTTGTTATCGTTTCATCACCACCGAGCAAACCATGACCTACACCAATCCTGATGAGTGGTCATACCCGAAAGAGGCTCCTTGCCTCGAGCGCCTACTGAATCTAAAATTTATTCCTGATCTCAAATGCAACGCCTATATTTGCGCCATTGCGAAAGATGTCGAAATAATGGAAAGAAAGAATTGAATTATTCCAGAAATCTTTACAAGCGTCAGATCAGACCAAGAATAAAGTATTATATCTGTCATATCTGGAATGGTGTCATATCTGGACTGGTGCTGCCCAGACCTCACTGTCTAGTTTCGACAGAGCTCAACAGTGATGAATTATGAAACCTTGTAGGTGATTAACTATTCTCCAACTTACAACCCTTATCCCACAGATGAAACATTACAAGCCTTTCACTACTCTTTCGCTATTACTATGACAAATATTCAGATGAGTTACATTCCTCCGTGCTATCAGCACAGACCTTCACAGCTAGGACCCGCCATTGCCATGTTCAGAGTTTCATATCATCCATATTTCTTCCGTGTTCGTTTGATTAGGAGTAAGTCCCACTCAGACAGCATCTTCTCCAGAACTGTTACTTTGTGGAACAGCATCCCGAGAGTATTCTTCCCTTACAACTACAAACATGGTATCTTTAAGTCTAGAGTCTAAGTCTAGATATCTATCCTACACGTCTTCATAACGAGCACTTCATACTTCCTACTTTCTCCTCCCTTACAACAAACCTAATTAGTAATCTTTCACTATGAGTTGCCCTTGGGCCTTGTATTGTATACTAACAGTATATAAAATCATGTTGATCTGGTTCTGGATGAATTTGTTGTGTTCTGCATTCTTTAGTTTAATCTATAATAGCGTATTTATCTGATGAGGTTGTTTAGTGTTCTTGTTAATAGTTTTTTTATGTACCTTTTTTGATGGTTATCTGGAGCATTTATAACAATTGAACAACGTTTAGGAATTTGTTTTTATTTTTTGCCTGGAAGAAAGAGGCGATTAAATAAGATTCCCACGCTTTCAGTAAACAACAGGAGACACGGTGTGGTCGTTCAATATGAGTGAATATAAAATCGGAATTTATATTCTCAATATTTGACAAATTAGTTGTAGCATTGTCATAGAAATAAGGTTATTAACAAAATAAATAAAAGCAACAACTGTATATTTTAACAATGTTTGTGCGATAGATATCAACTCGGTATCTATGCTGATGACACGACCATTTACACATGTCTCGATACAAATCAGTTCTGATACTGATCAGTTCGATAAGATCAAATTGGCGGCTGAGCTCAAAAAACAACTGACAGTCTGTTGTTAACTGGGGAAATGATTTTTTTAATGGCCTTAAAATAAAACTGCTCACTATTAATCATCTGAGAGATACCTTTCTGCCAAAAGGTATCTAACATCCAGGAGAGTGACTCGTTACACCTTCTCGGATTAACATTCTCGGGTGACATGAAATGGAAAGACTATATGCAATCCATTGCTAGGTGAGTTGGTTGACTGTGTCGTATTAGACGACTTTTACCATAAGTCCATGCTTAGAATATTACGACCACATATGGTCCAGTGTTCCTGCTATATATTTAAAGATTTTTTATATAATCCAAAGAAGAAACAATATTACTGGTACTGACTTGGGGTCTTGGCTTCAGTTACTTTCCCACTAGTGTAAAGTTGCATTCTTTCATTGTAATTGTTGGAATTTTCTCTTTTATTGACTAGAAGTAACCATAAATTTTATGCTAACAGTTTCTTTTTCGAGAAAAATATCAAAGAAACAGAAGACCCCCAAAAAAAGAGAAAAAGAGATATGTTATAGTTGAAAGGTTGTAGCAGAATTAATTGGTGTCTTCAATAACTTTTATTATCAAGATAAATCAGAGTTCTCTTTAAATTCATTCATCATTTCATACATTGAAGAAATGTTCAAATCACTTTGACCTAAATCGCCTCTGTTTGAACGAACATTTGATCAATATATCGAATCTTGATTTCGGAAAAAAAATCAATCAAAATATACTGACTAAAACTAAACGTGATTATTTTTTTTCAACTTATATTTTAAAACCTCGTGATTCTATTTAAATTTCAAACATTAACCTTTTCCATTTATAGGTAATACACGGTACCCTTCCAATTCCACCGTCTTCAGATATAGACAGGATTTTGGGGTGGTTAATCATAACTCAATTCGTCTTCCGCAAGTATTCTTCACTCCGAATTGTTATAAACAAACCCTTTTTCATCTCATGTGATTGTTCTTTTCAAAAATGTGTTGTTTTTTAATTGCGTTTAATCAGATGGAAATGCATTTCATTACCTTTTTTTTTTTTGTTGTTGTTGTTAAATTGTGAGCCACTTAAACATCACATCGAGTCACGTATCCAAGTGCTTTCAAATACCTTACGACGCTCATATAAGGTAAGTGGTGTATCTCTAAGATTTCTTATGTTGTGTGACCTGGTTTGTTTTGTTTCTAATTAACCTTTCCATTCGTTCATTATGAACGACTGGAGACCTAACAGAACGTTCTTGGTCTTTCAGATCAAAAATCTGAATCCAATAAACGGTTTGCAAACAGTACTCTTAGTTATGACACCATCTCATAAACTTAATACATAACTTTTTTTCTTTTTTGTATAATGTTTCCTTATTGAAATAAAATAGTATCAAACGACGAAAAGGCATCTCATTTTCCTTCATTTCCAATTTTAATGGAAACATTAAATCCTGTAGAAAGATGCGATGAAATGTAATGTTTCTGAATATGTCGTAAATTGAAGTCAACTGGGAAACGAAATTACGTATTCCAACGACATCTATTGAGAAACGCCACGAACTTTTGTTTCACACCAATATATAGAAACGAAAGTAAAGAAAAATAGAAAAAAATATTCCAAACAGCTGGGACATTATTTATTTAGGATTTTTTGATTTAATGAAAATAATGATTAATAATGCTACTCTTTACTTTTTATTACTGTTTTTTTAGAATAAATGAAATAAAATGAAATAATGGAGCTTTCCATTTAAATCTCCACCTCTGGAATTTCATATCATTTTATTCTATGATTAAGAAAGAACACTATTTTTAAAACTCCTGAAACTGCCTTTGTCCTAATTTGTAAGAAAGACAGCAAAAAAATAAATAAATAAAATAACGAGGTTTAGTCTTGGTTTTATAGAGTTGTTTACTCAATTATTTACTTATGTCTAAAAAATAGACATATGCAATCCTGTTATTTCCTCTTGGTTTCCTTTCATTATTCCATAGGCATTCACCGACTCTCCTGCGAAGTAACAAAGCTCAAAACCGCAAATTCATAACTTTTCTCGATAAGTCGATATCAATTGCCGGATTTTTACATTTTGGAACTCAGTACCATTCTCACATTTCTTTCTATCTATCTATCTATCTATCTATCTATCTATCTATCTAAGTCAATTCAAAATTTCAAATGTAGCATCTTTCGTCACTTCTATGTATTTATTCTAGCTGAATGAAATGTACAATGACATATCAAATCCACTTTATTTAACAAACTTGGCAAACTCGATTTTTCGATATTTTATGACCGCTTTTTTATTTCTTTTTTTTTCTTGTGGGAATTGTTTCAAACGGAGCAAATACCAAGAACCCAATGTACTAAAAAAAGGTTCGATGTGATCACTTTGACAAAATAAATGCATCTGATTTAGACGCAATCGCATTTCCTATTGCGAAATTTATTAGTTGGTCATTGGTCACTTTGGGCGTATTTCCACTAATGATATTGCTTTTTTCCCCTCGACTAATCACTGCAGGTTAACAGTCATTTAAAATCTCAAGAAGAGAAATCGATGCTCTCATTTCCAGTTCAGCCAAAGGCTTTATTTCAGCTTTAAACTTTCCTCAACTTCTTAGATTCTTTTTCTGTATGACAATTACGAAATCAAAGTCTACGAAAGTCGAGAAGAAATAAATCTGTAGATTTATACTGTACTTAAGCTAATGTTGCTGTTTTAAAAATGTTTTATTAACCTATGCGATAATAATAATAAAATGGCTTCAATTTTCTCTCAGTATCCAATACATCAATCAGAAGATAAATCGATGAAAATATTCACCTTCTGTCTATATTTGAACCTTTTGTTCTTTTATTTTTTTGTTTTGTTTTTTTGGCTTCTCACTGCTTGCATAATCGGGCACCCTTCTTTGAAATATCTATGCCACTCAAAAATATTCCATGTCTTCATAGCATACTCCCATATACCATTTTAATAGATATAACTTTTCATGTAATTTTACTAGTATTCATACAAACGTTGCTGTTAATCTACTGCTTCATATTCCCATCACTCATTTACCGCCAACAATATAATATGAACATGTCTCTCTTCATCAACTACTCGAAAATGAATGAATCATCCGATTTGCGTCTTAAGAAAGCGGAAATTAGAAAATGCCCGAATCTACACAAGTACAAATATTTGCGTGATTCATTACCCCAGCGGATATTTCAGGAATTAAATGATCACACCTCGCAACAATACTGCAGTCTGTCGTTAATTCGTTTAAGCCACACTAAGTGGCTCATGGTTAAAGCTTCAGGACAGACTAAGTTTAATGATGGATAATTATTTTCGATCATTGTGTGATATGGAGATAGTAACAACTTCACTTCATTCGGTATTGCAAGAAATGTCATCGAAAGCAAATATAATATAGATCTGCTTTGAATATAAATTTAGATTTGAGTACATTTGATAAAAACAAAATTACATTTACAACAATAACAGCCATAAAATTAATGTAACGATGAAAAAAATATTATATACATACATACATATATATATATATATATATATATATATATATATATAATAGATCTCTATCTGTCGTCTTTTCTTCTGTCTGCTTGTTTGACTATCTATCTATCTATCTATCTATCTATCTATCTATCTATCTATCTATCTACAGGGTACGAGGGGTAAACTAACGCCATTTTATATGTTTAATTTCGTGCATGCGCGTTTTGATTTTATCGATAGTACAGTATATAAGGCCAGTTGGGACCCGCCTGTGAGAAAAAAAGAAAGATATGCTCTACAGTGCAGAAGATTCGGAAAGAGTTGGATGAGTATAATGGTGATTACGAAGGTTCGACAGCTCGGAAAACTTACTCTGATGGTTTTGATAAGAAAAGAACTCCTGAATTTGTTGGTGATAGCTACATCAAATGCCTTGAGGCGGTAGTTCTGCCCTGGGTCAAGAGGATAGCTACTGGAAGAACCTATGTCTGGCGACAGGACCCTGCGCAATATTACACAAGTAGGAGAACCCAGTCATGGCTGTTAGACAATTTCTGCGACCACATCACCCCTTACATCTGGCCACCTAACTTCCCAGACTGTAACCCCCTGGATTATTATGTGTGGATCGCAGGTGAGCGAGAAACCACCAAAACTTCTTGTAAAACTAAAGATGAACTGAAGGCAATGATTATAGCAGCATTCCCCAACTTAAACAAGAAAACCGTCGAGAATAGTTGCGGGAAATTTCTAATTAATTAATTAATTTTTAATCGCCATCGGTTTCAACCACAACCTCTAGATGACTAGAGGCTGTGGTTGAAACCGATGGCGATTTTGTTGAATAAATTTACTCTTTAGTATTTCAACATATTTTTGATTGTATAATTTTGGTAAATCCATCTGTTAAAATGAGATGCCATTGTTATTTTCATTTTTACATAATCTAGACGATAAGTTATCCACCGCACTCGGTATCGATCTAACTCTGCTGCACATGAAGTGACAACAGAATAAAAAAAAAACTTACAGCTATTATTACCAACGGAGATAAAAAAAGAAAGTAAATGGTAAAAATACACTGAATGGATAGTGTGCGTAAGAAGCTAGTTTTGGAGCACACGGCTCACTATCGGACCTGATGTTATGAAAATGGTATTCTGTATTTTAAGCAAAATATTCCCGTTCAATGGGTTTAGTCGAAAAATTTGAAAATGTTTTATGGAATTTTAGTCTTGTTACTAATTTCTTCTGTTTGTTTTTACTTAACTTTATTTCATTTTTTTTTACATTAAAATCTTTCACTCATTTTCCTTTGTTAGTTTTATTCTTTTTGTCATTAATATTAATTTTAATATACTGCTTTGGTTATTTTAATTATTTATTGTTAGATACTAGGCATAACTTATTCTGACACAATATTAATAAGAGCAGAGCACTAATATGGATCCAACTCATTACACGAGCAAAATGGTTTGAGAGACCAACTTGCCAGCAAGCAACGCGACGATACTCCCCCCTTCAATTTATTTGCAAATATCTTTATTTATAATTTCCATTTTAGCTTTCTTTTCTCTCTCTTCACGCTTGGATGTTTCTACGTTTTTACTCTTTTTCTTTCTCCCTTTCTTTTCTTTTCTTTTCTTTCTTTTTTTATTCGTTTTCTTTTTAAGCTAGTTCACCGCAAACAAGGCAGCAAGGACACAAGGAGTTACTTGGTGTAGAAGAATTAGAAAGCAGAAACAATATTAAGGAGCGGGAACAAAGGAAGAGTAATCATTTAAATTTTTAAAGATTAAAATTAACTGGAAAGCATGGAGCCGGAAGGAAGTTCCACAACCGAGAAGTGCGAGAAAAGAAACTGTTAGCAGAGAATTTACGATTACATCTCGCCAATTCAACTGTAAATTGATGAGACCTCGGCGCCAGTCTAGTACTCCACTTGAATTCATAAAGTCGAGGTACCATAACAAAGAGCTCATCCAAACAATTACCATGAAAAGTATTTATAAAAAAAAAAAAGACGCGGGTCGGGGCAAATTGCAACGGTGGGAAAGTGAAAGCCAAGACAACAGATCAGGACTAATAATATATCTGATTCAAAGAAGAATATTCGGTTAGAGCAAAAGTTTTTAGAACTACACTTCTTTGGATTTTAGATTGGGAGCTGATGCCATCAGGAAGATCGTTAATGAAAATTAAAAGTAAAGTATAATCAAGGATAGAGCCGTGGGGGACACCTGCATTAGTACAAAAGGATAGAGAAGAATGACCATTCAAGTTAACTTTTATTTCACGATATGATAAGACTGGATGAGTTAAAAAAAAAGAAAGAAGGCACTGTTATGTGATTTTCTTAACCAATTCAGCATTGATTAGGGCCTCTGTTAGTTTCTCAAAAGAGGAAGAAATCTAAATAGTTCAAAGGGTTGGATGATTCACCTGAATTCTTAAAAACCGGAACAACAGATTTCCAACAGACAGAAAAGCAAATGGCAGCGAAGCATTTATTATATAGTTTAGAGAGAACAGGAGCCAGTTCGGGAACACACTTTTTAAGGACTATTACAGGGATACTATCAGGATCTCATTCTTCTTCTTCTTCTTCTTCTTCTTCTTCTTCTTCTTCTTCTTCTTCTTCTTGTGCCGTATTCCTCAGTATGTGGGCGATCATGTGTCTCCACGATTGTTTTTATTTTTTGTAACCCTTAAATTTTGTCTTTTGCTATATCTCTTAAACCCTATTCTGCCAACTATATAGTTAATCTCATTAGGTAAGTTATATGCTCCCTTCCTCTGTTCTTCTTGCCTTCAATATGACTTGTGAATGTCAAGTTTTCCAAGTCGTCTCTCCTCATTATGCCCCAGGGAAATTTAAAATGTATCTCTTTAATGCTACGTATAAGATTCCTTTTTGTTTCCATTTTCTATGAAACCTCGTTGCTCACTTGTTTAATTTTGATATCTCCAATGTGTAATCCGCATGTTTCTGTTTCTTTTGCTGAATACCATATATTATATCTTCTTACAATTGATATTTAGTCCTTTCTTCACATTTTCCTTTACTACAAGGTAACCAAAAAGTTCTGACCGTTTTTAAAGGCAAAAAAGAAAACGCTTTACAGTATGTGTAACTTATATTTAGTCTTCGAAGTAATCGCCATCGGCATCCAGCACCTTCTGCCAACGTGTCTCCAGCTGTTCAATGCCCTTGCGGTAAAACTCCAGGGAGGGGGTGACGCAAAGGCTTTGCGCAAGTCTGCTTCATTGGTGAAGGATTTCTCACGAAGATGATTATCCAGGGAGTGGAAGAGGTGGTAATCGGATGGCGCAAGGTCAGGTGAATAAGGTGGATGGCACAAAGTCTCCCACCCAAGTTGTTGTATGGTATCCCTGACCACTCGCGCGACATGCGGCCTGGCGTTGTCATGGAGGAAAAGCACGCCTTTGCGATTCACCAGTGCTGGCTCCTTCTGGCGCAATGTCTGTTGCACACGTTTCAATTGCTGCGAGTATAGGTCTCCAGTGACCGTTTGGCCCGTTGGTAGCAGTTCATAATGAAACACTTGACGACCTGTCCACCAGACAGAAAGCATAATCTTGTGTGTGTGCATAGACGGTCTTGCGGTGTGAGGGGCAGCATCCTGAGGAGACAACCAATCCACTTTTCATCACTGGTAAGCACTCGATTGAATAAGGATGGGGTACGGTGGCGAGAAAGCAGCGATACGCAGGCTGCCACTCGTTGTCCCTTGTGGACCTCCAACAGCGTTTGCGGAAACCACTTGCTCAGTTTGTACGTCTTACCTAGGCGGTGCAGGTGAAGTCTAACTGTTTCATCGGAAACGTTTAACTGTCTCGCAAGTTCACCACACGTTAGACTACTGTCCTCTTCAATGGCCGCCTTCAGGACTCCATCATTCAAGACCTGTGGTCGTCCACTGCGAGGCTTATCATGGAGAGACAAATCTCCCGACTTGAATTTTCGAAACCAACGCCTTGCAGTACGTTTATCCACAGAACTATCCCCAAACGCTTGACATATGCGGCGACTTGATGCAGCTGCTGATAAGCCCACTTTGAAGTCGTAAAGCAAATAGCTCCGAACGAGATCTCTAGACACTTCCATCCTTCTCACAGCTGTCCGACTTATAACTGATGGCCGGGCACGCTGCGCATGTTTTTTATAACGTCTGATCTTCCTACTTCCGGATGCCCGAATTTGAAAACAATTGCTACACGCATTTCGTATATATTTCAACTTCATTCAATGACTAATCAAAAAACGGACAGAACTTTTTTGGTTACCTTGTACATTCTGTAGTTTCCTTTCAGAGTTGGTTATCAATACTGTGTCATCTGTATATCTGATGTTATTAAGATTGTGGTCACCAATAAAGAATCCTGGCAGGACTTCTAATTCTCTCTCTCTCTCTCTCACTCACACACACACACTTTGCAAATATGCACACACAAGTTAATATTTGTGAGGTTTTATAGGAAATGTGTTAAGTTTTGCCTGAAAAAAATTACAGAAACAGAGTTAAAGTGAAAAACATTTTGCATTTAAAAAAAATGACACCGATACGAAATTGGCATCTAAATATTTTTGTTATATTGTGTAGCCTCTAAATGAATGTATGTTAAATATAGAAGCTTTTACAACATTTTCAGAAAATAAAGTCCTGATTAATGAACAATGGAAAAGTAGAAAATACTTCCGTGTAAGAGCCATAAATAATGAATGCATCTTCGAATATAATTTCAAATAATGTAATAAGATTTAAATAGTAATCTCACAGAATTCCTATGAAAGAAACACTAATGATTTAATTTTCAGGGTTATCTTTGAACAGAAAAGATACAAACCCAAATATCCTAGGTGAGAGATTCTAAATTAGAAAACTTATTAATAAAGCTGTGAGATGTTTGCAAAATACGAGGAAAAAGCAGAGGTGTATATAAAGTGGGCCACTGTGAGGAAAGCAGTTTTTCAGCGCAATTATTTTCATATTCCTTTCTTTAATATTTTTTAATATTATGGATTCACTATTTCGTCGCTCCTATTTAATTTATTTGAAAGGTTTCTCCATTTTTCATTATTTCTTCTGTGGTTTACTTCTTGTTTTCTTCTTTTCTCCAAGTGCTATTGCTGCTGCTGCTGTTGTCACGCATGACTGTATTCACACTCGCTTCTCTATTTTTACTGTTTTTACTACCGCTGTATCCTTGCTCTCATTCTCTTTATTTATTTATTAATGATAATTATTCTATACTAGACCCACTGAGAAAACCCTCATAGCCTAACGTAGATGCTGCTTTCTTCAGTTGCCTGAGTCTCCGGTGTTCTTTTCTTTCTAGTATTTTTACTTTTATATTGTTGCATCTATCCTTTTACATCCGTACATAATAAGTCATGTATGATTTCATTTGTTACGACTTTCCAATGTTTCCCCAGCATTCCTTTTAGTAAGTTTAGAGCTTCCTGTGTTTGAAGCGAAATCTTCATTACGAATTGTTGGAACTTAGAGAATTTGTTACTGCTACATCTCAATGTATGTGCTAGAATAAACATTCCCCGAAAAACTCTGCAGGTATTAGCAGACAGTCACTGCAAGTATACTAGCAGTGACTATCAGTAGGTAACTCGGTTTAGAAGACAATAGAAAAAGGGAATATAGTCAATCTATCATACACTAGTGTCTGATAAGAGCCAGAGCAGCTGCAATTCGTACAGTATCAGGACAATATTCAAAAATGGAAACTTTTACGCAGATACCTTACCAAAATGATAATACATCTGCTCGAACTGGATGCGTAGATATGGGAAAGGGAACGTATACACCTCATGTATTGATATCAGGTGCATACGTGTCCCTTTCCATATCGATATTACAAAATACGAGGAAGGTAAAGCGTTGTAATCAGAACCAACAAAACGAGGACATTTATCCGAATGAATGCCTTAACGTTAATGTTCATCGATTATAGTTAAATTCCAGGATTTTTAAAATGAATTTCCCTGTGGATACTTGTACTCAAATTGATCCGTACTATAAAACTCCCCGTGTGTTGTCCATTTATGTACAATCTATGATACCTATATTGTACATATTTGGTTAGAACCAAATTTCATAGCGTTTTTTAACTGAATTTCAAAGACAATATTTACATATTTGTTTATAGATTTATTCAACCATTTTGTTCCACGAGTTTTTACCAGCTTTGGGGAAGTTTCATGATTTAATCTCCGCAGAATTGATATCTTTCTGGGTGTTGAAGTTTCTAAGCTTCCAGAGAATTGAAATTCTTCTCGTTAAGAGAATTGTGCATGAATCGAGATTACTGTAAGATCTGAATGTGGAAAGTCAGCTGAATACAGCAGTGTAGTAGAACATCCCACACAAGTTATGTCAATTCTACCGGGTCAGCAAATGTGAGTTCAGGCGTTGATCTAATTGAAGAAAACTTTTTTCAGTTGGCCAATTCTGCTGAGTTTCACTAACTGATGCCTTTAATCGAGAACGGTATTAGACCTCTGATTGAGCGGAAGGTGTTGCTAATACACAATTACATTATAATTCCAACAATTATTTTCTTCGGGTGGAGAACAGTGTCTCATTTCGTTTTCCCTGTGACCTTTCTCGCTACACATTGTTGCAAACCATCCATTTTTCGCCGCCTGTGATCGTTCTTTTCAAAATAGTTCATTGTTTTTCGCTTGTGCAGAGAATCGCAGATGGGAAATGCGACCCATTAAATATTGTCCGTTAAATCGGACAAACAAACATCGCGGTGATTTCAGATTCTGATCCTAGCGAACCATTTAAAAACTCTACTCTCAGTTATGGTACCATCTTCATAAACGGCACATTTTTCTTTTGCTGTTTGTACAGCGTTTTCCTTTCCAGAAATAAAAGAGCATCAAATGACGAAAATACATCCCATTCCCTTCATGTTCACTTTCAACGTAAAAACGTTTAAAATTGACAATCCACACACGTGTCCTATAGAAAGACGCGTTAAAATGTCACCTTTCAGAATATGTATATAGTTCATCAATTTCAATTTACGTGTGAAAGAAAATCATGTGTCCATACGCCATCTATTGAAAAATTCTAAAATCTTTTGCTCAAACCAAATATTCTTCTTTGAATATATCTTAATTTCATTCATTAATACTCACACTATGTTCGCGTTGATGTTCGTATATACTGAGTGACTTTTCTTTATCTAGACATCTCTTTCTATCTCGATGTTAATCTGGTCGTCTTTCAGTTAGTTTTCTCTATGTTTGCATCTATTCTTCAGTTTATCCCATTCCCAGTAAATCAATACACATCTATTTATTGATTTACTTATGTCTGTTCTTGTTTTCTTAAGTCCATCCCTTCTCTCATTATTCTCGTTATTGAAATGGCGGTGAGTTGGATAATGGCACCGCTTTTCGGATTTCCAATTCAGGTAAAATATTCATTTTAAATTCTTTTTTTAGGTTACTAACGTACCGCTTCTCATATCCGGTAACTGATAACTCGCATTCTGAGGACGAGCTCAAAACAAGTATTAAAATATCAGCCTATATACTCTGTACTTCTATTTCAATCTAATTGTTTTTCTGTCAACATGTATGTCTAATAATGTACATATCTCAATCTGCGAATAGTTGTTTGGTTTAAATTTACTTTTATATATGTAAGTGTACGCGGTTGGATCATTAAATCCGTAGCCAACTATATTAGCTAGATTCCTATTTCAAATTATCATGGCATAACGTGTGGTTCATGGGATTAATATTTACCACCGAATTAAGTGCACCGACAAAGAAGGGATTTGACTTGATAAATAAAATAAATATGTTTCGTCATGAAGTAACGAATTTATTCATGTACATGTGTGTGCGCGCGTCCGCGCGTGCGCGCTTGTGTGTTCGTAAATATTCATGCACACACGAGAGCACACACACACACACACACACATATATATATATATATATATGTGTGTGTGTGTGTGTGTGTGTGTGTGTGTGTGAACAGTTTATTGTTGGAAATATTTTTCAGCTTTCATATTTGTCCATCGTGATTAAATAGGCATCATAAAGCAGCTGACGAGAAAAGCTGTTTTAAGTTGCCATTCAGTGCATCAACTCTTTTCTCCGCTTAAAACAATCAAAAAATATGTGCCTCTTTATTGACTAGCTTTCTTAAACATGACTGAAGACGATCTCGGATAGATTTATAGTTTGGAATCGTCTTTCAGTAAACTCAAAATGTCATTGTTTTCTTTAAGGTGACATATGTAAGTGTACAACGATATCTGTGAAAGTGTAACGTTATATTTATATGTGTATAAGTTTAAGTTTAAGGATTATGGTTAGAAATGTTGAAAAGAGGTGTTTATTTTGTAATAAGTTAGAAATAAAAAAAAATCTACCAAATGGCAATCAGATGTTTTTGGAAATATTTCATATTTCTGAAATACGATATTTAAAAATATATGTTACTTTGAAGTTCAAAAGATTCCTCATCGTGTTAAAATCCTCACCAGAAGAAAATATATGATAGAGGGTTAAAGACATTTGTCTAGACGAAACAGGTTTGAGATATTTATTAGGGTTAGAGGGTGTTATTATATTTCGTTATGGTTGTGAGTCCCGATTCAATTCATCTCAAAAAAGAAAGGTAAGAGAATTAAGAAAACAGTGTTGTTTATCAAATTATATGTAGCGGTATTGAATATCTTTTTATTCGACCATGAATTCTTGATCATAATTATGAATTGTCAGTTAGGGAGGAACTTCTTTATAAAAGTAGTTTATCCCACAAATATTTAGTGAGAATTTGTGCCTTTTAGCAAACATGCGAGTCTGAAACTACAACAAATAAGCGAGCCAAAAAAATTGGAAGTCTTTATCGCTCATTCATTTCCTCTCTCTCTTTCATTGAAAAATAGTATAATTTCCTTATTAAGGGCAATAAGTCAGTTATTCGTTGTGCTGTTTGACACTCCTAGAATAAACCTTTCTCTTGGTTAAAAGATATCTAATTTGATTTTCAGCAGGGAAGATGTAAATGCTTGACCACTTTAGTACATTGATCACAAAAAAGCTATGCAAACGAACGAGTACGACGCAACCGACAAGGTCTACTTTTGAACAACGACAACGGTCACCAAGTTCCCTTTCAATCCACTATGAGGATCACTAGTCATACAAAGAAATTCGTGGTAGGACCACGAACCTGCAGTCATATACCCAATACATAAGATATCGTAACACTGTCAGAAAAACTCAACAATTTTATAACGGATACTTTCATTGTAATTTACTGGATTGCTACCAAAGATTAAGAAACTAAGATTATAAAAATTTATTACCTTTACATTATATTTTGAGTGTCTCTGAAACTTATACATTTACTGTATATTTATCAAGCAATATATTGTTGAGAGCTTAATTACTGTGTTAAAAAAATTTGAAATAAAGGACATCTGCAAGGCTTTAGTTAAAAAAATAGTATTTTTTGGAAATAACATTTTTTCACAGAATTCCTAAAACCTATACAAATAGGTTTTGTACAATTCTGCCATAATCCACTTCACGTAATGTTTTCTTTCATTTACAATAAACTACTTTTCTAACCCAATCTTAGAATGCTCACTATAATTTTTTTTTTAAATGGCTCGCTGCTCGATTCCGAACACGCTCATTAGCTAGTGTGACTAATTAATTCTTGTTGCAGACGCTTGCTCAGACATATTTATATTCAACATCCACAGAATCAATCTATACTAAAACACTATGCTGAATGAGCCTTAATTACAGTTCCTGGAAGTGATTACATAATCTGACATGATCAGTAGTTAAACAATGTCAGTACGCTTATATCTTATACCCTTGGTTACGATGACTTGTGACTTATTGCTACACAACCAAGGACGACTTGTTAACAATTTAATCTACCCAATTAATTTAATTCACTAGCCTTGGTGCAACCTATTATATATTTCTCAGGCTCTTTCCAACTGTACTTTACACGTCGATCTTGTCAAATAATTGCTTTTTTTTAGAAATTGACCATTGTGAAGTTCGGTTCTTATAGATTGAATATTAACAATGTAGCCACTCACCGACACCCACTATAATAGGCGCCACTGTAATACGTAGTAAATAAGCCTTTACAAAAGGAATGTACAAATTTATTGTATCATGTAACTGTTGAACATTCAATAACATATTTCAAATTGTTTGCACTCACAAAATTACCCGATTACACTTAAAAGGATTCATATTAACTACATAACAAATATTCAACATATGAACACATATACTTGAATGTCGTATGAAAGATTTGCGTAGACCAACAGTGAAACCATTTTAAAAATGTTTTTCTCGCAAATAGGAATCTAGTTAATATATGATTTTCTCACAATTTTTTAAATAAAATTCCAGTCCTACACGAATCGATAATTTCTCCTTTCTACCTTATTGTCTTTATTAATTTTTGAAAAGAGAAATACCAAGTAGTGGCTACATGATTATCAAATGACGGAAAGTTTCCTCGATATTCCATCCCCTTCCGAAGACTTCTTAATAATTTTAATAATGCTGCCGCCAGTAATTTATCACATATCCGATTCTTCCTATCTTTTCCCAGAGTTCTTCACGAACTTTCCAGCAATTCTATAATGAGCTGTCAACTTTATATTCGGCAATGTTCTAACTTCTGACAAGTTCTAAGTATAATTAGAGTTTTTTACTTTTTTAACGTTTCATTGTGTAATTTGCTAAAAATGTGACATCAATGATCTGGCAGATTTTCTTTTTGTTCTTTTTGGATCATAACTAGATATAAATTCCTGATTTCGGTTAAGAGATCAATTTGAACCGATTTTTTAAAAACAAACGATCCCTACACTATGAAATATGTCTGTGTAGTCAAATTCGTCCATAGTTTCCAATGCATCGCCTTTCCTAGCCAGTCTTGAATACTTTTGCAAATATTCTAGGTCATTTTGTTAAATTCACATCTTAAACATCTTTGAAAGAGAAGGGAGAACTGAGAGTAGATTTTAGCAGCAGTTGGCAACGAGACAGCTTAGAGGGAAGAGGTTCGTTTTCTCTCTCCCTGCTGAAAAGGCAGGCACCGTTTGCCCATAAAATTCATAGCCAGAAAAATGCAAATCTGTCTACACAAGTTGATGTATACACGGGCACATGTATAGAAATATATTTTCATTAAATTAATTTTATACACAATGAAATAATGATCAACAGTTTACTTTACTCATATTTTATAGAGCTTACAAGAAATATCAACTATTACAGAAAATAATAATTGGAATTTATAAGTTCTCAAACAATTATAATCAATCCTGTTTCGGAGAGAAAGTTGTATAAGTTGTGCAATGTATTATTTAATTTGATCTTTTTTGAAGCTAGTTGTAAGATTCTGTTTGAAAATCTTTAGGTCAAGGGAGAACAAAAGACACTCACTGTGTTACTGGCTGATACTTTGGGGGTTGTGATTGGACGGTTCAAAGGTGAACCACCACACCCTTTGAAAGGGAAGGGAGAACTGGGACTGGATTTTAGCAGCAGTTGGAAACGAGACAGCTTAGAGGGAAGAGATTCGTTTTCTCTCTCCCTGCTGAAAAGGCAGGCACCGTTTGCCCATAAGCAAGGATGCATGGTTAACAAATTGCTGAAGGCAAGTTTCCTCTTCAGAGAAAGTTTTGAGAAGTCCTCTTGAAGAATCCCCAGAAAAGAAAGTTGAAAAGAAGTCCGTAAGTGGAGTTTGGAGCCAAAGCCGTTTGAGAAGAAGACGAAGGAGCGAACACGTGCGTTTTCAAAAAGTATTTTGCCACGTGTTTATGTAAATTTCCACCTTCTAGCAGCCGTAAAAGAAAGGCGTAATTTCCAGGCGGACGGAAGGAAAATAAGCGAAGAAAGAAGGGAGTTTGGTCACCAAGAAAAGAACTTTGTCTACACATGAGAGAAAAGAAAAAGGATAAAAACTTTTGAACCTTGAAAGGACTGAAAGTGTACTGAAGAGCTAAGGCCCTTCCCCCTTTTTTCATTGTTATCATTGACACAGCAGGTGGGCGCTATTCTTTTTGGGGGGATTGGTGCATTGTAATGTTTACGTTTTGTTTTTCTGCTATGTTTTTTTACATTGTGTTACTCAGAGAATAGGTTATCTTATTCTCAGCAAAAAGGGTCGACTTTTTGCAAGAACCCTTATTTAGCTGGTTAGAAATAAATAATTTTTCTTTGTAATTGAATTTGATTTGCATTTTGTTTTATTTTTCGTTATTAATTCGAGCAATAGTGGAAATACTGTTGCAGCAGGTTTTATTTTCTTTCAGAAAATAAAATTTCCGAAATCTATCCAAAACAATCACTGAAATCTGATCTAATAATGTACTGACTTATGGTCACATGTATATTATATATTTTCAAATTATAAAACGTTTTGCTTATTGCTTTCTTCGTCACATACATGGCTGTAATTCTGACTGGCTGATTGTTACATAGACTTTTTTTGACACGTGGTCATAGTTGTTTTTGGTTTAAGCTATATATTCTGTACCATTTTTCCTTTTTGGTCAGCATTACCCTGACGATCCGTCTTATGCTTTTGCTGTCGAAAGTGCATCTTGTGTTTCTTTATTACTTTTATTATTTTCGTAAGATTGTTTTCGTAAGATTTATTATCTTCGTAAGATTGAATATTTGATTTCTTTTGTGACCATCTTTTGTTCTCTATCGTTGTATCGTTTTTGGAACAATTAGCAGGAAGCATTTTGAGGACAAAAACTCTACGTTTGCAAACCGAATACATGGGTACTCGCTGGAAAAGAATTACTGTACACGGTGTACCCATGGATATTAAAGATGATCACGTGGGAGCCTTCTTTGCCTTGTATGGCCAAGTAGAAGCAGTAGTAATAGTAAAGCTGGTGTGCCCACTGGGGACTTTTCAGTCCAAGTAATACTGGACGGGACAAAGTTTCAAGATATTCCTGATATTTTAATGTGCAGAGGCAGGAAAAGACCCCTCTTTAGGTATACCTCTGTCGATAGGAAGTCGACAGAGGATCCTAGAAATTTCTCACACGCTCCCGGAGTGATTAAGCTCATCTGTCACACGGGGGTGTAATTTAAAAGTCTGGGTATTGTCAGGGATGGTCGAATTACGACCGATATCGGAACGGGAAGCCTTGGACAATACTTGACCTCCACAGATTTCCGACCAGTCTGTGTTTAAGGGACGTAGGCTTAAATCATGTCTATCAAGCTAGCCAGCTTGAATGTAAGGGGCTTGAGGGATCGGAGTTAGGCTGCCCGTCTTCTTCGTGATCTCTTGTCCTTTGGCGTAGATGTAGCTGCGATTCAGGAAACGCACTTTGTTTGCGACGTTGATGCTTGTGTGCTGTCTAGCGACTTTGTTGTCTATTCAGCATACGGGGACCAGCTTGCCAGAGTTGTTTGCTTGTTATTTAAACGTTCCCTGGATGCGAGGGTGGACCTTGTTCATGTTGGTAGGTGTGTGTGTGTTGGGGGGGGGGTGATCGTGTCTGATATTGCCGTGAGTAGTGGCTCGTTTCGGGTCGTTGCGGTTTATGCGTCCAACGACCAGAGTGAGCGTGTCGACTTTTTACGTCAGTTGGGGCCGTTCCCGGTTAATTCGTCGCGCTTAGTCTTAATGTGGGACTGGATGCTGTCCTGGACCCCAAAATAGATAGGTGGCGGGGAGCTAGCGGGAAGGCATCGGGCTATCGTAGCCTGGTTGATCTGATCGGCGACTTTGGGCTCGTCGATAGATACCGGGTCGATCATCCGAGGGAGGAGATGTGGACGTAGGTTCGCAGTTGTCCGTCTCTCCAGGTAGCCTGCTACATGGAAAAAAATGTTAGTGAGAAGAGTCGATGTAGATTTACTAGATTGTCCCACATTCCACCGTGTAGACTATTCAGATCATAGACTCGTCTGTGTCTGGATGGTGTTAGGTACTAGGCCTAGAATGGCTGGATACTTGAAAATCCAATCTGTCCTTACTGGATAGTCGGGACTTTCAGCAACAGCTAACTAGATTAGTGCAGCATGAATTACTGGGAGCGGTTATTGGGAGTAAGTCATGGGAAAGGATTAGGTCCTTCACCACTGAATATAGCCAACGACTCGCTCAAGATAAGGCTAAAAAGATGAAGACTCTAGAGGATAGTCTGTCTCGAGCTTGGGGGGAATTCTCTTGAGATAAACCTAGCTAGGCAGGCCCTGAAGCGTGAGGCTAGCAAGCGCTATCAGGGTCAAGTAGTTTGACATAGGTTAAAAAACCTATGTCAAGATGTCTAACGAAGCCGTGAACATGGGCGCAGAATTGCGCAAGGAAGAGATCCGTCGAAGTTCCAATCGATACATTCGCGAGGTCATTACCCCGGAGGGCCGCTCTCTGAGGTCGACCGAGTACATGTGCGAGGCGTTTCGGCAGCATTTCAAGAGCCGTTTTAGCAAGGAGCCTGGTCTCAGTGGCGACGAGTTTTGCAGCTATTTGGCTGACATTTCTCGGCTATAGCCGACTGAAGCAGCTAGCTGCGAAGGTGAGATCACGGAGGGCGAAGTCTGCTTGGTATTGAAGAAGGTCGGCAGCGGCAAGTCTCCGGGACTTGATGGTCTGCCCTACGAAATCTACTTGAGGCTGTCGCACATCTTTGTCACGATTTTGACAGTGGTGTTTAACAACTGGTTCCGACAGGGGTCCATCCCCAACCAGATTACGCTGTTGAAAAAAGGAATAGTTTTGTTCGGCGGAATTTAGATGATTACAGACCCATAACTTTGCTAAACACAGAGTTAAAGATTTTGGTCAAGATCCTAACGGAGAGGTTGCAGTCAGTTGTCGCGAGCTTGTTGGGACCTGAGAAGACGTGTGCCGTGAGTGGACGAACAATTTAAAGCAACCTGCATCTGATCCGCACGATCATAGAGAGTGTAAAAGACGACAAGCGAGCCGCGCTGATCAGTTTGGATCAGTCCGAGGCATTTGACAGAGTTGAGCATCAGTACTTGGCTGCTGTCCTGCAGGCCGCTGGATTCGAACCCGATTTCTGCAGGTGGATTAACCTCCTGCATCGCTCCCCCAGTGCTGTGGTACAGGTGAACGGAAGGCGATCAAGCGCTTTTTCGCTGACTCGGTCGGTCCGACATGGGAGCCCACTCTCGCCATTACTTTATGCTTTGGCGTTGGAGCCCTTCCTTCGCCGGCTAAGGGACAGGGCGTGCAGTATGGCCCTACGCGGAATAGCCGTTTTCCCTGGTAGTGCTCGAGCTAGGATTTCTGCGTACGCCGATGACGTATACATCTTCGTGTCATACCATAGCAACATTAAGGTGGTGCAGAAGGTGCTTGAACGGTACGAGAAGGTGACGGGGGCCAAGATTAACCACAACAAGTCTTCCGGCTTGCGGTTAGGTGCATGGAAGGGGGTCGCGCTTCCAGGGCCCTAATGCTGGACTGATGGAACCGTCCGCATCCTTGGGGTGTGGTACGGGCCCGGACTTTGGCTGAAGAAGAATTGGTCAGAAGTACAGCAAAGGTCGGAGCGTCGGTTTGGACTTGGCTTCGAAGGGGGGTTACTTAAAGGATAGAGCTGAGGCGTGTGCCACTTACGTCTTGCCCCTTGTCCTTTACCGCTTGGCTCTTTGCAGGAAACGTATGGAGGCGATCGAGCGTTTGTTGATCACACTCTTGTAGGGTTGTCGCATGCAATGGGTCCGTAAATAAGCCTGTTACCAGCGTCCGTGTCATGGGGGGCTGGGATTGCCACACCTGCGAGCCATCGTCATACCTCAAGGTTGGCTTTCCTACGCCGCGTTTTGACGGAGGACTCGATTTTGGCGCCGAGTGTTAGCGACGCCTTCAGTAGCATTACTATCACTCCACCATTACTTTTGGTAAGCGCCGTCGCGGTCGTGGAAGGTTATCGAGTTTCCTCAGAGAGTGTCGGTCGGACTTGAAGGTCATTCCTCTGTCCAGTGACCTTTCTCGGCCTCGGAGACTATTGTATCATGAATTAGTGGAGAGGGTCGAGAAGGATCCTCTCTGTGACCGGCTCGGCTTGTCGGCATCAAAGTTGCGCTCTTTTTGGACTTGGGCGCCAGCGGCGGATTATCTCAGCAACCCTGAGTTTTCGCTTAGCTGGCGATTGATTCGGAACGTGCTACATCTCAATGACGTACTCTTCCGATTCGGCGAGGCAGATTTGCCAGATTGTGACCTTGTTTTAGAGTAAACGTCTTCGCACGCCTTCTACCAGTGTCCTCAGGTGCGACCTTTCTGGGATTATGTCGACGAGTTGACAGCTCGTATCGCTCCCGATCATCTCGTGTCCATCGATCTCGCGTATGCGTGTGACAATGTGTCGCCCCCGTTCTCCGGGGTAAAACGGATGGTGTTTTTTGCGTTGGTAGCCGTAGCAAGAATGGTTGTGTGGATGTCGCGAAAGGAGGGTTCCTTGCGAAATTAACGTTATTCTATCAGGATCTGATTGTTTTCTTTAAGCATCAGCTTAAGGTGAAAATCAGATCTGATCGAAAGCGTTTGATTTCGACAGATTTCAGTGAAAGGTGGGTAACTGAGGCGAGCCTGATTTGTGAGGACGGGGCTAGACATGATTTTCTTTTTTAAGTCCCCTTAACGCAATGGGGCTGTTTCCTGTTGACCGCCCCCGGTTAAGTTCGACACTATTTTGTGTTCTTAGTTAATGGGAATAAGTCTTTTTTCTAGCCTGTTCCCGGTTTTTTCTTCTGTTATGATTCATGTCGAGATTCCCAATCTCCCCAGTTTGTTTCTGACCCTTTTTTTCATCTCGGCTGAGTCAGCTTTTGACTTTCCCCATTCCGTCATTTATTTTTCCCTCCCCATTCCATTAGTGAGTGTGCTTCTTGATTCTATCTATCGATAGAATACAGAGGCCACTCTTATTATTTTAAGGGGTGGACGGTTCCTACTAGCATTGTTTTGTTTTCGTTTTGTCTTTGGATGATATTTTGAGTTTCTTGTCATATCCCATCTCCCAGCATTTCATGTTTCATGAAATTTATATATATATGTACGAAAATTACAAATTTTTAATTCATGGGGTGTTTTGTAGGACCCTTGTGTATATGTGGTATTGTGGTGCGTGCAGGATTGAAAGCTGATGGATGAGTTCATATGGTGAATGTGTAATTGCAATGAATGAATGGGTCATGATTGTGGTTAACTAGGAATAGGATAGCTAGTGAAAGACCAGCCTTTTCCCACTTCCCCTTTTGGCCTTGTGCCACAATTTTGTATTTTTATAAAATAAATATATTACCCTGACGAGGTATTGTTTTTTGATTTGTGGATTACGATTGTCTGGACCAGCTTACGTTTAATTGAGCTAAGTCTTCTTTTTTCACTCATTATTTTCGAAAAATTTTGAATTTTTCAGTTTTTCCTTTTTTACTGATTTTTGTGCACATTTATTTGTACACTTTTTCATTTCTGTTTATTTCCGTTTTGTATTTTAACCCTCCCCTCATTTTATTTACCTTTTTCATTTGTTTTAGTTTTAACGTGTTTATTGGTTTTATTTTTACACGTTTTTGGTTTTATTTTTGTTGTCCACAATTTTGGTTTACCTTTTCATGCCTGGTTAAAAAAATATTCAAAGGCAAAGTTTTATTTGTTTAAGCCTTGGTGGCTATCATCCACCATGAGCGAAAATTTGGAGGTGCCGCCGACGCAAACCGAAAAAACGGAACCACAAAAAAATTGGCCTGGTCAGATAGTGGGCGAAAGATAAAAGTTTCGAATTATTACGAGAAACAGCGAAAGATATTCGAAAAATAACTGCAAGGGAATGAATTCCTCACTATTCCCGAGGCTTTGGAAGCAGTCAATGCCAAAGTGATATCTCTGCTGACCACAGATGTGAAGAGTCGTAAACTCTTTGGCGTCAGCAGAGAAAGTATGGAGGAGGCATTAAAAACCTCAGAATAATGTCAAAGGTTCTAGCAAGGAGAAGCAATGCGATGTGGGATCATCTTCTTGGCTCAGAGCAAGAAGCCAAGCAGGTTGCTGGTAGTATCCTATCGACGTCTTCGTTTCGACTCCAGACTGAGTACATGGGAACGAGAAAAACCAAAATAACGGTGCATGGCATACCAGTGAACATCTGCGGAGATCGGATGGGTGCGTTCTTTGCAAAATTTGGACAAGTCGACGAGGTGAATGCTGTCAGAAGCAAAACTGGCAGAGCAACTGGAGACATCGTTCTCCAAGTCGTCCTCACCCGACAGAGTTTTCATGACATATCTAATGTGCTAATATGCCGAAAAAAAGAATGTTGGTAGTGTTAGAAGGAAGAAGGCCTTGTTGTTGGTTGTGTGGTGCAGTGGGGCACATGGCAAAGGCGTGCCCTGCGAAGAAGCAAGAAGAACCTACTACAATTATACCTGCGGCATCACCAGTAGAAAAAGAAAAGCACCCCCCAGGGTGGCTGGACTGAGGTGAAGAAGGAGGGAAAGATGACAAGCCCATCCTCAAGCAAATTACAAAACAGGTTCAACCAGCACGGCAGAGGCGTTGCCAGGAGGCAATGCAGCAACAGCAACAACAACAACAGAAATCACCAAAATCAGCAAAACAACTCAAAGAGCAACCAAAAAAGGGACAAAAACAGCAATTGGAAAAACAGCAACCGAAAAAGAAGCAACAGCCAGAAGAAGATGGAGGTAGAGGAAATGCCCCCCTTGCCCTTCTTCTTTTTTTTGAAGAGAACTAGAGAAGACGAGGATGATTCAGGAAATCCTACTGAAAAATGTGCTGGGCGAAGTAGGTCGGATAGGAGCGTACCAAAAGCCAGATTCTTATCCG
This sequence comes from Acanthosepion esculentum, assembly GCA_964036315.1. Classification (NCBI taxonomy): domain Eukaryota; kingdom Metazoa; phylum Mollusca; class Cephalopoda; order Sepiida; family Sepiidae; genus Acanthosepion; species Acanthosepion esculentum. The sequence goes on along the minus strand of OZ038500.1, from coordinate 39,297,675 downwards.
TACCGGGTTCGCCAAAAGAAACCAGTGAACATTTGCTCGAAGTCTTCCCCACTCACCTACTCGAGCTTCATCCCCCTCTCCCTCAACCTCCCCTGTCGGTTCAATATCTACTCTCCCTCACTCCTCCACTTCTTCCCCACCCCACCGTGCCAGGGGGAAAAAGGATTTTCCCTGACGCAGAGTGGTCATTGAAGAAGTTAGAAAAGGACTTTCAAATAAAAAAATGTCTTTACTAGGGCTTTTGTTGAAAATGGGTACGGTAGATGGGAAATCCATTGAAGATCCTCGAAATTTTCCCGTTGCTCTTGGGGTAGTTACCTGTGTAAGGGACACAGGGGGCTACCTCAAAGTGTGGAGTCATCTTTTTGAGGCAAGAGAAGCATTTCCCAACATTAGAATGTTTCAATTAGATTATCCATTTCTAAAGAAACTAAGACAATTTTGTGCTGGGAGGGTCCCTCTCTTATTCTATCCCTCCCTATATAGGTGTGTTAAACTAACATACCTCACGGACGTCGGCGGAATTGTCCTGGAAGGACGGATGACGTCGGATATAGGTACAGAGAGCCTAGGACAATCCGTCGGTGTCCTCACTAAGGCAGATTTCCGCCCGGTATGTGAGTCGGTTAATTCTTATTTTTCTACTTGCAGGACTTAAAAGGATGTCTATCAAGTTAGCCAGTCTGAATGTGAAGGGCTTGAATCGGGGTAAGGCAGCCCGCCTGCTCCGGGATTTCTTGTCTTTCAGCGTGGATGTCGCCGCAATCGAAGAGACCCACTTTGTTTGAGCGCCAGTGGCGGATTATCTCAGTAACCCTGAGTTTCCGCTTACCTGGCGATTGGCTCGGAATCGGTTGCCTCTCAATGACAAGGCCTTCATATGGGGCATGGCAGATTTGCCAGACAGTGAATGGCGTGGCCTTGGTTTAGAGGAAACGGCTTCGCACATCTTCTACCATTGCCCCCAGATCCGCCTATTATGGAACCATGACGGCTAGTCTCGTTCCCGAAAGGCTTGTGCTCATGGATCGCGCATACGCGTGTGACAATGTGTCGCCCCCGTATTCTGGGTGAAACGAATGGTGTTTCTGATGTTGCTGGCCACAGCCCGAATGGGGAATTGGACGACGCGACAGGGGGAAGTCTTGAAAGGCAACCGTTTTTCTCATCAGGATCTGATCCTATTCTTTGAGCTCAAGATGAAGATTAGAACTGATAGAAAACGCTTGCATTCGACAGTCTTCAGCGAAAAGTGGGAGACTGAGGCGAGCTTGGTTCGATTGAGCGGGAGTAGCCTTGATTTTCTCTTTTAGGTCAACCTATGTCGCATCGGGGTGGTTTCCTGCAGAGCCCTCCCCTTGGTTAGGTTAGACAAGCCTTGTGTACCTAGTTAATGTGAGTAAGTGTTGTTCCTGGCCTGTTCCCGGCTGCCTCTTTGGTTATGATCCAGGTTGAGATTCCCAATCTCCCCAGTTTGTTTTGGCCCCCTTTTATCTCGACTGGGCCAGCTTTATATTTTCCCATGCCAGTATAATGTTTTATCCTTTTCCCACTCCCTTACCGAGAGAGCTTCTTGACTTTGTCCAATGGGCAGAATACAGTGGCATCTCCTTTTTGAGGGTTGGACGGGCCCTACTAACATCAGTTATGTTTAGTTTACTTTGTGTTGATTTTTAGTTTATTATTGGGTTCATCTCCCTCCCCTCTCATTGTTCATTAACAGATTTTTATATATAATAATTATTTATCATTACATTTTTAAAGCATGGGGCGCGTTTTGTAGATTTTCCTTGAGAGGATGCTGTATTATGGTGAATGGAGGATTGATTGGTGACGGACGAGTGAATAAGGAAACTGTAATTGGTGAATGGGTCGTGAATCAGATTAGCTAGGTATAAGATAGTTAATGATGACCAGCCTCAACACCTCCCCATTTTGGACTTGTGCCGTAATTGCATTTTAAATACAATAAATAAACAGCATTCCCCTGGCGATCCGTTTAGATAAAAATTTGGTAGGTTTGCCTGGCTCCTTAGGTTTATCTTAGGTTTGCTCTACTTCGTGTATTGAGCATTTTACATAGTTGCTTTTACTCGTTTTGGAGGTTTTTTCTTTTGTCTCACCTCAGTTTCATGTTCTTGGTTCTTTCTTTTTTATTCCTCATTTTTCCTTGGGTACTGGTTTGTTCTACTACAAGCCGAAATACCCAAGGTTTTTCCAAGCGAGTACCACCATTTATATATATATATATATATATATATATATATATATATATATATATATATATATATATATATATATATATATATATATATATATATATATATATATATATATATATATATATACTTTAGCGGAATTACACAGCCCAGTCCCAGTAGGGCGTGCAATGTTTCGCTGGTCTTCTCTTACCCAGAGATATGATGGTTCGAACACAATTATCACCAATGGTTTATGTTTTTTTTTATTTGCGTAGTACTTCAATGTTTTTGCATATTTTTAGGTTTTAATTTTTTGTTGCCTTTTTAGTTTTCATTTTTTCACCATGTCTCGCTCCTTTTGCTTTCTTCAATTAATTATGTTTTACACTGATTTTTCTATTCTTCATATGCCTAAAAGAGTTCTTTCTTTTATTCACCCGATTATTTCCGTTGTTCTTTTGTCTCTCTCTCTCACTCTCTCTCTCTTTCTCACTCTCTCACTCTCTCTCTCTCACTCTCTCTCCCTCTCACACACACACACACACACATATATGATTAAAAATTTTGTTTTTATTCATTTGTTTGTTTCAGAGAATGGTGCGAACCCCTCCCCGTAAAAGAAAACAACAAGAGGTCAGATCAAGGATGATGAGCACTGGCTGATATTGTCACAAATGACCTTTCCAGCCGTGCTGCTTCCAAAATTCGTGGTCTTGATAAATGCATTTTTGGTCGCTACATTAAAAGTGAAAAGAGGACAGCAGAACTAACCACTCCACCGACGTGTAAAGCAACAGCTTGGCCATTGGATATAGCACCTACAAAAAGGTGTTTAATGAGGAGCAGGAGCAAGCACTTGTTTCATATCCACATGAAAGTGCACAACGGCACTTTGTCGTTACTGCCTATGAGTGCAGAATGTTGATCTATCAATGCGGTGTCAAGTTCGAAATTGAATGTCATGAATCGTGACATAACAAAAGTGCTGGTTATAATTTCGGAGTCAGCATAATCTTTCCCTGAGATGAGATGACGATACCAGCCTTTCTAGGGAAATGAATTCCAATCTTCCCTATGTGAACAAAGTCTACAAGAATTTGTTGGAAATCATGCATCGCAACGACTATGGACTTGAATCTATCTATAATGTAGATGAGGCAGGAGCAATCACTGTCCCCGACTCAGAAAAAGTCATCGCCAACACAGGTATACGTTCTGTTGGCAGGATATTGTCAGCAGAAATTGCACAGATGATGGTCACGAGAGTGATCATTATCTGTGCCATAAATACCATCGGAAATTCCTTCCTAACCATATTCATCTTCAACGAGCTCGCAAGGAATCGCAAATGGATCTGTATGGATCAAGGAAAAGGCCTTTCTTGAGTGCATGGGGGATTTTATCAAGCATCCACAGTCAAGTGCCCAACACCCACTGGTTTTTAATTACTGAACTGCCTTTGTCCTGAGCGATGATTCAAGAAAATACCATTGAGCCCTTCAGGAGCCCAGGTATCTGACCTGTCGACAAGGTCATTTGACTGATTTTGATTTCAGCGCATCAATCTGAGCAGAAATAATCTGATAATGCACACAATCTGATAATTCTCACAACACTGACACCATGTCTGTAGCACTCGGCTCTAGGATAACGCCTACAACTTCAAGCCTCTATGCTAATTTCGTATCATCCTGCACCAGTGCTATGACCGTAGTTCCTGGCACCAGTGCTACACTTGTAAATCCCTGCTGGCACAAGCACCGTATCTCCAGCCCCAAGCAGCAGTACAAAGAATTGTAAAAGTTTGCTTACTAACAACAACAACAACAACAACAACAACAACATTATTATTATTATTATTATTATTATTATTGGGGATCAGACGCAGATGAGTGGTACTGCGTTTATTGTTGTGGTGCATATGGAAACTCCCTGGGTGTGGAGTAGATCGAATATTCAGGTTTTGGAGGAATGAGGAATGCACTGATTCTAGTGTGATAAAGGATGCGAAGGCGTAGATATTGATTAGTCACCCTATACTTAATCATTGGTCTGCTTTCCTTGGTTTACTGTAACTTTTGTTTTATTTCCATTGATTCATATATTCATTTGACTTCATTAAATATAAAATTTAAGCCCACATTTTGCGTTGTCACTTATTTGCATCAATTTGTCTAGTCCTTGCATCAACGTGCCCCACCAATGTTCCCCACGGGTAGAGGAGGTTAACGCATTTGTCATGCTGTCATAAAGGTATAAAACTATGAAAATCCTGTATTTCGTATTCAAAGTACATTTAACAAATGACTGGAGTATGTGTTTCAGCTCATTCAGCAGGAATGATTGTAGTGTTTGTTGTTTAGCGACAATTCAGATAGAATTGCATCAACTTTCCTACCTTATCTTTCTTTCTTTCGTACTCCTGTTTACCATTACTTCATAAGAATCGTGTGCAAAAGATCGAAACTAACAAAATTAAACTGTTTTAAATTCTAAAAATTGTAACACACGGATTATATAGAGAAATTAAACAAAATACGACATTGCCAAATACATAAATCATTGCATAAAATATGAAGAAATCTTGATTAAAACTAAAATTAAAAAATTATTTGTAACAGACTCGCAAAGTTAGTCTTATTTAACAAAAGAAATAAACTTTACTGTTCGTGCTGCTTGGCGAAAATGGATAACTTCTCGTTAATTTATATTACTCTTTCATTCGTTTAGTAATGGCAAGAAAAGATTAGACGAAACTATTTCCACACTCTAACATCCGAGATGTAAACAAAACTCAGATTATTCTCTTAGCTTAAAGAAAATATCTGTTCATTTATTAGCAAATAATCTTTTATGCATGAAAATCCATAATCATCAATTATTTTAATAGTAATAAATATTGTTTTTATCGATTTAAACAGAAAAGGCTTTAGTTATACATCTGGTTTCGAGCCTTTCAAATGATACTCTGTAACATCAAACAATCAGCTACCACTCTTCTTCTTTATCGATCTTTTCACAGAAATATATTTTTAATCACATTATTTTGATATCAGGCCCTTGCGACTTCTTTTTACATGTCATAAAAATTCGCACCATCACATTAATTTTTTTTTCTTATACATTTTTTGTAACTTTTCTAATACAAAGGAGTCTTGAAAATTTCTCGATCCGACCAATGAGTTCTTCCTAAATAAAATTTGATGTTGGATCATATGGTAAAATTTGGGGAAATATATTGATGACATTTCACCACTCCTTTTTATATATATACAATGCTTTGCCGTTTCTTTTGTCTTTTGTTACCTGAAGGGTAATTTTCGAGCTATTGATTTTTATCACATAGAAAAAGCAAATGGGGGAATTGCTGAAAAGTGATATACAAAAAACAAAACAAAAACGTAACTACAACGTTTCTTCTTTCTTTCTTTCTTTTTCTGTCTTGATACTTTTTGGGTGTGCAAGCCTTGCATATCATTCTGAAGCTATTTGTTATTCTATGTGGTTTCTTCTCAAAACATTAGTATCGGTAAAACCGCTACACTTTGTTCCTTAACTGCATTTTCGGTAACACACTTGATAAGTATCAGCTCAAGCGAAGCCAAGTATAATTCGTGCGCCTGGAGGATTTTCCGTTGGTGTTTTCTCGTTTCTTCAAACACAGACACTCACACACATATATTAATACACATGCACTGACTCACATGTCAACTTTATTTTCTTTTTATTTATTCCGAGAATAATAGCTTGACCTGTAATTTCCACACCTAATTCTTTGATTATTCGATATTTCTTACACTGAATGTCCCACCTCATAACAATTACATAAAAAACTCATTTTTCTATATTTCCTTGTGAAACCAACAACAACGTGTCAAGAAAATGGTGTGGAACGGAAGGAATAAAAGTGAGGTTGTAGAAATATGTTTAAAAGATATTTAAGACAAAGTTTACTACTAGGAAAACAGATAGATTATTTTTATATAGCTTTTATCTTTAAAGGTTTCTAGAAGAAAGAGCCTTATTAAATTAGAATTGCAAAGAGATGAACAATCTTGATATGAGTTAAACCCCACAAAAATGTGGTGATTTGGAAGGGCTCTTCTAAATATATCCCTTATGAAACATTGTTTCAAGAGTTCTTTATAAGTCACTATGAATACTTGTAATTTATTTTCTATCTGAGCTGCAACTGAATAAATTTACAATTAAAAAGCAATATGAATGTAAATTATTATTATTTTGTTGTTGTTATTACTACTACTACTGCCACAACTACTACTAATAATAATAATGTTTTATAATAATTCATGTAAGTAAAAATAAAAAGCAATGATAATGTAGCTATTATCATTTCATCATCTATTTCTGTTTTTATGAGAAATGGCAATAAGGCTTCTATTGTTACGTGTTGCCAACGATTAGAGCAAATGGCACTATATGTTTATTTTATAACTGAATACATTTTTATGTGGGACAATGCCGAAAGGGTAGAGGGAAAAGGCTCGTCAGCACTGTTTATTCTATATCTATCCTAGCCAATCCGATTCACGACCCATTCAATTTAACAAATGAAACAATCACCAAAAGTCCACATTTTCGCAGGGAAATTAATAATACACATATGATTATAAAAATTGTCAGTGACATGAAGGTGGAGGAGGTGAACCCATTAAATAATAAAAAAAGATTAAAAAAACATTTAATCGAAATTAAATCTGTGTTAGTGAGGAACAAAAATCAGAATGGCCGCTATATGATCTTAAATAAATTATGCTTTTGCCATAATTGAAAAGGAGTATAACATGAGTTTGCCATCGCAGTTATTGTTCACTTCTCCCAATTTTTAATTGAAATAATTGATACTCTTGCACAACAGGCGGTTCGTCCAAATTCACCAATGTTTGGATGATTTAACGATGTTTGCAATAATTTTTTTTATTCTGGCACCATTTTCTATCTACCTGTACTCTATCAGTAACCAATTCTTAAGAATGTTTATCTAGAAATGGAACACTGGCTAGCAGAATCATTTACTTTTGAATCTTTACATCTTCTAGTAAAGATCTCTGTGTACTAAAAAATAAAACGTGTTTTCACGGGTATTTATAATGTTGGTAATTTGTTAGGATCACTCAAATACGAGAATAGCTGTTTACTTCTTTTAATTACTTTCAATTCCATCATCTCAGTAATTTAGAAAACCGCTCACGCCTTCATCCGAGCATCAGGAAAGCAATTTTGAGAACTTTCCAATTCCTAGGAGAAGAAAACTGGCAATGAACGCTTTATATTATATACACATTCAAATGTGTCAATTTAAAAACAGGTTCACAATCGAATGCGCACAGACACACAGACTAACACGCATGCGCACGAGCGTTTTTCTTTATACATAGACACTTTCTCGTGCGTAAATAAAAGTGATTAAAAACTTAGAGGAGCTGTATAAAATTAATCCTATATAGAATGCTCATGGTGAAAAAGAAGTAAGCATTACGATTATGAAAGGGATTGATAGTGCAGTTGATCTTTTCCAAACGATAAATAAATGTAAACTTACGCCCAAGTTAAACAGATTAAAAAATACAAGAAAAACGACACAGATAGGGAAATCATTGACGTATCTCAGTAATTCATTCACTAATTCATTTATATATTTAGTTAATATCAACACTTTTTCAAGAAATAAACAGAAGAACCAAGTTCTCAAATATAATCATGTGTAAAAAACAAAACATTTTGTTTCTGTTAGTCAAGAGAAACCAGAAATCGTCATTTAATAAAAGCCGATGAAACGCTCAAAAGTAATGTATACCGTGAACCAAACACAGAATCTATTGTTCTTTGAAAGATTCTTCTAGAAAAATTTGACGCAAGAATATGCTTTATTTATTTTTTTTAAATCCTCAGAGACAAGCCAAGAAACATAAACGACACAAACAATAATGATTGAGTCTTCCCAAAAGACAATAAGTGCATTCACTTTAGAAAACACTTTCTTTTAAAGCCACATTCACTTTTATTTGCATTCATGATTTCAGACATCCTTTGTACCTGAGCTTATTCGTTTCGACTATTACATTTTCTCAAAAGTTTGATGACAAACTTTCATCTGTTGATGTTTATCTGTTCATCTTTCATATGAGAGAGAAATGTATCATTACTTGTCTAATGGGAGATCTCGGTAACTACACAAAATACACCAATTGCAATGAGACTCGTGAACTCGTTCGACATTGCTACAATTCATAATTAACGTATGAGTTGTGACTCAAATGCTACAACTTTTACTTCATGAGTTTTATGAGTGTTTACAGGAAAAGAAAATTGATTGGATGCAGTAATTACTGTACTAATTGCTTAAGCGGCTGATGTTCATCTCAGTCCTTAGCAAAGTCTCAAACATTGCGGCCGTTTCTCGACATTAATCTGAATTATTTGTGTGGATAGTGATATTCTTTCTTTTTATTTATTAAATGAAGCGTTGTGAACTTTTAACTAGTATTTCTTTCTTTGTTTTTGTATCCCTTGTAAAGATCGTCAGTCTACCGCAGTACGTAAATAACACAATAACAGAATTAAAGAGGAGGACACGGCAAGACTTGAACTTATTCATTTTTATATGAGAAAGCACTTTTTTTTTTCGTAATAGCTGCTCTTAAGGTACATGGACTTTAGTGGTGGGCTAAACATCAAATCAAAACTTTTAAACCCAAATTTCAAAGTTATTTTTGAAACATATTTATAATCTTCTTATTGTGGGGACCAAACCTACAAATGGACTCTTCCACACCTATATAATATGGCTACCAACTCTGAGTAAGGTCAGTTACCCAGTGACTGGAACAGTCGTTGAGACTGTTCTTTGCTGTCGAACTCTCCGCCTCGGCGGGAATGAACTCGGACGGGGCTTTGCCGCAGGTCAAAGCTTCGTCCGGGGAGGTAGACAGTCCAGGAACCCGTCTATACGGGTTGTAAATGGGCATATTTTTCCCGAGCCTACGGGCTCGGTGATCCCATATTAAGCTGGCCTTGTGTCACATGCGACCCGTGTGGGGTGTTGTTAAATATTCAGTCACCCAGTGACGCTGTCGAACTCTTTGCCTCGGCGGAGAGGAACTCGGACGAGGCTTTGACGCTGGGCAAAGTTTCGTCCGGGGAGGTAGACAGTCCCTGAACCCGTTTATACGGGTTCTAATGGGCATAATTTTGGCCTAGCCTACGGGCTCGGAGAACCCACATTAAACCGGCCTTGCCACATGCCACCCACGAGGGAGGGTTGTTAAATATCCAGTCACCAAGTGAGGGTTACCGAGTAATAGCCACAGAGTGAATGAGTGAGTCGGACACCAGTGAGAGAAGGTACTCTCCAGTTCACATTTACCTTTGTACTACGTTTCCGAGAATATACTATTTAACCTATATCCGAGTCCGTGTTATCTTTCTATGGTTTTACATCATAACAACTGGCTACGAAGAATATTCGAACCACAAAGAGAAACCTCTACCTAAAAGAAAAAAGAAAAAGGTCACGCCATAACGCTAAAGACGTCTAAAGATCCCAGTGTGTTAACCTCAAGTCTGGCGAACCAAAGAGAAATTTTCACGAAAGAAAGCTACACATAAAACAGTTGTATGTAAATATACAACTGATAAAAAAAAACCGGACACCAACCGAATAACAGGAAAAGTAAATACGAAAAAAGGCACAGATGGGGACGTCGGATATATTTAGGAAGGAGGAAAAAGTATAAAAGAAATATTAACTCAATCCATTTAAAACTAACAACTTGAAAATACTTACTACTAAAAAATTGTAAATAAGATTTTTTTCCCTTCCCCCTCGTTGCTATAATCTAAAGCATTGCATTGTTCTTCGCTTCTCTTGACCACACAGGAAAAAAGGAAGAAAGAATATATTTTTTGTTTGCAGCGTGGTTGTTTATGCAAATTTTTTTCTCTTCTGAGAAAAATATGGAAGCACTTAGACTGTATTAGAAAAAAAAAGATTTTTTTTTAGCAACCAAAGCTGAGAAATATTAAGGAAAGGAATTACTTTCTTTCCCTCTCTTATAGAAGAAAAATTGTCTAAATTCCGTTTTTCTTTCTCTCTGAAAACACGTATTTGAAGTCATTATGGAGGGCCTTAAAGCAATCATTGTTCAGATGATGAAGGCACAACTTTATCATCATCAGAAGACTGAGGAACGTATACTACAGCAGCAACAGAAGTTTGAGGAACGGCAACAAATGTTGGAAGAAAAATTGCTCCTATAACACAAAGAACAGGAAGAAAAGCAAAAGGAACGGGAAGAAAAATTGCTTCTACAGCAGAGAGAACAACAACAGTTTTTTTTTTAATTCCAAAAACAACAAGAAGAATTACTTCTAAAAACATTAAGCAAAAAGGATGTTAGAGAAAAAAAACTGCATTTTCTCACAACACAATTTGGAATTCTATGGAGACATTCTTCCTGAAGAAAATAAAACATTTGAAGCTTTCTATAGAAGATAAGATCTTTTTGCGGTTGATTGTGAGGATTGGCCGAACGCTAAAAAAGTTCGCCTACTTTTGAGAAAGTTGGGAACAGTGGAACATAGTAAGTTCGTCGATTACATTCTTCCGAAGAAAACAAGTGAATTGGGGTTCGATGAAGCTGTAAAACTTTTGTCTGAGTTATTTAGCCCTAATACAACAGTATTTCACAAAAGATGGAAGTGTTTTAACTTGTCAAAACTGGATGACGAGGATTATCTAACTTTTGACTCCATTGTAAATAAGCACTGTGACGATTTTCGTTTGGCAGAATTATCCGCTGAGGATTTCAAATGTTTAATATTTGCCCAAGGTTTAGTCTCCGCAAAAAACTCGGAGATAAGACGGAGAGTTCTATCAAGACTAGAAAGCGAACCAGGTCTCACATTACAAAAACTAGCTGAAGATTGCCAGCAAGTAATCAGTGTTAAAAGCGATTCCAAAACCATCGAGGAATCAGGCATATCGTATGTTTAGAATTAAGTACAAGTCAAAACATTACTCCCCGGGAAAAGGTAAAGAAAGCAAAGAGTATGCCCATTCACAATCTAAAAGTAGACGACCCTGTGAGAAACAAAAATTACCCCCAAGGCCATGCGGACGTTGTGGTGGACAACATTGGGTGGCAGACTGTTTTTACCGAAACATGACATGTAATTATTGTGGCAAAATTGGCCACAAGGGGGCGCACTGTAGAAACAAAAGGAACAACAGAAAACGGAGTCAGACAAACTGTATCAAATAAAAACGTAGATAAGAATCTGCGAAAATACGTTGTAGTTAACATTCTAAACAAAACAGTTAAGCTGCAACTAGATTCTGGCTCGGATCTCTCAATCATTAATCTTCATACTTGGAGGAAATTAAAAAAAACAACGATGAAAAAGGCAAACAAAACAGCCTGTGCAGTAACAGGTAACGAAATCAAATTTGAAGGTGAGCCAACGCTACCTGTAACACTAAATGGCATCACAAAGAAACTAAAAGTTTTTGTCCATAAAAACTCTGAGAATTTATTTGGGACCGATTGGATGGAGCGGTTTAAGTTGTGGAATCAACCAATCAACAATTTTTGCCAAAAGGTGGAAAATATGACGACGGATGCCCAAGACCTGAAAGACGAATTAAAAGAAAAATTTCCCGAAGTTTTCTCGACGGGGTTAGGAAAACGTAATAAGACAAAAGCCAGATTCGAGCTGAAAGAAAACGTTCAACCCGTTTTCAAAAGTAAAAGAAATGTCCCAATTGCATCAGTAGAAAAAATTAACGAAGAATTAGACCGACTAGAAAATGCCGGTATACTGTCCAAAGTGAGTTTTAGCGAATGGGCGGCCCCCGCTGTATACGTAAGAAAAAAGTCCAACCAAATTCGTGCGGATTTCTGAACGGGCCTCAATGCGGCTCTAAAAGATTACCATTACCATCTCCCCACACCGGAGGAGGTATTTAATAAACTGAATGGTGTGGAAATATTCTCCAAATTGGACTTAAGCGATGCATACCTTCAAATCCCTGTTGAGGAGGAGTGCGCAAAACTTCTCCACAGGGGTTTATACAAGTTTGATAGATTGGCTTTTGGGGTCAAGGTTGCACCTGCAATATTTCAGCAGGTCATGGATACCATCCTGGGCGGCCTTGACTTCGTGTGTGCCTACCTGGATGATATTGTAATAGCAATCAAATCTACCGAGGAACATCGCAAACATATCCACAAGGTTTTTGAGAGAATTCAGGATTTCGGTCTCAAAGTAAAAGAATCGAAATGTGATTTTTATATGAATGAAATAAGGTACCTCGGGCATATCATTGATAAGAAGGGAAGACGGCCTGACCCACGGCGGGCAGAAGCTATCAAAAATATGCCTGCTCCAAAAAATGTCAACGAGCTCCAAAGTTTTCTGGGACTTGCCAACTATTACCAAGTATTCAGTTATTGCTATTCCAGTTTTCACCGAGTACTAGCAGATCCAGAAATTGAACTACGTATCACCAAATTAACAAATCAATACTTTAACCCTCTCGGTTATTTTGTCTTGGCGATTAAAGTATTGCCTCTTATGGTACAACAGCTAAATTGTTGTCATAATAACATAGACGTGGACATTATTCAAACAGTAAATTATGAAACTTTTCATCCCAGAAATTCAGATAGATTTGTCTTGTTCTTATAATCATCTTCTCAGCGCAAAAAAGGTGGTTATATTTTCGACAGAATCAGAAAAAATATGTAACCTGAAAAGAAAAAAAGCAGATCATTTTAAGAACATCCATCATATAGTTTTATTTTACCAAAAATAGAAGATGTGAAGATAAGAGTTAATAGAAATATTGCTTAAATTCAGAGTAAAATCCTGCATACGAAATTTTAAGTTGATAATGTTACTCGAAGAATGCCAAAATGTTCCGAAACTACTGTGAAAACGTTACCCAGTAAATGTTTAACTGTGGCATTTTCATTTAGTTCTTCAATAAATATTGAGTCTGAAGTGCTTCAACAGTGTTAACAGACTCATGTTACACACAGACAATACAGGAAGAATATTCCAAATGACAGCAAGTAATAACTTTCGGGCTGTTATCAAGTCACTTTGTTTCTATTCAATAACTGGGACTATGACAAATGCGGTATAACATTTTACCGTCTGAAAAATTCATTTCAAGTTCGATAATAAAATTGCTAAAAGTTGGTTTTAACTGTAGGCAAAATAAACGATCATATATTTAAATAGAACAAATTTCACTTGAACGACCATTATCTACTTTCAACAATCAACTTCTGAAATTTGTAATTGGGGCAAAAACATGATTTCTAATGTACCGAAAATTCAGTGCATTAGTGAAACGCAAATATATTTCATACAGATATATATACTTATATATGCACTGACAATATTTGAATGTAGATATATAGTAACATTTATATATGAAAGGAGGCTGCTTAACTGATTAATAATTTTTACACAAACAGTTTTACTTCTGTCAGCTGAAGACCAATTTACATACGTGTACGCCGTAGTGCATTTTATGCACACATAGTAGAGGGTGTCGGGAATTTTGAAAAAATTACAATGTTTGTTCATTTGGTCAAGTTTTGGTAGGCTAAGAACGCTTCATCATCATTCGTATGTCAGTATTTATCCCTTTTATCACTATTATCTGACTCTAACTGGCATTGTTTTAAATTATCATCATTGAAATTTCTTTTGTACGTAGACAAATATTTCGTATTATTCGTAAACCGATTCTGGGAGAAATTAAATCCTACTATCCCCACCTACTTGTTAACACATTTTGTCTATGCATAATCCCGTAAGCGAACCAAACAAATCAGTTAAGAAAGTTCTTAAACGTTTACTGATACACAAAGTTTAGGACGTGAACCTGAAGTACGTCTGGAGTTTATTATATATTTTATGGAACAGAGCTGAAATGAATCGATAATCTTTTGGCCATCAGCAATTTATCAAACTTCTCTAGGAACACCCAATACACATAGGTGCAAAGCATAAAAATAGATAGATAGATAGATAGATAGATAGATAGATAGATAGATAGATAGATAGATAGATAGATAGAAAACTAAACTCATTGGCTGAGGAAATTATTGGAGTATAAAATATTTATAACCCAGATATTAATAGAGCAAGCCGCCATTTCATCTACACCAATCACACAGAATACAAAATGACTCCTTAAATTTCAGAAAGTGGAGATTTTGCTTCAGTCTGTTCTCAAAGATTTGACAGAATTCACAAGACTGCGTTTTTAGTCTACTCACCTCGAATTAAATTTTGCTTCTCCTAATTCGTCTCTTATTTTATCTAATTCTCATAACTTTAGGTAATCAAAGACATTTTTCTTTTAGATTTCAGAGAGAAAACTTTTTCTGATTAAAAAGCAGATATTCCCATTTTTACTTCTATGTTAACAAATTTCTTAGCAGAAAAATATTTGAGTTGAAGATAAATAGACGAATAAAGGGTAAAAAGCCAAAAGATGGGAAACAAATGGAGTTCATGATAAAGTGATAATTGAAGAAGTATTTGACAAGGAGCGTGAAAATGAAAATCCATTGATTAGAAAAGAAAGAAAAATATAAAAAAAATAGTATCAAATAAAATCTAACTGAAACAGTTTTGACGTTTCTTATTGCGTCCACACACTCACTTCCTCTCTCTCTCTCTCTCTCTCTCATTTTTACACGCCCACACAGGCACACACGTACAAATGCATGTATAATAAAAGCATTTTTGAGAGAGAACTTGATCACTAAAGCTATCAGATTAATGCAATAGTCACTGAATTATTGTATTTACTACTTTTAATCGTCCAAGAAATCAAAATTCAGCTGATCACGAAATATACAAGTAAATGGACATGTTTAATAAAGGTTTTCACTTGTGCAAGCCTCAGGCATGAAAGGAGGAATTGTAGAATTCCTATAAATATTACAAACATCCAAAATCTTAATTTGCATAAATAAGAATTACCTTTGCCATACAATTTTTTTCTTGCTATTTTGTTTAATAATTTCTAAATTTGAAATCAGAATTTCTGTTTAAAAAGTTACATTTATATTCGTAAAATCATATTTGTCAATGACATAAATCAACGTCATAATGCAGACTTGGAATTTACATTTTATTTTGCTACAGCGTTTGTTTTTTTTTCCTACTCTCGGATAAACAATGTGGCTTCCGTTTAGCCAAGACTACCACAGATGTATTAATGGCCATCACAGAATTTATCTATCAAGCTTTAAATAAAAATGGCGAAGCTCGTGTTGTGTCTCTCGATATCTCAAAGGCGTTCGAGAGGGTTTGGCATGCTGACCTTCTCAACAAGGTCAGGAACTACTGTGTCACTAGAAGAATATTTGCTTTTAATCCAGTCGTTTGTAACAAATTGGCTAATGGAGGTTGTGTTGAATTGGCACGCTTTTAGATCATTTCATATTAATGGAGGAGCCTATCAGGGCTATATTCTTGTACCTCCGCTGTTTCCGATCTTCATTAACAATATTCTCGATGACATCAATTCCCAACTAGTTATTTATGCAGATAACACAACTATTTACTCCTGTCTTAGTAGCAAGTCCGACAGATCCGACAAAGTAAAACTGTCCAATGCTCTCAAAAAATACCTTCAGTGATAAAACTGGGGCAAGGAATGGCCTGTAAATTTTAACGTCTCCAAAAGAAAATTGTTTTCATTTAATTACAGAAAACATTTTCTGACTACTATCAGCATGGCTGATGCTGGACTACAGGAGAGTAACACTTTGCGTCTTCTTGGGCTCACGTTTTCCACTAACATGAAATGGAGTGATTATATTGAATCAGTTGCTAGATCTGCTGCTAGAAGAGTTGGTTTGCTGTATCATGCTAGAGATTTTTCTCGACAGAATCACTCTTACCACATTTACAAATCTGCCATTCGTTCGTGTATTTAATATTGTTGTCATATTTGGTGCTCGTACTATATAACCCTAGATTCTTGACAACATTCAAAGGAGGGTCTGTAATGTAACCGTTTCTTACCTACGTGGTCTGCCTTTTCTACAAATATTTTCATTAGGTTTCACCGTTTTACTGTTCTAGCTAGATACAACCGTCTCTTCTATTCTAATAGTTTATTTTCTTCCCTTCCGATTTCTTGCTTCCTTGCCACATACAACCTTCAAATGTTTAAATGCAATGTCAATCTCTATCCTGTTCCTTTGTTCCTTACTTTCCTTTCTCCTTCCTGTAACCCCTGCGTTCTATTGGCATTATCTCCATGCTTGCAGTGATATATATATATATATATATATATATATATATATATATATATATTGGCATTTGTTTACATTCGTAAAAACAATACGCTAGATTTAACTAGCTCATTCTGTCGAATGAAGATAAGTCAATGGTAGAAACTCTGACTGACACCAAATCGGTTGGTTTTCAATCCGAGCTTGAGACATTCGGATGTCTAGTCGCACTCATGAGCTGTGATACAGCGAAACAGTACTGTCTGTGAATTGACCGAATCAAAAGAGAAAGGTTAGTTTTTATTGCGCTTTTTCCGGTGAAACACACATTAATTTGGAATTTCTTGCAAAAATCAAATAATAGTTCAATTTTAATGAAATTTTCAGGACATATTCAGAAATGAATGAAATTATTTTTAAAGTTTTCTTTTAGAAAATCTTGGTAAAAATATTTTTTTACATATGTTACCACCCACTTACTTAATTTCATGAAATTTCGAGAAATTAAATATTTAGGACGGGGATTGTTTAGTTAAAAGCAGGACTCCTTGAAGAAAGTAAATCATTATTGTTTTGTAAAATAGTTGGCCCTTTCACCGAAAATCTGAATTGCAAAATAAAAAATGCAATAAAACTATGACATTATGTAATTAGAAAAGTTTTTAATTGCTTTGATAATTAAGATTTATTAAAGACACTATTATCTTACGAAGAAAATTTTTTTTCTGGTGAATAATTAATTCTTACAAGAATTGTTTTCATTTTTTAAAAATTTAATGAAATAATTTATAATATTAAAAAATCGTTTAAAATCTTTCATTGCTGTTCAAGGTGGCAGTTTGGTGATATTGTTAAATGAAAATTAATTTTACGAATCAAAAATTGAAAAGCTTATAACAATCGTTTGAGCGAATATATTTTTAAAAGAATTTTTTCAAATAATTTTTAGTGTGTAGAGCATTCCCAATTTCTACCTATAGGAAGGTATACACGACATAATCCTGAAAAAGTGTCGTCTGACAGGTTCCTTATTCACTTCTGTTTCATCATTAACATCTTTAAAAATCATTCCTTCAAAATTTCAAACTAAGTTTTAAATTTAAAGTACTATAAAAATTTAATAATAAAATAACCATCATGATAACATTGAATAATAAATAATATAACGTAACATTTCATAAATTATTTTTAGAAGTTATTTTTTTATCACGTTCGAAATTTTGGTTCAAAATCTTGTTTTGTTTACGTCAGCGGTGGACGTAATAATTACAATTACTTTTTTCCGGTGAAAACACATTAATTTGGAAATTCTTGCAAAAATCAAATAATTGTCGGATTTTAATGAGACTTTCATTCACAAATGAATGAAATTAGTTTTGAATTTTTTGTTTTATAGAATCTTGGTAAAATTAATTAATTTCATGAAATTTCCTGAAATTCCTTTTAATTTCCAGAATTTTTTTTATTAACTAAAAATAAGGCTCCTTGTAGAATGTAAATCATCTATTTTTTTTCAAACTATTCTAACTGAAAATCTCCTTCGAATGGTAAACTAAAAAATGTAATCAAACTATGACATTATTTAATTAGAAACGCTTTTAATTGCTTTTGTAAATAAGTTATATTAAGGACCCGTGATCTTTTCGTACCGTTCAAGCGTACCACCTGCAGGACGACACGAAAGTGGACACCTCATCGTCGTCCACGGAAAACCTGGCTGAAGCCCCACCAGAACAGCGATTCCACGTAGGGCTGGACTGCATGCCCTGCCCCTCAGTCGGCGAAGAGGAGGCTCCAATGGCAAAGCGTAAAGTAAGGGCGACAGCGGGCAATTCTGACGAGCCGACCGAGACGCGACCGCTATTCGTTCACCTATACCATAACACTAGGGGAGCGATATAGGGGGCTAATCCATCGACAGAATTCGGGTTCGAATCCGGCGGCTTGCTAGACAGCAGTCAGGTACGATAGTCGACCCTATCAAATGCCTTGTATTGATCCAAATTGATCAGCGCGGTATGTTCGTCTTTTACACTTTCTAGGATCAGATGCAACTTGCTCAGAATTGTTCGGCCCTTCACAGAAAAAGTCTGCTCGGGCCTCAATCTCGACAGCTGACTGCAAACGCTCCGACAGTCTTAAACTCTGTGTTTAGTACAGTTACGCCTGTAATTATTTAAATCCTGCCCAACACCCTTCATGTTATTATGCTTTCTATGCTGCTTAACTCTGCTGTAAGTAAAGAACAGGTATTTTTTTACCGACCCTTGTGCACACACACGTGTATACACACACACATATAGATATATAATTTCTCCGAACATAATGCCTTTTATTTTTATGTCTGTGGTGGATGTTAGTCATATAGAATCAGTGAATGAACTTTTCAGCCAATAACCCATATTTTGGGCTTGTTATAGCAGACTGGCAAAATATCAACTAATATGAACGTATATACAAAGCACTAGTGGAATATTTGCACCCATTGACATTAAACAATGCTTGTTTATTCTTTAGAGACACCCAAAGTTAGATATAAGCTCAGTTAGAAAGTGAATAATTCGTGTTAGCAATAGCGACAAAGATATGTGTAAGCAGCCGCCATGTTTATAAACCGCGAAAATGCATAGGGAATGGTGATGAATGTGGAAAGATAATGTTTTATAGGTGAAAACATGCTCTATTCATTAGTTGTATTGTGCTTTCTGTATCTGTAAAAAGCATCGTTGGTGATCATGGCTCTCCACAACTTCCTGTCCTTTGTAGCTATTAATACATGGTGTCTTTTGGCTATCTCTCCCAAGCCCTGCTCCGCCATCCATTCGCTCAATCTTGCCAGGTAGATTATACGTTGTTTTTCACTGTCCCTCTTGTCTTAAATCTGTCCTGTGAGTATCATGTTTTGCAAGCTCTCTTTTATCATTATGTGTCCTAGAAATTTCAATTGTCTGTTCTTGATGTTACGTATAAGTTTCCTTTTCGTTTCCATTTTCTCTAAAAACTTTGTTGTTGCTTCCATTTTCAGTCCATGGTATTTTCAGCATCTTTCTTTCGAACTACATTTCTGCTACACCCAGTCTCCTTCTGCAGAACAACCTTTCTGTTGCTTCAAGCCTCTACTTTATTGGTTACTTCAAGTCCCTTCTTCATCTGTGAAGAGTTTGTCCAACATTCACTGTCTTAAAATGACTGATATTGCATAAAATAGTGTTACAAATGAAAATAATCCAGATACTTAAATACTACAGCAAAAATGATCTCGCCTGATCCTTTATCATTTAGCTATCACCTTGAACGCTATTTGATATTTTATGTTGCAAACGTATCCGCTAAACTCAGTACTGCTGTCTTATCTGGATACGAAGATCCATGTATGTCTTGAGTACGCTTTAACAAACATTAACAACGAACATCTTCACCTCTTCAATCAAAGCTCCAAGCAGTGATTTTTGAATATATGCCTAAACAATGATACAAGCCATGTTCCTTAATGGAATTTATTCATAACCTGAAGCTTTTCTGTTTCTGATTTTCTTATGGATTTTGTTTCGGAATTCGGTTATCATCATCATTTCATTGCTAGACTTGCTTGAGGTCAACTGCTTTTGCTGGAGTAGAACAATGAAATAAGTTTCTCATTTCCTTCATGTCCCCATAAAATAGAAATTTTATAATTATTCAATTTTGTGTCTAAAGACTAACGAAATTATGACATTATATATATATATATATACACTAGTTGACGTACCCAGTAATACCCGGAAAAGTGGATGTTATCCCCAGTTCCCGTTCTCATATCTTTTCTTCAGTTATCCGAAAGTAACATTTCAGAGTAAGCAGCATTGACAAAAGCTTTTGTGCGTTCAAAGAGAATACCCAACCCCCGCTGCTATGAGTTTTGAAGGAAATACCAATAAGTTATGAATACCAAAATCGTAAAGCTACTTACACAATTAACAGGTAAATTGGTTATCCGAAAGTAACAGTTCAAAGTAAGGGTTTTTGTGAATTCACAGAGAATATAGCCCTTAAGTGGGCTAGTGTTAAAATAAATTGACAATAAATGTACAAATAGACTGATATATAGTTTCATAAAAGATCTGCAAATAGATAATTTTATTATCTCAATTTAATTTTTAACTTAGTAACTGAGAGTGACAAGTTGAAAACCTTTATATGTCAAGGGGCTTTCCCTAAAGAGGAGACAAGCTTTGAAAGACGTGACCTTTTAACCATAATGTCACTTACGAGATATCATAATAAAAAAAATAACATTTTGGCGCACAAAAATATCTTTAATTATGGTAAAAGGTTTTGGTAGCATGATTTGTATTAAGCTTTTAATTTTCGCTTAGTAAATATAGTCTTCACTTAAAAACTTAATAACCTACCCCATACTCTTTGGAAGAATTTTATTTTACGATTTGGAGCAGATTTTTAAAAAGTTGACAGTAGTTGTGAAAAAAAAAATTGATGATTTAATTTATCCAAGTATTCTTGCTTATAAGTAATATAAAACAATTTTGAACTGTTTGAAATTCTAGAAAATTTCATAAAATTAATTAATGGGGGAGGGGTAACAGATGTAGAAAAAATATTTCTACCAAGATTTTCTAAAAATAAAAATTTCAAAAAAATTCATTCATTTTTTAATAAGTCCTGAAAATTTCATTAAAATCAAACAATTATTTGATTTTTGCAAGAATTTCCAAATTAATGGATTTCCCCCCGGAAACTGCTACACTAAAACGGCCTTTACCACAAGTTGACAAAAAACGATTTTTTCTTATCCAAATTTAGAACGTGTTAGAAAGAAGGAAAAAATTCTTTGAAATAATTAAAAATACTTTGTTCTTTCCTTTTAATAATAACATAAACATTTTAACGATAAAATATTGTTTTTTATTAAGTTTGAGGCTTTTTATCATTATGCTATACAGATTTTTAGCGAATTATTGGAGGTACCTACTTTCATGTAAAAGTAAGTAATAATCCTTATTGTAAGGGGAAAGCGAATAACAAAATTGGTGTTATAGGATTTGGAGTCAGTACTTAAATTTCATGAGACATTTCGTCAATATATCTTACAGCTTAGTTTGATTAGCAATCAGATCATGTCAATCATATACTTTTACAAATACTCCAAGTATATGTGCCAACGTCAAAAAACTTTGGAGGAAGAAACTAAAGGGTCATCAGTAGTCATTTTGAAGTGTAAAGTAGGGAGAATAAAATATGGATAATATTGTGATACAAATTTTGGAATAGGGAAGGGAAATTAAAGTGGCGAAATTTTTCATAATGGTAATATTAGCCGTTTACGTATAAGAAAACATTCCGCATTCATTGACAAAGCAGTCAGCTCTGTGTCGATTGAGATTTATAAAATATTTCTCGTAAAACAACTATTCAGGAAAATAGGTTTCTCCGGTCCAGTAAGGAATTTCTTTCTAACTTTTGTTTGAAATAGTGTGAAACGTCATCATCTTGATTTAATTACATGTGTTATCCATTTTAGCCGTTGCTGCTGTTGAAAGTCCTCAAGTGATTTCGTTTATGTTATTTGGTACAGGTTTGTGATTGTGTAGCGCCAGTCCACAATGTTCGAAGAAGGATGGTCTTCGCCAAGATCTACAAGCTTCACTCGCTCAAAGCCATTTTAAACATTGCTCTTAGAAGTATACACCTAAAAGCTTAGATATTTCTGAACGGGTTTGAGAACATGCATATGAAAATCTCTGTCTGACGCGGACATTTTAAAATTTATCTAAAATGACTCGAGTTTTATGTTAATATTTTGATTCTGTAAGCACAAAATAACAATTATGAATATATTTTTTCCACACTGGAGAAGTTGTAGATGAACACGGAAAAGCCAAAGTGGAGAAATAATAAACGACATTGACTTTATAACAACTGACGTAAGCCACTATACTTAAAAATGTAACCGTCATAAAAAAAATAAAGTTATTATGGAAAGCGACCCTAGAATGATAACATGCCGTGTCAAATTTGAGTTGAAAATTAAGAGAAGCATAATTGTCAGAAATGGAAAACATATTTTCATGAAATCAGAAAAATCATCGAATTTCGGATGGAAATCAAGAAAAAGTTTCAGTCTTTGTGGAATAAAGAAAATAACATAGAAAATATGACTAGCAAATTGTTAACTATAATTATGGAAGCAACGGAGATAACAAAGAGTAACAGAAAATAAGAAAGGGAAATAACTCAACGTCAACATGAGACCTGATGATAAAAAGAAGAATATGGTCGTAAAGTCTAATGCTAATAATATGGATACTAATAAAATAGAAGGTAAAAAAATGAAACTAATCAACTTGAAATGAGATATGAAAATATTAACTTGGAAAGAGTATAAGACTCTACTCAGAAAAGGAACTTCTTGAACCATGATCGACCCACATAGGTAATCATCAACTTGCATTAAAGGCAGAAACGGAGATGCTACCAAATGTTGTTAGTTGTTAAGAATAAACGTGGAGTACCATGGAACTCTTCATAATTTGGAAGTAGTAATACCACCAACAATTACTTCCGTATATGCTAGTGATATTCTTGCGAAAAGAACGGATGAAAGAGGGTTTGCGTTTCAAATTGGGAAACGCGAAAAAGCACAAAGCGTAAGTTGCATAAAAAAGACATATTGAAAAATGCAAAGAATAATTCCATAATTATTATTACAACTATTTACTCAGCGCATTCAGAAAATGAAATCATCTAAAAACTTGAAACAATAAACCTACGTTTTTGGCTTATTGATCCAATAATTATTATTCCAATAAGCCAAAAACATCTTGAAATAATAAGCCTACTTTATATAAAAAGAAATACATAAGCTGATGACAGTTATCGTCCTATCATATTATTATCGAACACATACGATTTATTCTAAAAAGCTGATTAAGAAATACCCTAGATGAGAACCAGCCCCGGTAACAGGCAGATTTTAGGAGTAACTATTCAACAATAGCTATGTACAAGCAACAGATGGAAAAAAGCAACAGAATATAACAACCATTTTGTTTAGCTTTCATTGACTCTGAAAAAGAATTTAACTCTAGTCTTTATGCTTACTAATGAATTATGCTTTTTATAATTATAAAACTATTTATAAAATTGATTCAACAATATATGATAAAAATGGTTGGAAAAGGATTGAGACAAAAGAATATGATTTCACCTGATATTCATCTGATTTTCATAGAAGGCCTTGGAGATATCTTCCTGAAAATGATCTACAAAGAGATATATGTAAACATAAATGGAGAATATTTAAACCATGTACAATTATCTACCAACATTTCACTAATATCAGAATCATCCGATACATTATAAGAAATATTAAATGAGCTAAATAAAGAAAATTAGTTTCAAATGAACAGAAATACGATAAACGTGAGCCAAAATAATAAAATAGGAAGTATTACTTTTATTGATTGATGGTTCCGTCTATCTGTTTAGAGAATGGGTGCACCCATTGAGGATAAAGTTAAATGTAAGACAGCGTTGGCTTGGATGAACAAGTCGAATTTTGACTGGCAGACTGTCGTTGGTTGGTTCCTACTGCAGCGTTTCTACTTTCTCTTTTCCGACTACAGTGTAATTCGTTTCTCTTCTGCAATAGCCATGCCTGTATGGCTATTGCTAAGCATAGAGATCAGACTACTGTTGCTAGGCACAAAGATCAGCAGCTGTCTAACTTGATGCCATCAACTGCAGGTCACTTTTACGTTTGTTGTATCGCAGCAGAAATCGCCCTATAATTCAAACTTCCCAGGCTATCGAAATGGAATTGGATATCTACGATGTCTCACTTCGTCACACAGGAGAAGACCTCGATCCGGTAAAAGCACATAATATTGTGCTATTAGATAATACAGATAGTTCAGTTCACGCTGCCGTCAAGAAGAGTATTGTATACAAAATTTCTGTATTCTATAAAACTGGTGGCTGTAGTGATCATTTTGCATTAAAGTATCAAGTAACCAAATTAATCTGATATGATATACCTATTTCTACGTAGGTACACTAGTAAATGCGCAGCTTAATGATAAAAAGGTCATTTATTTAAAACAACAAATCGTTTTCTTAGAGCATAATCTCATTCCTTACCAATTTACTCAATTCAGTGGTAAATGTTAATTATATAGTTCAAACATTATGCAATTAATATATTTCAGCTCAAAATACCAGTACTACAAACTTAATGAGTCAGCTTTTACTGTCTCTAACAAATGCAATGACGCATTCTTTCACAAAGAATGTTTTATAACTGTAACCACTACGGAAATTGAAATTCAATAAAACTGAAAGTTTTCAACTTACTAATGGTTTTATAGATCAGGATATCGCCAATCAAGACAGCCTCGAACCAATTGGCTCGCTTGAGACTATTTCATCGATTGGCCAGTTCAAACACAACTGTCCACATTTTCTCAAGGCGTTTGGTTTCATTTTCTTGGTTCATGATTCATGCTTGCCATAAATTGAACTCTTTTACAATAGATATTTTATTCTTTACTGATTTTTGCATCTTATGTGATTTTTATATAAATGGAAGTATTTAGCTATAAGATTTTTGTAAACGTTTATGAAGCCAATGCATGAATGTTAAAAGTTGATAGAGAATTTAAGAAAAAACTTATGCAGATTATCTGATGATACCATTTGTGAAATTACCGTAGCGACATTTTATTCATTACTCGACCTCTCCTGCGTTTCCAATAGTGGCTTGGGAATTAACATTTGTAACTCTGGTTAAAACATCCATGAAGTAAGCCTCACAGATATCTTTGTTACTCTCATCCTTTGGTTTTGCCGTGTTTGTAAAAAACTTCAAATGGTTGACACTAGAGCTTGATACTTAATGATTGTATGGGCACGCCTTTTTAAAAAAATAATATTAGCATAAAGTTTTAGCACCTTTATAATTATGTCTGTACTTAGCCTATGAAAAACCCAAAATGAATCATCAATATTTAATCGTAAATCTGGGGTTAGGGCACAGAATACCATATTTCATATCATCATCTTGTTTTAAGAAAGTAAAAGTAAAATACTACTACTACTTAAGAGCTATGTTCCTTCTGAATGCAGATAAGCACGACTTTCTTTAATAGCGGTAAACTGTAATTGCCATGAACGTTGTTGGAAAAGATAGTAGAACGGTTTCCTGTTGTCTTCTCTATGTTTTGAATTTAGTATTGTTCATCTCCAAGACTGATTGCCATCCAAGGCTAGAGACCCCTAATAGTATACTTTGGAGAGCAAGATAAAGGAATTTATCAGTTAGAGTCATTTTAAATTCCAAAATCACATTGACTTTCAGTTAAGAAAATCAAAATCTAGTCATATTATTTTGTTACATCGGTAACCTATTTTACAATGGTTGGTTATATATTACAATTTACGCAACTTTATCAAAACTTTGAGCGATTATGAAAGCGACTGTCCTCTGATCTAGTAGAGTGAAAAATCAACGACACTTTGTTTTTACTTATCAACTCTTGCCTACATTTTGTCTTTCTTAGTTTAATGAATGTATCAAACTTAGTTTTTAACTAACCTCAAGATGACGAGTGGTCCGACAAGCGACGGGGAAGCTTAATTTGATGCTTTCCAGCAGGACATTTGTTGATCGAGACATGAAACAGACACATTCCATTCTGAACAGTTTCACTGTCTACCCCCCCCCTCAACGCACAACACATTTGAAAACTGCAGTCTCTGAAGTTAGAAAATTTCTCAGGAAAAACAATTGACGAATTTGGTGGATTTCTCATGAAAAACAACTGACGATATGGTCCAATAATAATTCGTTTTTCTTTTCTTTTTTCTCTCATTTTCTCGAAGTGAGGTTTTATTTTATTGTATATCTTTTTTGATTATCTTTATTTTTTTACTATGAAATGAAAGTCTCAGCTATTATTAATATTAAGTCGTATTACTTTCCATTTAATTGTTTTTTCATTATAAATACTAAAACCGCCAGTCTACTATCATAAGTTGGCGTGGCTGATCGAAAATAAAGAATATGCTTACGGCAAGAATGAAGGAAATTGGTTTACATAATTACAGAAATAAGATTCATTCATATTTTACCATCATTCTTCAGTCAATCCTTAAATAAACGCATCTTAAACAATGTGTCAGCAAATACTTAAGTAAATGAACATCCAAAGTACTAGCAGAGTTATTTGATAAGAAAATACTTTATACTTTACAACCAGAATAAATTTCACCCCATAAATTACGTTGAAGACGGACAGGTTTATTAACAGGGAAATATCAGACGATGTAATAAATGTGTACAAATGTCAATATGATAAATGTATACAATAGTCAATGTGATAAATGAATACACAGTGCAATGAAATAATAAAGCCTACAAAATAAAATAATTCTTTCTTAATACATGGGACACTATAATATGTACACAACAAAAATAAAATAAATATAAGGCAATGTAATATATATATATACTCACAGCAAAGTAATAAGCACGAGGCAATGGCATCCATTAACACGATGTAATGATATCAATAAGACAATATAATAAATGAGGACACAGAAGTTGGATACTACCATTGCTTCAAGTGTATAGGTCACCAACGTTACGGTCCGATGTTTCAGTGTGCATAAAAAATGTCTTTTACCGACTCACCTCGTTATATGCGCGAAGCAGTCATTCCTGTAAGGTAATATTAACCAATGAGTAACAATTCAATGGAACATTTATCAGGACAGGATGTAAGAAAGAAGTCTCGGGGCTCGCATGATGAATGAATTTCTCTCCTCTAGATCCACCGCTGGGTTCTTATTTGTCATTACGCATAGAATCAGTAAAGCGCTTGATATAAATCTATCACGAGAGCAACCGCCTTACATGTATCTAAGGCTTTTGACAAAGTGTAGCATGGGGGCTGCTAAACAAATTCTCCAGCTATGGCCTTTTGGGAGAGTCTTTTCAGTTATCAAGTCCGTCCTTTCTTTTGGATAGGTCCATGAAGGTCGATGTTAATGACCAGTCCTCTGAAGCCCGTGATATCAATACCGGTATACCCCGAGTCTCTCCATCTCCTCTGCTTTATATTAACGATCTACCTAGGAACTTTTTCTGATCATTAGTAAATATATATGCAGATACATACGATGTTTATGGGTGTACTGCCAAAGATTTAGATATCCAGTGACTGGCAGCTGATCCTTCCTCTGACTTTTCTCACACAACTCAATGGGAAATGAACTGACTTGTAATATTCAATATCTCCAAAAGCCATGCTTCATCTTCACAGAGCAGACCCTGTGTTTTCTCCAGTCATAATGACAATCCTTCATTGAGAATCCTTCAATGAACTCGTATATACGATCCATCGCTAAAGATGCTGGAAAGTGGTTGGTTCCTTGTATCGCTGCAGAAAGAAGCTGGTCTCTTTAGCTATGTTCTGTCTTTAAAAGAGTCAGATCAGACTAAAAATTCCTGCCACATCGGGGCAGACCTGACACGAGTTCAAAAACATTTGCGCAGCCTTGTCGGTAATTAACTGTCTTCCATCCTACAACCCTTTTCCCACAGACGAAACGTTGCTTCTATCGCTCTTTTTATAGCAGATGTTTAGGCGTGCTACATTCCTTGGTTCCACGAGTTCAGACCTTCACACGTAGGACTTGCTTTTGAGGTGAACAGTATTCGGTGAATAGTAAAAGAAAGGGAAGAAAAGGGATCAATCACACCTGTAACACAGCAGCTAACAAATACAATATAACACAATGCGAATAAAATTAATAAATCTATAAGCAAATTTAACATCTGTTCAACCACTGATTTTGAAAATAAATTTAAGGATTTTATTTCATGAAACATCTTGAAAAATCTCACATAACTGAGACAAAAGGCAATGAAATACTAAAAACCCACGCTGTTCTTCAAGCTTTTCCATACTCAGGAGCAAGTGGAAATGATGCAATAGTAATTGAGTGATTCGACAATAAAAAGATCAGAAATGTATTTAAGGTACATCTTAAATTATCAAAGAAGAAATAGAAATCAGCAAACTATTGAAAAGACATTGTGAACAACAGTCAGTAATGATTATCAAGTCACTGTCTGGTCCCTTTTGAAGATTTTAAATTTAATGTAACGACTGAATTTCCCAAATAGTTATGTTGCATTTACTGTTATCTAAGTATATCAATGCATGTGTCTCATATAATATCAGGTCATCCCATAAGTTCTGTCCGAATTTTGAATAAAGAAAACAAGTGACTAAATGTTACATTTAATTACAGATTCAATCAACAATATATTTTCCCTGACTATCTATGATTCCTTCTTACTAATTCCATTACTATAAAATTCTTTTGGCTTTGATTCGAAGAACTCACAAATGTCAGTTTTAACCTCTTCCTGTGTTACAAAATCTGTTTCTTCCAAATGATTCT
This sequence comes from Acanthosepion esculentum, assembly GCA_964036315.1. NCBI lineage: Eukaryota > Metazoa > Mollusca > Cephalopoda > Sepiida > Sepiidae > Acanthosepion > Acanthosepion esculentum. Next base: position 39,268,718 of record OZ038500.1, on the reverse strand, counting down.
ATAAGCTATGAAACAAATGATAGTCTGAAGGAGCAAGGTCAGGAGAATAAGGTGGATGAGGAATTTTCTCCCAACCAAGTTCTTCGATCTTTTCTGACGTCATTCTTGCTGTGTGTGGTCGCGCATTGTCCTGATGAAACATCACCCGTTTTCGATTCACTAGAGCAGGTCTTTTTTCCTCAAAGCTTGGTTCAAACGCTCTAATTGCTGACAGTATATTTGAGCATTAATTGTTACATTAGGTGGTAAGAATTCAAAGTGGATTATTCCTTGGCAATCCCTCCAGATTGAAAGAAGAACCCTTTGGCCATTAAGTTCCCTTCTCGGCTGTGGCTGGGGCCCTTCCCCTTTACCAAGCCACTGTCTACGACGCTTAACATTTCGATAAAAGATCCATTTTTCGTCGCCAGTCACAAGTCTATCCAAAAAAGGTGAAACAAGTTGGCGAGAAAGGAGAGAAGAGCAAATGTCAACACGGGATTTAAGGTTGTTTTCAGACAATTCATGAGGCACCCATTTTCCAAGTTTAGGAACTTTTTCAAGTTGTTGAAGATGACGATGAACAGTTGTATGGTTTGAACTGAGAACCACTGCCAATTCCTCAACTGATAAAGCAGGATTTTATTCAAGGGCTGCTTCAAGAAGCTTTTCATCAAACTCAACTGGACGTCCGGTTCGATCATCTTCAAGGGTGAAATCTCCACCTCTGAATTTTGCAAACCATCTTCTGCAAGTTCTTTCATTCACACATTCCTCTCCATAAACTGAGTGAATGTTTCTATCCGCTTCGGCTGCTGAGTTTCCTTTCTTGAACTCATAAAGCATTATGTGCCTCAAATGATTCTTGGGTACTTCCATATTAGCAGGATTTTAATCAAACAAAATTTAATTTTATTGTTCTCTGAAATACAATTTGATCGGTTTAAATTCATCTAAACATAAAAATAATGTTCAGCTCCATTAGACATTATAAAATACTCTTTAAATTTCGATCATTTTAACAAAAAGTTAAAATTCGGACAGAACTTATGGGATGACTTAATATAATCATTAAAATTAAATTAACAACCATTTTTCCTGAAAATGTGAATAAATCTTCTATGATACTTATATATTGTAATTGGATTTCGTTAAATTTCTGCAGCTTTCTAGTGAATCAAAATTTAATGTTTAATTGGAATAATTTCAACATAATTTTAAGGTGAGAAAAGGAAGTCGCTGTTGTCTGTATAAAAAGGAAACAGTTCTGTACATGACATCATATTCATCAACATTGTAGGCTTGTATTTCATCAAAGACACAGTTGGCAAGGAAAAGAAAAGTGTTCTGATACTGAATCTAATACAGAATTAGTAATATTTTTCGAACGTTGCGTGTGGGTGTGTGTGGATTGATTTTGTGAGACTGTTTCACATGCCTTAGATGGGTTTTTTATGTTCTTAAACTTATCTGGCGTTCTTTTAAGTATGATTAGTAATGTCTGTAATTTTTTTAAATCGAAACGTCGAACAGCAAATAATTCAACATATTAAAAAATAACCTTTCTCGTGCCAATTCACTAAAATCTCTTCTGTTCGATGCCGCGAGCAATGTTCTGTTCACTAAGCTAATTTCAGTATTCTCGCACCTGACGCTTCCTTGTCTTCCTTTCAATAAGTCATCGACTTCATTGTTAATAACAATTCCATTTCTTTATTTCTTTTCGTTTACTTTATTCTCATTCTCTGATTATTTTTTGTTCTCATTTGTTTCGATATTCAACACGCCATTTATCTCTCGTATTTTCTCTTTTGCTTTCTTTTTCTATTTTTAGATCTTAATTCTTCTATTCTTTTATTTCCCTTTTAATTTCCATTACCTTCATACAGGTAGCGTTTTCTTTCCCTTATTTTTTCCTTCTTTATTTATTTCTTTTATAGGAGTGGGGCACTGAAACGTTCTCAGCTCGACCAAGACAAGCATCTAAAAAATCTGATATTTAATCAGTGATCAGATTTTGATAAGTGGGAACTTTTTACCAATCCTCATATATCTTGCCTTTCACTTTCTTTCCTCCTGGCGATGTATATATTATTTACATCATATTTGTTTATTTTGCGTCTTTCTTTTTCGCTTTCTTTCTTTCATTTTCATTGATTCCTTTTATTAATCCCATAATTTATTTTCTTTATTCTCTTCGTTTCCAGATCCTTTCGATATATTACCCTTTTTTCGCCATCCCATTTGATTTCATTTAATGTTATTTTTCTCTTATTTACAATCGTTCTCTTTATTCTTTGCTTCTTTATACGTTTTTCCCTTTCTTTAGTCACGCACACGCGCCTGTCTCACTGATCTTTCTTCTGTCGTGCATATCAAATCTTTCCTCTTCATCCATCATTTCTTATACTGAAAAACAGTTTCACTTTCCTCGTGCATATGCTTCTCCCTTTTTCTATTCTTACATGGATTTCTGGCATGTCTCCTTCACTGTATAACACTCTCCCCACCTCTCTCCCTATCTCTCCCTCTCTCTCTCTCTCTCTCTCTCTCTCTCTTCCTCTTAAATTTAAATCTACTCTTCCTGTCCGTCTGTTAAATCTAATCTTCCTTACCCTTTCTGTCTTCGAGTTTTCTGTAAAAAGTCCGGTTAACATCTTTTTTTTTTTTTTTACCAATGATCTATTTTGAATTTAGTGTTTCTGTGTTGTTTCACTTTTTCGCTACTGTCAAATTCTGTTTCGGCTTCGCTTTCTTTTACTCTTTCTCTTTAACCTTTTCTTTCGCGCGATCCTTCTGTCATAATAAGAGTATTATTATTTGTTTTATTTTTCACTTTTTACCTGAAATCAAGAATTTTCTTTTTGGTACTTTTTTACTCGTGTAATATTGTACTTATTTCTGTTCTACTCAGAAGTATCTGATTTTCTTTTATGATCGCTTGTACTTTCTGTTGCATCCTTGCTCCCTCTCCGTTTCACTTGCTTCCTCTGATTTTCAGTTTTTATTTACATTTTTATCCCTTCTTTAATTTTAACTCTCTTAATTCCAACCGTTCATTTTTATCCTTTTCTCAATCGTCTCTCATATGGATTCCTGCCAAAATCTGTGCTCCATTAATATTGTCAGTCATCCTTTGTTCGGGAAGTGTCCCGACCCTTAAACAACTTGTTGCAAAAATAAAACTAGCCCTTGAGATTTTCATCCTGGAAGACTTTGTCCTAACTATAGTCGATAACCCAAAGCATTCATGCCAAAATCCTGATTCGAATTTCAAACTTACCAGGTGAAATCAATGCATTTTGGCATCGACTATTGGTAACATCTCGTGACACTTATCGTTCCAAATATTCTCAGCAGTTTTCAGGCAACCCAATTTGGCAAGAGGCCACACACCTTCATATTTGGCCTTATACCACAAATATTTCCATTGTAAAACTCTTTGTCTACTTATCTTCACTAAGGTCAATCTTGAAAAGTTCGAAAGAAAGCATGATTTCTTGAGGTTACTTGGAAACGAATTCGTTAATCCAATGATTTTTTTATTGCTAAGCGCAATTGTGATCTATTTAACGATTTTTTCTGAGCCTAGTCAATAAAATGTATCGCACATTTCTCTAGGTTAGTGCGGGAAATTACGATTCAAATTCTGTTTCACTATTGCACTGATATAATTATGATCAAGCCATAAAATGCTATGGTGACTGAACCACACTAATCAGGTATCATTAGGACCTGTATGGTACGTGATAAGTTTTTCCAAATAACTGACTGTCACGTGGTTTTCCATTCTATTGATTTATGTCATACACTGTTGATCAGCCAATGATGCATAAATCACAAAATCTTCGTACAGATATGCCACTGTTAAGGACAACGTATGGTGAGCATCACTTCTTGTAATCATTGATTCTATGACTGGGGTTAAACGTTTGCAGGCTTTAATAAAAATTTACAAAAGCCAAGTAGAAATGCAGTGTGTGAAAGTGTTCACAAACAGGCGATGCAGCTGCTGGAATTTTACTTTAAAGTTAATAATTGCAGTAGTATCGGCTGTCGTTGCTGATGGATTCGGCCAAGCAGCTTCTCTACTGCGACGACTGAAATCTAATTATGCAGTCATTTTGCATCTTTCCCGGTCACTGCCAATCTTTATTTAGCATAATAAATGGTAATGTTTCATCTAATAATAAGATTCAAGAAAATAAGTTGCTTATCTCTTCACTTAGCGTCTCGCGACCGTTCTTATCATTAAGTGACGTTTCGCTCGCTATTAAAGGGCATATTTTATAAGACAACGATAAACAAAAATAAAATCATATGAATATACGTTAAATAATTTAAGAAAAAAATAAAAGGGTTTTCAATTATTTTTCCTCTTAATATTTTTCAGCTGTTAATGTTCACACGTTTCTCAAAAACAGAAATGTGCTCTGTTTTCTGAGTTATGTCCCCCAATACCACAAAAATCACTTGACATTCCTAGTCCCTGAATATATTTATTTCAACGAATATATGTTAATATTAATGAATTTAAGTGTCATAACCTCTGTAGTGAGATTTCTTTTGGTGTGATTTTTATTTCATTCCCCCATCAAAACTTTGATCCGTCCTATTACTTGAACTCTCTTACAGGGAAACGTCACTCTACATTGTCAAATTACACGTAAAGGCTAGTAAGGACACGTGACTTTCACGTTGAACAGGACTTACTGCATTGTCATCACATCACAATCAAATTGATTTTACAGTTAAAACCTCCCCATCTGCGTTAATATTTACACAATATCTACAACTTATATATAACTACGAAAAACATTTACAAAATATAAAACATGTCATAATCCACATTTTATGATTTTATGGAAACAGCTGAATTTTATTTCGATTCTACATATTTGTTTTGACTAAAACTTGATACAGGATTACCTTTCTGACGATTTGGACAGGTATTCATTCGACTAAATCCAGGTTCTTTTTGCCATAACTGTGTCTTACATTTTAATTTGTACTGAATCAAGTTTAACACAAGGTAGTAAAAGAGAATCAAATTCAATAATTTCAATGTTTTATTTCATTTTAACTTAACAAAAGGTGTTTTATACATGAACTAATACGTGTTTAACACAAAACTATTTTTATAGAGCGTTTAGCATAATAATTTTACTTTAAAGTTAATAATTACAAATAGTCTATTCTCCCATGTCAATGTCCTCTTTTGTAGTAATATCTTTGCTATACAGGAGGGAAAAAGTTTTGCAATTCATCAAATTTTATTACTTCTCTAATTTTCCTTTTATCTCTCTCTCTCTCTCTCTCTCTCTCTCTTTCTCTGCATCCCTTACTCGTTCGCTTGCTCTTTAGCTAGTTTTATTCGACTCTCATTTAACTCACGTTATCAGGTTTTCATTTTTTGTCCATTTTTCTATTGATTATCAGGTAACCAATATTTTTGTGGTCACGAGTCGGTTACTGAGAAATGGTCAGATATTTGAAAATCTCGTTCTGTTATGCTTCCTTATCTTCATTTCTTATTAAAAACACCTTGTTATATGAATTGTATGTTTGGAGATTTTTTCTCCAAATTCAATACGAATCGCAGTTAAATTGTATGTGTTTCATTTGCCAAGGGACAATTTGCACGGACATGGTCAAGTTCAAAGGAAAAATTTAATAGAAGTTCTTCCTTAAATTTTTTCAGAGAAAATTTTGTAATTAATGCAAGAATTAGTTTCATTTTTTTTTCTCAATTTAAATACGCATGGAAAACACAGATTAGCCATTAGATTCCAATTTGAATACGTTTCCTGTGTAGTCGATGCAAAATAATCGTTAGGGAACATTTTGATTTCATTGAAAGTTATCTCAGGTTCTCAAAAATCTTGTCTTATACGTAAGTCTTTTCTTTTGTATTCTTCTGCTACTTTTTTATATTTCAATCATGTTCTTTCCTTTTCCACATTTCCTGCTTGATATTTTTATTTATTGCTTTTTAGATTTTCTCTTCTTATTATATTGTCATTGATTTTTTTTTTCATAATATTCTAATAATTGGGTGCTTTTCTTTATTAAAATATCAACATTATCATAATGAATAATTTTACTGTTAGTTCTAATATCATACTGTTTTGTATATTATTTTAACATTTACACTTTTTCATTATCCATTATTAAGCAATTGGATCAACTGGAAAACAAAATATTCTTTTTTTCTTACAAATTCTCTCCCTTGGTAAACAAGAATCTCTTATGTTATTTTATTGATTTAATATTTCACGAACAACTATTTGTATTGCCCTAATTTTTTCCAACGACTTTTAGAATTCCTTCACTATCGTGTTTACTTTTACAAATTAGTCATGTTTCTTTACTTATTATTCTTTACTGTCTATATAACTTTCACTTTATATATATATATATATATATATATATATATATATATATATATATATATATATATATATATATATATATAGGTATATATATATATAATGATAATAATATATGTATATGGAAAGAGCATCACAAAATATATAATCATATTTTCTAAATCTGACGTCAATAAAAATTGAAATTATTACAAAATGATATACATAAGTTTCGAAAATTCCCATTGACATAATGAAATATTTCCACTTCACTGATCCTTTTTATAATGTTTACCTTCGTGTTCTATTTATTTGTTCTGATATATTTTTAGCATTTTCAATAAAAATGTCATTAAACGAGAAAGAAGATAGAAAATGCCTTTCTAAGTTTTTAAGTCAGATGCGTGAGTATACGATCACAAAGCACATATCTTAACACGAATCTACGCTACAATTTAGAAAATAAATTCAACTTTATCGGGATAGATGTTAAAAATTGATATTTTCTCATTGTCTTGAAGTCGTTCACACTGTCCTCAAAATTCACTGATGCTTTCATTACAAAAATGAGATGTTCATATGAGATCGAAGAATCCGGAACAGTACTGGAAAGATATTTGTATAAAACTTATTTTAAAGTAGTTGAACCATCACTACACTTTGTTATGTGCATCAAATAGAAAAAAAAACATACTTGTTCCAGTATTAGGTTACTTGTTTGTATCGACGTCGAGCAGCTGTTGAGGTAAGATATTATTTAGTGATGTATCTTTGTGACACGTTGTTCACTGGAGACTAAGAAGTCGCGTGAAAGAGAAACCCGGTACGTATTGCCTATACAGCATTCAGTGGGTGAAGAGAAATAGAAAAAGGAGATATTTTGTGTCCTATTCCTTTATAATGTTACATGGCGGTTTTAGAAGTCTTCTGGTATAGTGGTGCAATCCGACGTACTCTTACAGATATCTAACAACATTAATACCATACTGATTTGACGATATTTTCTATATTGAATCGATATCACAAAGAATGTTGAAAGATATCGCAAAAGAAGAAATCATTGTAAATCAAAAGTAAAAGAAAGCGATGATTTATTTCCACCATTTATGATTTATTTCCACCATTTGATTCGGTAAAAGTCAATTGGATGATTTATTCTTTAAATATTGAATAATCTCTCAAACTGGAGAATAAAAATCATATTTTCCTTCAAGTAGATAAGTGTGCATTTATAATATTTATCTATGCATTTAATCCAAAAATAAATAAATGAAAATAAACTGATACGCAATCATTTTATGTACGTTATTTGAATTTAGGTTTTGATTTATATGACGAACATCTATTCTCAGACTAACAAACTACTACCGACTAAAAATAATGCAGTCAAAAGTAGAATATATGTATTTGACTTCTGTAAATTTCTTGCTCAGTTGGTAGAAAATATTACAAAGCCCTATGCGTTTAATATGTACTGCAGCCAGTCACAGAAGAAGCATCAATTAACGGACGTTCAGTCATGGACATTGTTTCACAATACATAAATCTACTCATTTAAACAGCGTTAAACAGGAGTAGATGTTTATCCCTAGTTTCCTGTTTAAGATTGTGTCTCCGGTTACTTCTAATGTCAACTTTAAATCTATACTTCAAATGTCTCCGCCCTAACTATGAGATTTAATAGACTAGAGGTCTCTTTTGTTTCCTGTTAGCATTGGGTTTCCGGTTTCTTCTAAAGCCTTTTCATTGTCTTTCACTCCCTGTAGTCCCTTGCATCTTAGTGGCATTATTGCCTTGCTTGGGCTGAATTAATAATAATAACAACAACAATAATAATAATAATAATAACAGGAACAGATGGGTTCATCTATCACATGTTTAACATTCCACCCCAGTCTTTTGAACAGGACTAGAAGTTTATTCCTTGCTTCATGTTTAGGATTGGGTTTCCAGTTACTTCTAAAGCCTTTTTCATTCTCTTTCACTTCCAGTAGGCCCTTGCATCTTAGTGGCATTATCACCTTGGTTAGGGAGAAGACTTATAATAATCACTTCTAAAATATTTTATTTAGTCATTTTTTTAATATGCAAATAAAAACCGAATTTAAATAGTTAAAGTTTCCTTAATCCTATCAACTTTATATTTGTATCTCAAGGAAAGACTTTTAGGCTTAGAAGCCGTTCCTCTCGTCTTTTCACATTTATCTTACATAATAATCCAAATGTCAAATAACAGACAGAAAAGGCAAACTTGATATTTTACTTTCATCCAGACAAAAGTAGTCTTCTACAATCGCTCAATATTCATTGTTAGTTTCTACGCTGATAGACAATGAGGTTTTCCTTCCGTCCATAATTTTGACAGTCTTTCATCCTTTTCATCGGAGTCATCTGTTATGACATTTTTTCTTATATCTTTTTAGTCTTTATTCAGATAACTGTGTGTGGGGGGGTATACGAGATGCTCTTCAAAAACTTCATTTAATTTGAACGAGTATGTCACATATTATTACTCTCTTACTCTCTCAGGAAATAGAGAAACCCATTTTCTATAATTTTTTCATTCTTTTCAGCACCCTCTCCTATGTATGAATGTGCGCATTTGTATGTCTTGAATACAAAGGTACTCAATGGAATCAGATCCTTAATTGCAGGAATAACTAATAAATCAGAGTTAATTAATATCATTTTTATATTTGCACAATTGGTAAGAATATATTTTGATAAATATTATAAATTACATATTTTTAAATTCATGGTGAAAACAAAAGTGAACTCGGAGAACCTAAAAAGAGTCTTATCAATCCGAGAAAGGAAATTTCAACGCAGTTGCACATTCCCCGTCCCACTGTTTTATTTTTAACTTATAAAAGAAAATAAATTGGTAGCACGACAATACTTGTCAGATCGGGTTGTCCAAGAAAGATTTCAAAAGACGTAATAACTAAAATCACAAGGGAAGTTTCAGTCAACCCGAAATCGAACGTCATGGATATCCAGGAACGCTGGAACAGATATACAATTCATACAACATTGAATCGAAGATTTGTGAAAGCAATTAAGAGATGTATATGAGAATCAAAAACATTATCCAAACAATGAATACTACTGGGGAACACTAGTAAATGCTGCCAGTATCGTTAAAGTTGAAATAGCAAAAAGTTTACAAAATCAATGGGCAAAAAACTAATAAAGACTATTTTATGTCAAGGAGCCCATTAAAAATAATATAATAATTTATTCAGGTATTGGTTAATATCAGTTTATTGTGAAAACATTGATTTGCTTTATAAAATCTGGCATATTATATATATTTAATAATTAATCTAAAAATGAATTTATAGAAATAAATTTATTTATTTCCATCATTTGTCTTATTTCAAGTGTAAATTTATAACATTCCTTAACGTCAAAAAAGTTACTGTCTGCACACAAAGGTTATTATAAAATGCTTTCACTTTCTGTTGATTTCAGTTCTACACAAGAATTTTTGATTGTAGAAAGTAAAGTAAATAACCTGGCTATTATTGTTTTTATTTTGTGTGTGTGGGTGATTGTTTTTCTGTTTTCATTGCCCTATGATTGCTATTGCTTTGCCTTTTCGTGTATAAATGCCTGTCTTAGAACAGGAAGGCTTCTGTTGAAATAATACTTGTCCACGTCTTTGAAAGCAAATTGCAAACATGAATGCTAATATATGAAATAAATTTTTTTTTTTTTGGTATTAGCTATATATTGAAAGAAGTGGAAATATTCTGGCTATCATCCAAAGTATATATATAAACGGAAACACATGCACACACACGTGTGTGAGTGTGCATATGTGTGTATGTGTGTGTTTGTGTGCACGTGTGTATTTCATTAAAATAACCGTCATCGTAACTGTGTTAAGATTTCTATTGTATTTTTGTATAAGAAGAAGAGATTTCTGTTCTTTCCTTAGTTCACATAAAAGAAAAATGCAACAAAAAATTAACAGAAGTATCTTGCGATACAATTTTACTACAATTTGTAAATGACGATGCTTTCTATTCATTTTAAGTAAAATAGTCAATTTGTTAATATTTTGTATGAGCTTTTTTATTTTTGATTACTGCTTTGATGAGGCGGGTCATGCTGAGAATCAAGTTGTTCCAGTAATCAACCGGAAATTGTTTTGTCCAAACTTTTTTAAGTGCCTTTGGCAATTTCTTATAAATTTTCAATTGTGTTCTGATCTGGGATCTTCCCATCCCAGTTTAGTGTTGTCACGTTGATCCTCTTCAACAATTCTGAACAACCTTTAACTAGTGACCTGGAGCTCCATCATGCACTGGTTTTCCTTCTCTTGTGGCTAAATGTCACTGAATTTTGGAAATTCACGATAGCAGTATACATAGATGTTTTCCTATAAACTACTTCCGAATAGCCTTCATCACGTAGAAAGTCACATCGTCATGTGACTACACAAATACTGTCACAATGGCTGCAAATTTGGCAATGACAAAACTTGTTTTACCATAATTCAGGTGTGAATAATGGATGATTCAATAACAAAATTTGTTTTACCATAATTCAGGTGTGAATAATGGCTGATTCAATAACAAAAAGGTATTGCACCATGCAATCTCATGTACAAGATAAGACAAAAATAACCTTTTTACAGCTAAGTAGTCTTTAACTTTTATTAATGACTTTATGCACACACAGACACACACACACACACAAACACACACACACACACATGTGCATGCGTTTGCGTGTGTATATAAAGAGAGAAAGGGGGAAAGGTGGAGAATGTAAATAATGATAATTCCTCACCTCAAAAAGTTAAACACTGATGTTTTACCCTCTCCCCCACTGGGCACATCAAGCCAGTTACTAGTCAGTGTCAAAGTTGATGCCAGACCAAAGGCATCCCCTGGTAGATCGATCCATAGAACGATTTTTCGGTACACGAAAGCAGACTGGGACAGCTTCCGATCTTACACGGTGGAATCTCAGCCTTCTTCAAACATGCTACCTCGTATTAGAATGGATCCCTTCTTTAATAGAGAGTCTTATACCCCAGAAAAAAATCCAGTAGAAACAAAACAGCCCACCTGATTCATCCCTGAATGAATATCGTAATGACTACTACACTATCTATCACAGGGAGTGACGTAGTTAGAAACTTGCTACATTCAGAACTGCACTCAAGCACGGAAAGAGAGCTCTAAAATGCAAAGTGTATCTATGCTCAAGCAGTCCAGGCCAATGCTGAAAGCAAATAAATTGGATCCTGGGAGTTCTGGAGTACCACTAATCAAATTATGAATAGATGCAAAGTGCCAGTGCCTACTATTATTAATGGTCATCTCATCATCGCCTCGATCTTTGCCTCGAACTCAACGTTAGATGGCAAAGGCCACCCCCTTCCCGATCTCCTTCGTCACATCGCGCACAATCTAAGTAATATTTTCATTACACTCCGCCAAACGACCACCGGTCCAGACAAAATACTTGTCGTTGTCCTTAAGAATATTAACTCGGAGTTATCCTCAATCTTAGCGAAATTATTTAGCCTCCGAATGAAGGAGAAATCCTTCCCAAGTTTGTGGAAGGTGTTAAGTGTATGATCGGTTTTTACGAACGAGGATGAACGATCATCTCCGTTATAGTGTAGATCCATCATTCCCGCCAGTGTCATTAGCAAACTCTTTAGCTATAATCATCAAGAAGATTGTTAATCACCTCAGTAGGACCAACCTCTTAAATGGCAAACAGTACGCGTTTCGAAAGCCTGGTCCACTGTTAATATCCTAACTGCGTTTACACACAAAATTAGTGACGCACTTGACAACGAATACATTTCAAGGACGATCACATTAGATATTTTAAAGGCCTTTGACAAAGTGTGGCATAAAGAGTTACTGAACAAGCTGTCTAGGTATGGGATCACTGAAAGTTTCCTCTCCATTATAAAGTCCTTTCTAACAGGTAGGTCCCCGAAGGTAGTTGTTAACAGCCATCCTCCGAGACACAATGCAGGCGCCCCTACCCCCGTGTTCACTTCTGGGTTCAACCATCTTCCTACTTTACATAAATGATCGAAGAGAATACTCAGGTTATTTGTGAATATTTATGTTTATGCTGATGATACAACGGTATACGCGTGCACCTCCAGAACCCTAGATGACCAGAATTTGGCAGCTAATCTCTTCTGATCGAGCACTAAAAGGAAAAAAAAACTAGCTGGTCACATTATGCCTCGAAAACCAAACTAGTGACATTCCACCATCATCAATCGGACAAACTCTCGATAGAGTCCAAATGACAATTTGTGACAAATTATTTTCCACCCCAAACCTCCTTTCTCACGGACGAGACGTCGCTCGCTGCTCTATTGCTATAGTTCAGATGCATTACACTCCTTAGTATGCTAACCTTCACAGCTAAGACCCACCATGCCACACGTATTGTAGCGAACCCCCCTCATTCCCTTCGTAATGCTTTGATGAAATGTAAGTTCTACTCTAGTAGTTTCTTTCTACAAAACACCGCCTTACTGAACAGGCTGCCAAGAGGATGCTTATCTGATAACTACCCTCTTAACCTGTTCAAGTCTAGGGTTAATAGTTATCTTCCACACATATCAGCATAATCTATGTCTAACTCCAGTGACACTCAGATGTTTTACAGAGTGAACATCACTGTAAAAAATGTTCCATTGGATTTAAATCCGGGGATGTGCTCAAACACTTGAAATACGTTCCTTCTTTCCAAGCCTTTGCATCCAAAATGACACATTTTCGCTCAATATATTGCCTTGACATTTAACATGTGTTTTGGATTCCGGGATGAAATCCGATATCAATAAATAACAAACGCCAGGAATAGATAAGGAAAATAAATGTATTAACGTAATAATACAAACTGGTAATACGGGTTAGTGGATCCAGGAATGCGGGTTAGTAGCAATAATATATATACAGTCTTGGTATTGAAGTATCGCGGTATGACTCCTTACTGAGTCTAGGTGCTCGTGACGGTGACTCTTGTGCTACCCTCCTCTAATACTACTCTCATACAGACCCCGGGTATTCACTGGTAGTAGTATATGTATACGTTGGGCGAGTCCTTCTGTGTGAAAAGGCGAGACCCCTTATCAACATGTATGATACGTCAATGATAAGTCGATGACCACTGTTATTAAAGCTAATACAACTCCAGGCTATGACGTTTCCACCAACATGATACCAAACAGCTCGCTATGAAGATGTTAAATGTGTCAATGCCATCTAACCAAAACAGATTGATTTTTATTTCATCGGACCACAGTATACTTTACCAAAATGTTGAATTTTTATCTTTATTTATTCTTCTGTTCAAAGTTTAAACGTGTCTCTGTGTCTCAAATTAAGTAGCAGTTTCTAACGTGATCGTCAATAATGTAAACTAACTTTCTTCAGAGTATTTTTTATTTTTGTAGTAGAGACATTCACGGCACACAATTCTTTGACCTCATTAGAAACATCTGCATCCGAATTTTTCGGGTTTTCCTCAACCAATATATTGTCAAAACAAAAAGATTACGATGCCAACTTGTCTGCTCGATATATTTCTTTACACTACTATTTCATTTTTCTTATGAGTTGGCATAATTTTGCCAACAGAGGTTTTGTTCATTTTCATTTATGTAGCAACATTTGGTAAACATTGTTTTGCTTGTAGAAAGAAATATGTATCTTTAAATCAGAAGAGATTTTTCACGTAGAACCATTACTGAACTAAACACAGCGCTACATATTGAATACTATGAATTTTATAAGAATTGTTTCATCATTGTGTACACTATTGAAATTGAAATCACCTGTTAGAAAAATTAGCAATGAGAGTTTACAAAAATACTTACTATATAGAATGAAAGAAATGTCTTCCGAAGTGGTCTACACATTTGGCCCGACAATATACTCATATAAAAACGAGGTTCAATTCTGTAGAGTTTGGACATAAATTATATTTGATAATATCCAATTTGAATGTGTAATGTTTCACTTGAAATAATAAAAATCTATCTATTTTGAATTTATGAGAAAATTAAATTCCTATTAAAAATGCAGGGGTATTCATTTAAGGGCGATTGTCTAGATTAATGTTTTAAAATATCATAATTATAATTTATAAATGCTTTTATATTCCCCAAAAGAAACATTTTAACTTCTTTAAGGTACTTTTTACTTAACAGAACCATTCATGACTTTCCTGGGATCAGAAAATACCAATCGACACTTTCCAATGGCAATAGCACCGAACTGTTGAAAAACACGTTGTAGTACATTTAAACGAATCATTAGCTAACGGCAGTAATGCGCTGGTTGAACGATTAACACGTCAATGATAAGAATGACATCAATTATGTTTATTTATCTCTTGGAAACTTCTTCAAAATGAACAGTAATCACATTTTTTGATTTTATTGCATGATTCATTACTGTGATGAAACATATATGCTCTATTGTTACATGCAATTTAATATAATGCAATATAACTTTTGTTATATGATCTAATGTTACATTGTAAAGATACGTCATGTAATTTCCTCTAATCTAATTTTTAAAAAAAGTTCTCTACATTTTCTTCGTTATTACGAATAGGCAAATGCACTAGATTCATCTCTATTAATTACAGTGTAAACAGAACAAATATATTAAAGAGCTTGAAGTGACAATGAATTTAAATTTATCATTAAATAATCGCAAAAGATCTTCCAAATGGCTGCTTCATCCTTTCTGAAATATTTTTCCGGATATTCCTTTTGGCTGACATTGATACTTTTCTGCAGATAATACACCTTATCTATTCTGTATTTGTCGAAAATAATTAAATTTAATTGTTTCCTGAATTAAACATTACAAATATGAACACGCCAAAAAGAACAAATAATTTGCAAAGACAGAATATTTTTTTTAAAAAGTGTTAAAATTAATTCAATAAAATTATTAAAATTTAAGTTAATGGAAAATTGTTCGTCTAAGAAAATAGACGAAAATACAAACAACAAAATATAAATATAAAAAATATAATATAGACTATTATGAAAAACCTAGGTGAATATATGTATAATGACACCCACGATATCTCAAACGTTTAAAAAGGTTTTTAATCATAATAACCGAACTGAATTCAAATAAATGTAAATGATTATAACGCATCAAATCTTTATGCTAATATAAATGCAGAAATATATAAGCCTTTCTGTTGGTTGAAATAGTTGCGTATTTCAAGATCAGTCAAAAAGCCAGGACTTTTAAAGCAAGATTTTCTGAATATATGACACACCACAATCTTGCCATTTTTATTCCATTTATTTTTGTGAGGTATTAAGCTAAAAAGATAAGTAAATAAGTAATTACATTTATATATGTATATGCATGCCTATACATGTATATCTGAAATGTTAAATATTTTTCTATGTATGTGTTATATCTATCCATATTTATATATAGTGAGACAGTGGTTTATCTATGATATTTTTGTTCACACTATGCTTTTACAAATTCACAAAATGTCACAATTCGTAAAATGCAAAAGGTTATTAATCCTCCAATATTCTGAGTTCATTTTTCCGTCCATAAGGGGCCCGATTATATCCGACCTATCCCAGCAATAACATAACAGATTTGGTATCTTCGTATAAAACTGAATTCAGACAAGTTAATTCTTTGGACAATTAAATAATAATTCGCCACACCTAAGTCAGTCAGTCTCTCTCTCTCTCTCCCGCTCTCTCTCTCCCTCTCTCTCTCTCTCTCTCTCTCTCTCTTTTCTTCGTATTTAAAGCAAAAGAACATCCATATTAATTTTGAAAGGATACTCTCAAAGCCCGTAACAGCCAAGCTCGAACAAAATAAAATTAGCTGATGCCACACAAGTTTAAACATTCGATTAGTTGGGGAGAGTATTTTTCGGTTTCTCTACATTTGAAGCAATGGTCATCATCTTCAGAATGTATTATATTGTTTCAAAAAACCATGTAAGCACATTTTCCTGCGAGTTTCTTAGTTACACCTTTAAATATAATGACTGTTTTTAAGTATTTTATACACAATTTCATTAAAATATATATTATACTGTTGTGAGACCGATACTTCCCTACATCGTGGACTCTCCCAGTACTATATTATTATGGGAATCATGGGAGTACTAGGACCAGCAATGCGCAGCCGCGTGTTCTGCTGTCGAACTCTCTGTTTGGCAGAGAGGAACTCGGACGAGGCTTTGCCGCAGGGCAAAGTTTCGTCTGCGGAGGTAGACAGTCCCTAAACTCGTGTATACGGGCTGTAAATGGGCATATTTTTGGCCGAGCCTACGGACTCGGTAAGCCCACGTTAAACCGGCCTTGTGCCACATTCGCCCCGTGTGGGGGGTTGTCAAATATACCAGTAATGCGCAGCCGCGTACGATACCAATATCGGACACCACTGGATAGTAAGCTCTGCTTACACTATTCTTTGTAACTTTTCTGTTTAATATATCTTTCTTACCTCTAACCCATGTTCCGTGTTTTCCTTCCGTGGCCCCTACTTCGGGTCCACATCATATACAAAATATCAAAACATTAAAACCATTTGGAAAGCTCGTTTAAAATAAATATCTCCGTATATAATAAAAACCAGACAAGGTTGACACGAACTAAGAACACATCCGATATTCAAAATGACAACGAGACAAAGTAACAATAGCAACTGTTTTTCCACGAGTTGAAATCTTATCGTGCAGCGCGTTTGTTAAGAAATACCTCGATAAATGGAAAACCATAATCAAATGACGCCATAAAATTATGATTTTTAACTAAAGCTCTTACATGATATATTTTCAAATTTAAATAGAGACATTTTACCCAGTTTATCATTAATTGTGATAATCCACAATTATACAGGAGGGATTTAGCTCTGAACCGTAGCATAAATAGCATAAATAATCTGGTAGAAGAAGTTATATAAGAAAGTGTTTAAAGAAATAAAATTAGTATTAGTTCGTGATGCAAAACCAGTGTCGATCTCTCATTTCAGAGGCAACTTAAAATACTTCTATTTTCGTCACTTACGCCTTTATACAACGCGCATATGTTGGAAAAATCATAAACTACATTATTTAGGACATATACTCATGTACACCTACTTTTAGGTTAGCATTTATGTTCGGTGTATAATTTAGTTTCGTTTCAAGATGATTGCACAAGATAGGGATTTTCATTTCATAGACTTGAATCTTCTTTTTAACAAAAAAAATGTCTGAACTCACTTTGTAAGAAATGATTTAATAGGAACAAGTATAAAAGTAGACGTTGATTTTGATAAGAATTAAATGCCAAATAAAAGTAAGAACCTAATTATCCCGTTAGGATAAAAAAAATCAATTTTTTAAAAAGCAAAATAAAACGAATAATAAATATATCTGGAAAGTGAGTAAATACTTTTGGGTACATTTTCAAAAGATTAATTCAGAACAAATTGAATAAATCTCTAAAAAATAGTATTTTATACATTATTATTCTTTGAAAGAAAGAGAGAGATAAAGACAGAAAAATGGTATATTTATCTTAGAAAAGAATGGAAACGTTCTCTGAAACATTGAAAAAATATGTCAATGGCGTAGAATAACTGTTAGAAAGACTTTTATCAGCTGTTACAAAAATAGTAAAGATGTTCTCTTCTGTTAAATTCATTAAAAAATATTACATGTAACTGAAGAAATAAAGTTGCCTCGGAAATAAAGGGTCACAAAAAAAAGGAACGGCAAAGAGATTGTGGAGATTAGAGATGTGAAAATTTAAAAATGTCTATGAAACTCATTTGATAATTCAACCTGGGAATAATAGAAGACGTGTTCAAAAGTATTTGCTCCAGAGGAAAAATCAATATAGTTGTGGAAATGTGTCATTTAAATTTGATTATTACTTTTTTTTGTTATTTGAAATTTGATAAATAAAGATTACATTACTTATCTATTTTTAATTTTTTAAAAACATCATGATTTTTTATTTTGAGAAGTGAAGCTTTCTACTACCAGGTTGGGTCTCCATTAATCGCTTCATAAAGAGCATGCGCAGCTAGTCAGAATGTGCATGAAACGAACAATTCTTTAGTAAAATATTTGTGACTTTCACAATTTGACTGGCTTAGATAAAATATCGAATACAGACATTATTATTTTAGGTTCCATTACTTTGATGCTACACCATATCGATCGATTTGTTTAATGTTTATCAATGCTCCTTATTTTGACTGACAGCTCTACTGAAAAGCTTTCTCTCTACAGTCTAGACACTCTTTTCTACCACTAGATTGCTTCTGGTTTTTTATGGTCTCTTTTGACCACAAAAAAATCAGAATTTCATTTATAATGTCCACCAACATTATGAATAAAGACTAACCTATTCCAAAACATTGTGATAACGATCACAACAGTCTGTATGTAATTAGTGTAAATAAGTATAACTCACCCCAGACTTCAGAGAGAAATTATAAATTCTTCTTTGAATTTTGTCGAGAATCTCGAGATATATAACAGGAGTACCCGGTCGGACGTGACAGCAATATTCAATGCGGGGGAGAATGGTAAATTTATACGCTTGTAAGATGGATTCTAGCGAGAAAAGATTGTCAGGGAAGATATAGTTAAAAACTAAAAGAAAACCTAGCCATTGATTCAATATAATCACTCCACTTCATGTCAGTGGAAAACGTGAGGAACGAAGAAGGTACAATGAGTTGTTCTCTTGGAGATTAGCATTAGCTAAGCTGATGGAAGGCAAAAATGGTTTTATATGATGATTAAAATGTAGCATTTATGAGGCGTTCAAATTTACAAGCTGTTTCTTACCCCTGTTAACAGCTGACTGAAAATCATTTTCGAGGGCAATTTTACTTTATCAGATCAGTTTTACTATTAAAATAGTAATACATAGTTGTGCCACCAGCATAAATACCGAGTTGGGAACTGAAGGAATTGGGGAAGACGTTGATGAAGATAAGAAACAACGAGGTTCAAAGTACACCTGAATTAATTTGAAATGATGTTGAAGTATGGCCGTTCAACACAAATTTCATTACCCGATTTGTTAAGAACGACCGGATTAAGTCAAATATTCGACCAAAGCACCCTTGAGCTTGTGAAGAAAGCCCGTATACCAAACCGTGTCAAACGTCTTCGAAATATCTAAAGCCATTGCCCGAGTCTCGTCGTACGTTCTTATGCAAATTCAGTAATAACGTTTAACAAATCGGCAATTAACCTAGATAAAGGAAAGTCTAGTACTTTGCTAAAAAAAAAATTGGATAAAGGACTAACAGGACGATAATTCAAGTGACCAGAAGGTTCACCAGATTTCTTAAAGACAGGAAGTACAGAAAAGGATTTCCAACAAACTGGAAAGCAAGTAGCAGCAGGTCATTTGTTGTAGACTTTGGAGGGAATAGAAGACAATTTGGTGATGATGCCAGAAACCATCGGCGGAGATGTACATATAACTCAGCAAAAATCAGGCAGAGATAAATCGAGAGTGGAGTTGTAAGAGAGTTTTCGAGCAAAGCATTTTACTTTATCAGTCGTAGACGACAATACATCAAACTAATTGAAGAGATTAACGCTTTACAGAGTAACAAGCAATCCCGAGAACCGAAATTGTGAGCGAACAACGACTTAGCCTCGTTGAGGACATGCTTACGCTCATTACGAGCGTATACAAACAGGTGTATGTTATGCTCCGAACTGTCACGTTGGTATAGCCGGAAAAGTGTTTATTGTAGTTTATATATATATAACTGATGCAACCCCCTCTGATTACATTTTTACTTTAATATCTTCTTCCTAAAAATTTCGGGTACAGCTCGGTATTCCTAATAATATAACCGAAACTTAATTGCGTAAATGGATGGTATATATATATATATATATATATATATATATATATATATATATGCGCGCGTGCGTGCGTGCGTGCGTGTGTGTGTGTGTGTGTGTGTGTGTGTGTGTGTGTGTGTGTGGATAAATATATGTATGCGTATGTAGGTATGTGTGTAAGTGAGTATGTAACTATGTATATGTGTTGTACGACATGATTTATTCCACTTGGTGTCTCGGTTTTACTTAAAGATTCTAGGAATCCATTATTTAGATAATTTATTCTAACTTGAAATTGTCTTGTCTTTCAATTCCACACCACTTAATTATATAATCCACTAGCAGGAACCTAAATTCATTTACATACAACTAAAGATTTGGGCCATAAATAAACTCCATCACTGGTCCATCTCCTTGTCACGAACCCAGACTCCTTATCAAAACGAGGCGCCCCTTTAGGTAGCCCCGTACATTTTCACCGACTGCTGTCTAAACTAAATTCAAAACCCCAATTCCGAGACAGTTGGTCTAAGGATGAGGAGGACTTGGCATATGGATGTGCTGCTCTGAAATAGACTATACCCACACGAGGTAATTTTGGATTTTTTTGCTGTATATATATATTGTTGAAACTTGACTAATGCATGGAATAATAATGCAACACAAAATGTACTTAGAACAAAATGTATTGAAACAAGAAAGTGTACACAATATTTACATATAGTCTTTTGTATATTCCTGGGAAGACCGTTCGTTCCTGGAGAATGTGTTGACTATGTCGCAGTCGGGCAGAGTCTCTAGTGAATCTCTTGATTCGCCTCCCTGTCTTCCCGGTACCAACCATATTTATATAGTCGGTACTCCACTATGCAAATTAGGTGGATCCTACCACAACATATATATATATATATATATATATATATATATATATATATATATATATATATATATATATACAACTATATGATTGGTGTATACGGAATAAATTCCAATAACCAACAGTTACTATTCTTAAAAGTGTACTCAATACAGAGTAGGGCAGATATATAAATAATTTATTCATAAAATCATAAAATCACAACAGAAATAGCCATTTTGTTTCAACACCTCTGGTATCTTATCAAGTGATGATGTTGAATGTAGAATAAAGGGTTTTGAAAGGTTCAAATTAATTAACCACCCCTCGCAAGGGGAAACGTTGTTACATAAGCTGGAATGACCAATCAAAATACAAGTATACGAGAATTCAAAAAACTTGACAACAAGGTAAGGTTATAATAGCTATTAAACGCTTTAAAGTTGGGCTTATACTAAAACTGAATTTATTCTAACCAATTAGTATTAAATTATATGATCAAATTTGAAATTTAAAATTTAAAAATTACCCATTTAAAAATCTAAATTTAATCTCTATTAAGTTTAAAATTATAAAATTACTGAGGAAAAAAGAAAAAATGTATATGTTATTCTATTTATTTTGTTTTCATTGAAATTACGTTCGAATATACGTTAAGATCGACTGCTCTTAACTTCATGACAACATGGATACATTTTAATTCCAAGTGTAGGGGTGGGATGATGACATCTTGCGAAAGACAATACATACACAATCAGATTATAATACATAATCATCCAGACATATTTAGATATATACACACATAAAAGAAAGAAGTGATGAGACAGGAAACATATTAACGACCCTTTACAAAAAAAAACACCAGAACACACACATACATACACAATTAAATGTGCATGCAAGTTTCTATACAGATAGACACCGATAAATACATGTACATACACCCACATACATTGACCTAGGCAGTCCGATACAACAACCAAGAAATATTCAAGACTGAAAGTGTTATTACACGAATTCTAACCACTTATTAAAATATAACTTATACGGGCAAATATACATAGATAAAAATGGCCAAATAGAACAGAGAAACAAAGAATAGGGAAAGAAAGGATATTAAAACAGATATATACGTATAAAAATAACTTCATCTAATATATAAAAAACGAAAATTCCAAACGCAAAAATATATATAAAAATATATATTTTTCATATATGTCTATATACGCCTTATTATACATTAGGTAAAAGAAAATAAGAACTACCTACAGATATATGTGTACAGTGTACACACATTCATTACTACAGACAGAAGCACAGAAAATCATACCTATCGATAAATATATACACACATATATACATATATACAAATACACACATATACATATATATATATATATCTACCCATATACACATATACATATACGCATACGCATATGCATATATACACATACATAAGCAAGCATAAATATATCAACACACACAACAACGTAAAAAAGTAAACAAACCTAATATAAATATATATACATACATACACATACATACAAATACACACATATATATATATATATATATATATATATATATATATATATATATATATATATATATATATACAGAAATATATGTATGTATATATACATTTATATAAACTAAACACACAAACATACATATATACAAACACATATACAAACATACGCATATATATATATATGTAAAACATACAAACGTAAATTTAAGCATACACCTATATAAACATATATACGCACATACACATCCATACATATGCATATATATACACACACACATAAAAATAGGAATATATATACATAAACCTACACATACTCTAACAATATTATCTTATTGACGATAAAGTACAGTAAAAGTCCATAATAATTTTTAAAAAGTAACAATACACAGTTGTTGATTAAGTCTATAAGCAATTAAAAAGTCCTTATCAAAAAAAAGTATATTTTAGTTAGTATTGATGATACATTCCAAGACACTAAGATATATATACATATACATATACGAAGACATACGAACATACAACCACATATACAAATATATAATCATGCATAAATACCCATATCAATACATCCACATATACACATATATAAGTACACTCACATCCAAGCATATACATATAAATATACATATATATACACATATAAACATATATATATATATATATACACATACAAATACACACATATATATGATGAAAATGTGGAAAAGACAAAGCAAAATCCGAATATGTGAGTTTACTGTTTTTATTTTGTTTTTGTTTTTGTTATTCTGTCGACGTCAGACGTTTCGGTCAAATAGACCTTCTTCGGGACATGGTTAATGGAGACATATTTATATTAGATTTAAGTTTGATGGAGAGACGATATATACAGGACTGGTCAGAAACAGAAAAACTGAAATTCTAAAGTCAAGTATTCTTTCTTAGAGTCGGATATGCTGGCGTCGCGTGGGCGGCAACTACGAAGACCTGCGCACAGGGAAAAAGATTGTGTCCTAAGTGGAAGGTGAGGGGGACTATTTAAAACTATAGCTTATCGGTACGTTTGTCACGCATTAATCTCGCCACAGAGCTCGCGATCTGAAAGAAACCAGGTCTATTATTTACTGTATGTGAGGTGGCTATCATGCCAGCCTCATAAATCTGTCTAAGCTTCTTATTGTGGATATATTTTAAGATCTTCACAGAGTCGAAATCAAAATTGTGATCAGATTTGGCTATGTGTATAACTAAAGCACTGCTTAGATTACCGAGGCGAATGTCACGTTTATGTTCGGAAATGCGAGATTTCAATGATCTACCTGTCTCGCCTACATAACTCAGGTTGCAGTCTCTGCAGGGCACCTGATAGACGCAAGCATCGGATGTAATATGTTGTCTGCTGGTATTACTCAATATGTTACGTATAGATTTGGTGGGTAATGTAGTAGTTTTAATTTTTAGCGCGTTTAGATTGTTGGAGATGTGTTCGGTCAGAGGGTTATTCGGTAGAAAGATGCGGCCAATGGGATTATCAGGGGCAGCTGAGAGTGTGCCTCTCTCCACCTTTGATGTAGTAGTAGTAGTCGGTATGTTGTTATGTACTGATGGACGAACTCTGTGGATTTTCAAGGCTTTATGTTTAGCGCCGAGTATTAGTTGTCTCGGATACGAAAGGCTGGAGAAGGTATCCTCGATATAACCAAATTCGTCATCTAAATATTTTGCTGAACAGATTCGCAGAGCTCTCAAGTGAAATCCGATAATAACACCTCTCTTAGTCCTAGTATCATTGTGAGAGTAAAAGTGTAAGTAGTCGTTTTTGCATGTGGGTTTACGATATACTTTGAATTCTAGTTTGTTATTATTTCTGGTGAGTAGTATGTCTAGAAAAGGTAGAGAATTATTCGATTCAAGTTCGTGGGTAAATTTTATAGTAGGTTCTACTCTATTCAATCTATCGGTGATTTTGTTTAGATCATGTTTCTGTGGGTAAATGAATAAAATGTCATCTATGTAACGGAAATAATGTGTATCATCAGGGATTATATATTTGAAAGGTCCAGACTCGAGAAATTCTAGAAATATGCATGCTAGGAACCCAGAGAGAGGACTACCCATTGGTAAGCCAAACTTTTGTTTATAGTAGATGTCGTTATGCTGGAAGTAACAGTGAGATGTGCATAGGATGCATAATTTGATGCATATTGAGATGGGGATAGGTAGCTTAAAGTCAGTTTTCTTAAGGTGGTTCTCTAGCCGTTTAATACATTTATCCACCGGTACATTGGTGAATAGAGAACCTTAGACAGATTTATGAGGCTGGCATGATAGCCACCTCACATACAGTAAATAATAGACCTGGTTTCTTTCAGATCGCGAGCTCTGTGGCGAGATTAATGCGTGACAAACGTACCGATAAGCTATAGTTTTAAATAGTCCCCCTCACCTTCCACTTAGGACACAATCTTTTTCCCTGTGCGCAGGTCTTCGTAGTTGCCGCCCACGCGACGCCAGCATATCCGACTCTAAGAAAGAATACTTGACTTTAGAATTTCAGTTTTTCTGTTTCTGACCAGTCCTGTATATATCGTCTCTCCATCAAACTTAAATCTAATATAAATATGTCTCCATTAACCATGTCCCGAAGAAGGTCTATTTGACCGAAACGTCTGACGTCGACAGAATAACAAAAACAAAAACAAAATAAAAACAGTAAACTCACATATTCGGATTTTGCTTTGTCTTTTCCACATTTTCATCATACCGTCGGATCTACATCCACACATTTGCTTACACACATATATATATACATATATACATACATGCATATACACACGCACCTGTAGACACAAACCAAAGTTTACATACCTACACGTACGCACAAACAAGCTCACATATGATAGGTGTCAACACACACACATACACCCACACACATACACCCCCCTCACACACACACATATATATATATATATATACATACCTAGGTGGATATCGTGTGTTCATATTTTGTGACGTTAGTGTGTAGGAGGAGGGGCGTGTCTAGTGAAATTTTGTGCATATCTCATAGTGCCTGTACGGGAAGAAATATTTAGCTGGTTGATTTTGTTTAGCGGCATACCTATGGGTTATTTAATGTCGAAATCTAAATATTGTGAACGTAATTATATGCCTTCAACTAAAAATACTTTGTACATGATTTTATACTTTCTAGGGTAAACGTACGATTTTAAATATATAGTTTATAAATGATAAAATGTATTTTTGGTAATTTTATAAAAAATAGGTTATTGCTTTTTTTTTTTTTTTTTTTTTTTTTTTTTAAGCGTATCACCCCGAGCAAGGCCGGTGGCCACTATCACGCAAGGGGTTACAGAAGGGTTGGAGGAAGAGCAGATAGGAGTGGTAAAGGAAGGGTTGTGGAGAAAGAGAAGGACGGAGGGCCGATCGAGGTGGGGAGGTTACGGGAGATATAGAGCGAGAGCAGATAGGAATGGAAGATGTCAGGAAGTGGATAGATCAAGGCAACTGGAGATGACGATTGACGCTACACTTAAACCGTTGGAGATTGTATTTGTCAGGGAAACAGTAACGGGGAAGGGAGTTCCATAGGCGAGATGTGCGAGACATGAAGCTATTGGAGTAGAAAAGACGTCTACACCTAACAGTTTCTACGGTGAAGGGGTGGGAACGGGATGCCAGCCTCGTAGGACGCTTGAATTCACGAGGCTTAGGGACAAGTGAGAGCAACTCCTCAGAGCAATTACCGTGGAAGTACTTGTAGAAAAGGCAGAGTGATGCAACATTCCGTCTGTGAGAGAGCGACTGCAGACGAGATGACAGATCAGGGCCAATCACATTGCATATCCGTCTCTGGATCTTATCAAGAACCCCGAGGCAACACGCAGGGGCCCCAGACCATAAATGGCAGCAATACTCCATGCAAGGTCGAATGGTAGACTTATAGACCTGGAGGATGGATTCAGGGGAGAAGAATTTCCTGGCTCGGCACAGGGAACCAACTTTTCTAGCGGTGGATGATGCAATTGACTCGATGTATTTGTTCCATCTCAGATCAGCGGACAGCGTGAGACCGAGCAGCCGCAGAGAGGAACTCTCGAGAAGTTGGTCCTCAGACATTCTGATGGGATGCAGGGATGGGTCCTTGTGGTGGTTAATGGAGAGCAATTTTGTTTTAGAGGCATTAAAGTTGACCATCCATTTCTCTCCCCAGTCCACAACCGATTGGAGGTCCTTTTCAATTTGAGCTGCCAGGTTAATTTTGTCCGCCTCGGTAGATTTGTGCTTGAGGCAGGAGTAAATGGTAGTGTCGTCAGCGTAGATACCGACTTGGGAGTCTATGGCGTCAGGAAGGTCATTTATAAATATGAGGAACAGAGTAGGGCCAAGGATGGAGCCTTGAGGAACACCAGCAGTAGTGGGATAGGAGTTGGAGAAGGATCCACTGAGAACAACCTTCAAATCCCGGTTTGATAGGAACGATTGAATTAGGTCAAACAATCGACCTGTGATACCATAACCCCGGAGCTTGCGAAGGAGGCCGGCATGCCAAACCCTATCGAATGCCTTGGAGATGACAAGGGCCACGGCACGGGCTTCGCCGTTACTATGGATAGCTTGGTAGACAAATTCAGTGATGGCCGTAAGCACATCGGCAGTAGACCGGGCAAAGCGGAAACCATACTGCTTGTCTGAGAGCAGATCGTGGGATATCAGGTGAGTAGTCACTTCGGCGTTGATAATGGCCTCGAAGACTTTGCCGAAGATGGGAAGGAGACTGATAGGACGGTAATTAGAAGGGTTGGAGGGGTCGCCAGAGTTCTTAAAGACAGGAACAATGGTAGAGGACTTCCAGCAGTCAGGAAAACAGGAGTCCTTGAGGCAGCGGTTGTACAATTTAGAGAGGGCAGGTGCCAGTTCAGGTGCGCATTTCTTCAGGACAATGGCTGGTATTCCGTCGCCGCCGGTAGCCTTGTGGGGATCTAAGTTAGAAATAATGCCCAGTACCGACGACGGGGTTATGTGCAAGCCGTCCAGTAGGGCCTCAGTTCTGGGAGGGAAGTCAGGCAAGGGTACCCCAGAGGAGTCAAGCATAGAATTGGAAGAAAACTTTCGAGCGAAGCATTCGGCCTTGTCGGCAGAGGTGGTCAGGACCTCAAACTGATTGAACAGTGGAGGAATGGAGGGTTTGTTACTATTCAGAACGCTCTTGCAGAGGCGCCAATAGTCCTTGGAGCCAAATTTGCGGGATGCAATACGTTCCTTCATCCGGGCTGCAAATAGTGCCTTGGCATTGTCGAGGGTACGCTTACACTCATTGCGTGCAGAGGTAAATTTTGTTTGTTTTTAATATAGACCACTGGGAATATAATCTGTTAGCCCACTTAATAGCCAATGTTTGAGATTTTCGGTTTATTTCTATCGTCAACTGCCTCGTTAGAAACTCGTTCGGCTCGAAAAGTTCTGCTGGTCAGAATGGGTGCCATTTTGTTTTGGACTTTCTCCTACAAAAAGCCCTTCCCCCCCGGCCCACTGTTGTGGTGGTGGAATAGCGGTCGTACGACCCCCCCCCCCACTGCCACCAACACTGCGTTCTTTGTAACTTGAAGCTCGGGGAATCGAGCGTGCCGCCTACTATCGCTTGTGTCTTTTGCGAAGTAGCTGGTAATTTTACTATAAAAATGTATTTTTGATTTTTGTTTGGGGGTTTACTATTCCTCATAGCTACGACCTCGAGTCATGGTGAACCTGGGAACAACAACAGTTAAGAGGTGCTTCCACGCTCCTCAAAACCTCTAGTCTCCCGGTCAGAGACCTTGCTGCTGGATGTAGTTTATTGTTATACACAGGACGGGAGAAGAAATGGAAGAAGTATGTGCATATGTGTGTGTGTATCAAATTTATATATAGGCGTGCGCTGAGAGAATATGTGCGTGTATTGTGAATTAAATTTATATTATTATTATTATTATTATTATTATTATTATTATTATTTAGTTTTTATCATTGAAGAAAATTTCAGTGTGTTGGGAAAGTTTTTGGTTTGCACTGAGAATTAGTATTTTGGCGTGCGATCGATTCAGTTTATTATCATGTAGTTTGTTTTATTATATAAATTTTTGTGTATACTGGGATATATTTAATGTATGTTAGAAGCGTGTATTAACGTATTTTTCGTTTGTATGATGAATATAACGAAATTATGTAAGTGAATGTGTAAAATTAGCTTACATTGTCAGCAAGTGACTGGATCATACATTCTTAAAGTAGAGTCTTTATAAATATTGATGATAGGAAAAAGTGCAGCTAGCGCGCATTGATAGTTTGAAGGTTATTATTAATATTCATTTTAAAATGTTTCTTTGTAACGTTATATATATATATATAATTGTGCATTGGGGAAGCAATCCCTCTTTTATACAAGCTCCAATGATCTATATCAGAGTGCTTTTGGCTATTCTGTTAACCATTATCAAGGATGTTCTTTTTTATATTTAATTTCTTTTTTTAACTGAATATGTAAATTTTCCTATATGTATCTGGAGTTATAAGAATGCTTATATTATTATCTTCCAAACACTTATCTATGAACTAAGTCAAATACACTCCCATTCTTAGACGAATGGGAGTTTTTTTTTTACTTAGTTCATAGTTCTTGAATAATCTATTAATAACACATTCAGTACTTCGTTATACAAAAACCCATAAGTAGAAAATCTCGCCACCTTAATTTTACGAGTGAATGTTCATTTAGATATAAAATAGGCATTATAAACAATTTCCTCAAGCGAGCGCACATCCGCTTTTCTTTAAAGAATTCAACAACGTTAAACAGACGTTAATAACGGTTTCCCGAAATACCTCATAGATCACTAAATTAGACTATTTCTTTCTTAGGTAACCAATCGTAACACTGAACATACATATAAAACAATAACGTTAAAAGTTTCTATAAAAATAAAATGCAAGTAAACTATAAGTAGGATAAATATACAACCCCAGTTTATCAGTTTATTAAATTAATTATCTATTTAAAAAATTTTAAACTAACAACTCACCTGCACGATCCAAATTACAAAAAACAATATTATTTATGAATTCACATCTCCTTTAAGGAACTGCGTTCTCGATCAAAGTAGATTCACGAATAATTATATTGGACATACCATCACATTCTTATTCTCACGTAGCATCTCTCTGATTATAGCTCAATTCGGACACATTTAAACACACATGGAAAACTACCAAACTCCATCCGCAATATAGTCGTAGAAAATACAAATATAGTAGCCTTACCCATATGTAAAAAGTCTCAAAATAATGTAAGCGCTAATAATAAAAAATGAAAAAGCCAAAACTCAGTAACATCAACTATGAACATGGACACTATGCGCTGACCATGTTTGGAAAATAATAATGAAAAAAGGTTCCAGATACATATAGAAAAGTATACACCTTCAGTTTAAAAAAATTAAAATACAAAAAATGGGAAACAGAGTAGCTGATATCAATCGGATATATGGAACATTTATATTGTTTATATACACTTTATGTCCAAAAAAGAAATCACATATACGAACACAAGAAAAACATTAAATAAAAAGTTTAATCGCTGTACCTTGTCATTCGTTACATATATATATATATATATATATATATATATATATATATATATATATATATTAAAGGATAATTTTTAGTTTATATATATATATATAATAAAAATTATCCTTTAATTAAAAGAGAAAAAAATACTAAGGCAAAATTGTACAGAATGTGTTTTGATCATTGGATCATCCACCGTAAATTTAATCTTTTTTGGTATATCTTCTATTTTGACAAATAAATAACAAGCGTAATAAAAATTAAAGCATAAGGAAAATGAATTAACTTCGGCTAGATTACATGCTCAGACGCATCTCAGAAAAGAAAAATTCAACTTAAAACTTAAAAATTTTAGTATTCCATCTTCAGCGTTTCCTGTCGGTTATACCTGACACTAGCGTTTTTATATTCGCTCACCACTTCCTACACATATCTAATACTACTAACAAAAATACTGCTGATGTCCTAAATGACGAAACGCGCTACACAGAATTTATTTGCATTTTATCATTGTTCAGATATATGGACATTTGATATATCATATTCACCCATATATATATATATATATATATATATATATATATATATATATATATATATATATTATAAATTAATAGATTTAAAATATGGTTTTACCGCTACACAGTGATGACCATGTTTCAGAAATGGAAGCTAAAGCCCCTGAATTTAATTTTGTTATTAAACCAAAGACATTAGTTCCATTTCCTCATCAAGCGAATTTTGGAGTAACTTACTTTTTAAAATTTACGGTTGTTAACGGCACAGGAAAGATTCATAGTTTGAGGGTTTCCAAGGTTACCGATAAATCCATTCATCTAGACAAGGGGTGGTAGAGGGTTCAATTTTTAATTTTTGTTGTCTCAGTTAATAGTTACATTTGAAAGCGGGGTTATGTTTAGGGATGGGTAGGGATGTATCTTTTAACGAATTCTGACATCCGCTAAATTCATGTCATCTGGGTTTATTTCTAACGGCAAAAATTCTTATGGTATTATTTCTATTTGTATATTTAAAGATTTTGAGGGACTGTTTAGGTTAGAATATGTTTTATCCACCTTTCTAAAAAGTTATTTTTAATATTTAATATACTATACTCCTAGTTAAAAACCAAGTAAATGTATTAGGATTACTTACAGTATTTAAAATTATTTATTCTTATCGAGTATAAGTAAATATTATTTTATTTTATTTTATTTTATGTAAACTTTATGACAATGACGGCAAAGGTGGTTAAATTATTTCACTAATTCAATAAACTTTTATTTATAAATTTAGTATTATAAATGTATATATGTATGTATAAAGGACATTTAATGTTCAATATTATATTCTAACTTATTAATTTCATATGACTTTCGGTGTTCACTTGGATTCTTTTCAGTGTTTGAATTGCTTTTGAGAGAGGTGTTATGGTTAGAGTACGTTTTATTTAATTACAATTTTAAAAGATATTTAGGTTAGAATCTGTTTTATTTAATTTCAATTTTAAAACATTTTTAAAATTCTACTTTCAAATTTAACTTTTTAATTTTAATCGGCTATATTTCATTATAAACCAAGTAAATGTAATATAATTATCTACATTATTTAAAATTATTTATACCCATCAAATATGAGTATGCATAATAATCAAGTAATTTTTTTTTTTTTTTTTATAGATTATTTAAAGATTATTTAAAGAAAACTTTTGGCAATGACGACATAAAATAGCTATTTCATTTCTCTGATTCAGTAAATTTTTATTTTTTATAAACTTAGTAATATATAGTTTCTCATGTATGCATAAAGGACATGGGTCATTTAATGACCTACATATTCTAGCCCTTCTTATTAACTTCCATTTTACTGTAGGTGTTTTATTGGATTCTTTTAGGTGCCAAAAGTACTTCGAAAGAGATGTTTGACTTTTATACTTATTTATCCTAAACGAGGATTGATGTTGGTAGAACATCTTTTTGAACTCATGGCTAGTGCAACCTATATAAATTTTAATGTTTTCAGGGTTTTCAACAGAAGATATATTACATTGGTATACTACTGATTCTATGCAACATTTATTTTGTAAAGGACAGTTTTGAGGGTTTCTACAATTACATAATTTTTGTTCACCCTCATTAGTTGTTGTTTGTATTTTTCCCTTGTCTACAATTTTTTGGTTCTGGTATAAGTGTTTATTTAAGATATTAGTATTATGTTTCTTAATTATCTTTTCTAGGTTATCAGTACAGCTATAACTTAATTTTAGTGTATTTCTATTGAAAATAGTACTAAGTTTACTTCCACCGGGAAAATGCTTGAGTATTAATTCAAGGAATTTTTGTCCCAATTTGTTTTTTACCATTTGGTTGTATGGGGGTGTATACCAAATTATTTTCCTGCTTCTGTTTATCTTATGTTTACCGTTTTCATTTTTAATATAAGTTAGTTTTAGGTTTTTGTAGCCACTATCTTTTAGAGCTTTATTATAGAAATTAATATGTTCGTCGAAAATCTTGTCATTTGCTGAATTTGTACTAATTCTTTTTCGGATAGATAAAGGTATATGTTTAATTATAGATGAGGGGTGATTTGATTTAGGGTGTATATATACAGGATTCGTATTGAGTTTTTTATAAGGTGTGTATATTAAAAATGAAAACGGTAAACATAAGAAAAAAAAAAAAACAAAATTACTTGATTATTATGCATACTCATATTTGATGGGTATAAATAATTTTAAATAATGTAGATAATTATATTACATTTACTTGGTTTATAATGAAATATAGCCGATTAAAATTAAAAAGTTAAATTTGAAAGTAGAATTTTAAAAATGTTTTAAAATTGAAATTAAATAAAACAGATTCTAACCTAAATATCTTTTAAAATTGTAATTAAATAAAACGTACTCTAACCATAACACCTCTCTCAAAAGCAATTCAAACACTGAAAAGAATCCAAATGAACACCGAAAGTCATATGAAATTAATAAGTTAGAATATAATATTGAACATTAAATGTCCTTTATACATACATATATACATTTATAATACTAAATTTATAAATAAAAGTTTATTGAATTAGTGAAATAATTTAACCACCTTTGCCGTCATTGTCATAAAGTTTACATAAAATAAAATAAAATAAAATAATATTTACTTATACTCGATAAGAATAAATAATTTTAAATACTGTAAGTAATCCTAATACATTTACTTGGTTTTTAACTAGGAGTATAGTATATTAAATATTAAAAATAACTTTTTAGAAAGGTGGATAAAACATATTCTAACCTAAACAGTCCCTCAAAATCTTTAAATATACAAATAGAAATAATACCATAAGATTTTTTGCCGTTAGAAATAAACCCAGATGACATGAATTTAGCGGATGTCAGAATTCGTTAAAAGATACATCCCTACCCATCCCTAAACATAACCCCGCTTTCAAATGTAACTATTAACTGAGACAACAAAAATTAAAAATTGAACCCTCTACCACCCCTTGTCTAGATGAATGGATTTATCGGTAACCTTGGAAACCCTCAAACTATGAATCTTTCCTGTGCCGTTAACAACCGTAAATTTTAAAAAGTAAGTTACTCCAAAATTCGCTTGATGAGGAAATGGAACTAATGTCTTTGGTTTAATAACAAAATTAAATTCAGGGGCTTTAGCTTCCATTTCTGAAACATGGTCATCACTGTGTAGCGGTAAAACCATATTTTAAATCTATTAATTTATAATATTAATGCTCTGTAAACTTAAATTTACATAGAGCACTATTGTGTAAAAATAAAAATATCTATAAGAACACCGGATTTTATATCTTACTGTTCTTTCCTTTTTATTTATATATACATATATATATATATATATATATATATATGTATGTTGAGTCTTGACTCATTGTTGAATCTCGCCTAATGCATGGAATAATAATGCAACACAAAATGTACTTAGAATAAGAATGTATTATAAGAAGAAAGTGTACACAATAAGTACATATAGTATTTCTGTATATTTCTGGGAAGACGTTCCTGGAGAATGTGTTGACTAGTCGCAGTCGATCAGAGTCTCTAGTTGGATCTCGTGATTCCTCTCCCTCGTTTTCCGGTACGAACCATTATTTATATAGTTGGTAGTCACCTATGCAGATTAGGTGGATCCCACCACAACAATATATATATATATAGGGTGCGTCAAGTATTTGAGAACACATATGTGTGATAAACAATAACTAAAAATAAAGTCTCTTTTTCACCTCCGTATGGACGCTTCGACTCTTACGCAGGAGATGAAATGTATGCTGCCATCCCTGCTTTAGCCGCCAGATTACAGCTTTCTTAAATCTTCGTGTTTAAGATTAAAAAAAGAAGGAGTTTCAGGCCTCTGACAAGTATATGCCTTCAGTGGTCAAAATAAAATCATTGTACACGGTTAGATATTGTGAGGAATACCGTGTTCGTCCAGCAAGTCCAAGATATCACAGACGAGAACCCAAGGAGAGCATGGTGTCCGAAGACAGATGTAAATCCATGTCCTGGTTTTTCTCAGAATGAAATAACTTTTATCAAGATCAAAAAGTTAACAGAAGGAATGACAGGTGCATCAGTCCCACTGATGTTCTCACTGTTATCTACAGCAAGTTAACTTCGTCTATGATAGACCTGGTTCTTGAGAAATGAAAGTTACGTCATAACTCTCCTCTTTTTCCAAAGGAGCCTGAGGATCAATGCCACTGTTGTTTACCCCTAGATCGAAGAAGTAGATCGTAGGAGGCTGTATGTTACGCCTAATATTTGGCTTACTTCTCCTCTTCATTTAAATCTAATTGAATATTCCATTTGGTGTATCGTTCAAAGGGAGACCAACAAGCATGCTCACAACAAAAGGTCTAACTGAAGGTTGTTATCGGGGAAACTCATGGCTAGCATAAATAAAGAATTTCTGTTCAATGCATGCAATCCTTTTACAAGTAGCGTCGAGGCTGTAATCGAAGCTGATAGCGGTTATATTAAATATACTAAACCAAATACATCCCCTGATTTTTGTTAGGCAAATTAAACCTGGGCAGCTTCAGATCTTACATGGCAGAAACTCCTCTTTCAACCTTCTTAAAAACATACTGCCAACCAAACTGAACGGATCCTTTCTGGAATGGATGGCTTTATACTCCAGAACAAAGTCCAGCAAAATCCGAACAGCCAACCTTGGTTCACCTCTGAATGTGCTACAGCTATATATCACCGTAACAAATACTACAATATCTATCACAGGGAGGGGTGCCGTTGGAAGCTTGCCGCATTCCGCAATCAGTTTAAGAGAGTTCTAGAAAATGCACAAGTAGTCCAGGCTAATGTTGAAAACAAACAAATTGGATCCCGAGAGTTCTGGAAGATCTCCAATCAAATTTTGAATAGGAGAAAGCGTCAGTGCCCACTATTATAAATGATCACGAGATAATCTCTCTTCGCCTCGATCTTTGCCTCTAACTCAATGTTAAACGGTATATCCTCTTCCGGACTTATTTGTTTCACTGAGAACAATCTCAGTAGTATTTTTATTACAGCCCAGGAAGTCTCATCTCATGACTTTTCGGGGTCATCATCACCCCACGCATCATTTCACTTATTTATATATATATATATATATATATATATATATATATATATATATATATATATATATATATATATATATATATTACCTGAATCATTCATACAAAAAGCAGATAGTGAAGTTAATGATATAACTTCACTATCTGATTTTTGTATGAATGATTCATGTAATGTAAATTGAATTGCACCACATACTTGACACACACACACACACACACACACACACACACACACACATATATATATATATATATATATATATATATATATATATATATATATATATATATATATTATACACAATTATACATATTGGGATTTTTAACTCAATGAATGAAAGTGTCGTGAATCCGATTAGCTAGATATAAGATAGCTACTGATGACCAACCTTGACCAGTATCCCCCCTTTTTGGTGTTTTGTGCCACAATTACTGTCTCAGTAATAAATCTTAGACTTACTAAAGCATTGATCTTAAGAAAGCCACTGCCGATGACAAAATCCCAGTGGTTCATTTGAAGAATATCAACCGGGAATTACTCCTGATCTTAGTGAAACTATTTATTATTTATTTCGGACCAACCCTCTTTCTACTTTACATAAAATATCTGTCTAAGAAAATATTCCGATCATTTGTGAATATCTACGCCGATGATACAACGCTATATTGGTGCATCCCCACAAATTCTAGATGAGCATATATTGGTATCTCCACTGAATTAGCTCTAACATGTTATTGGGATATTAAATAATAACTGGCAACGTTCAATACTTCGAATATCAAACTAGTGACGTCTATCATGACCGATCAAGCCCAGAATTATCACCAATCATAATGAGCAGATGTTCTCTGTCAGCGGCCCCGAGCCTTGGGCGCCTATTGGGAATAACTCAACCAGACCTCAAATGGAACGCCTACATACAATCCATCGCTAAAGATGGTGAAAAAATGTTCCTTGTAACTACTCCTGAATACTCCTGCTATCTTCTACCTTTACAAAAGTCAAAAATGGAGTTCAACTCCACGAGAGAACCTCTTTACGACTGCTTGATCTCACACTGTCCACCGAACTGAGATGGAACAATTACATTGAATCAATAGCTTCACCCACCACAGTTGCTTCCCTGTGTCGTTCCCAAAAGTTTTTCTCGCCTGAGCCCATCCTTCAAATCTACAAATCAACCGTTCGTCCTTGCATGGAATACTACTGCCATATATGGTTTGGTGACCCCTCTGTTCGCTTTAAGGTCCTCAACAAGATCCAGAGACGGATAAGCAATGTGGTTGGTCCTGATCTGGCATCTCGTCTTCAGTCGCTCTCTCACAGACGTACCGTCGCCTCCCTCTGTCTTTTCTACAAATACTTTCACGGTAACTGCTCCGACGAGCTACTTTCGCTAGTTCCCAGACGGCATTAATTTAAGCGTGCTACTAGGCTGGCATCATGGTCACACCCATTCACCGTCGAGACGGTCAAATGTAGCCGTCTCTTCTACTCCAATAGCTTCCTGTCTCACACCTCTCGTCTGTAGAATTCGCTTCCTATTACCTGTTTCTCTGATAGCTATAATCTCCAACTATTCAAATGTAATGTCAATCGACATCTCCAGATGCCCTGAACTATCCCCTACCCGTCTCTTCATCCCTTCCTTCATCACATCTCTTTACTCTCGCTCCCATTCTGTAAATCCCTGCGTACTAGTGGCATCCCGCCTTGCTTGGGGTGAAATGCTTAAATATGGACAAGGGCTACTAAGTCTCCACTTTCCAGTACCGATAGAATCCTAAACCGTATCCGC
The DNA here is from genome assembly GCA_964036315.1 of Acanthosepion esculentum. Lineage (NCBI taxonomy): Eukaryota > Metazoa > Mollusca > Cephalopoda > Sepiida > Sepiidae > Acanthosepion > Acanthosepion esculentum. The sequence continues at coordinate 39,231,098 of OZ038500.1, read as the reverse complement.
GTCATTGTGGTTGACAACCCTACACAGAAGCTGCTAGTGGTTCGCTGACGAGCCGACGATGGCAAGGCCAGCGGTCCTCTGGTGGCAGCTCCCGACAGGCCACCGGCGGGCCACTAGCGGCCCGCCAGTGGTAACATTGCCGAGACGAACTCGCCGGTGGCCACCAGCGGTAAACGCTAGTGGCATGCCACTCAGTGGCAGATTAGCGGCTTGCGTGTAAGAAAATTATTTCCCACCTTACAAGCCTTTTCTCACAAATGTAATGTCGCAAGCTACTCGCTTCTCTATTGCTATTTCCATGGAAAGTGTTCAGATGAACTACATTCCTTAGTTCCACCAGTTCTAACCTTCACAGCTAAGACCTGCCATGATACCCACATTGTAGCTAACCACCCTCATTCCCTTTATATTCCATTGGTGAGATGTAAGTCCCACTCGAGCAGCTTCTTCCCACGAACCGTTGCTTCTCCGATCAGCACAATCTTAACCTGTTCAAATCTAGGGTTAACCGTTATCTTCCCCACATATCCGCCGTATAAACTGTGCCTCTTACCCTGTAACCCTCTACCTCGAGTGGCTCTGGGGCCTTGTACAGATGGCCATCAATAATTTTTTTTTAAAATCCATCTTTTTGTATGTCTGTAAAAACATGGCTACTAACTTCTATACAATATATTTTCTCTATTAATGCGATTACTTGTTAAATTTCTCAGAATAATTCTAAAGATAAGACAGTTTGTATAAAAAGAGAATTGGAAAATATTTCTTAGTCATTGCCGATGCGTTTCGTCAATCCTGACTTTATGAAGGCAAGTTTAAAATCGAAATGTTTTGTAATTACATCACATTCAAAATATTATAAAGGAAACGCTCGTATGTAAGCTTCCATCGGGATATTGGTAACATTATTTTCTTTACTAAGAATTTGTTTTATTTTTTCATGTCGACATATTGTTAAAGACAATTCGGATAAAAAAAGACAATATATTTTTTAGTCATTTTTAATATTTACTTTTTATAGAATGATTCATTGTAATATAAATTGAACTGCACCACATATTTGATTTAAAAGAACTGATCCGACGTGCAACTTTTCGGGATAACAACTGAGACATTACTCTACTTATTGAACTATTTAGTTCATGCCACATTGACTGATATACTCCTACAACAAAATAATTCTCAATATATATATGTATATAATATTTTTTTACATTTTAAAATTTAAAACCGACAAGCTTATAGTTAAAAATAATTCATCTCTTAGATCAAAATTAAATAGGACAAATATTATTTACGAATTTAAATGTCAATTAAGGAATTGTATTCCTGATCAATCAAAATTCGTAAACAATTATATAGGCCACACTACATCATGTTTGACAAGAAGACTCACAGTACATCTTTCTGTCCATAGCTCAATTAGGTCAACAGTTAAATGCTGATGGAGACCTACTGGGCCATTTTCGAAACATACATGTTGATAACACAAATATAATAGCACCGTCTACATGTAAAAAAGCCTAAAAATAATGAAAGCCTTATTAATAAAAACAAAAAAACAGCACTCAGTAATGTCAACTATGAACATGGACACAATATCTTGACCGTGTTTTGAAAATGAAACACATAAATGCATACATACATCAATCTGTTTCTAGTTAACAGTTAATATATTTCAGCTTTGAAAATGGATAAATGTATAGCCGAAAACACTAGGAAAAAAACAACATTGGACATTTTTTATATAATTTATCTACTGAAAAGAAAAATTTATAAGATCACATGAAAATTTATATAAAAAACTTAAACAAAGCACCTTGTCTGTCATATTTAATGAAACTTACATGAAAGGAGGATTGCTGCCTAAATACACAATATATATATATATATATATATATATATATATATATATATATGAAAATGTCTATTATATGTTCCGCCAATGAATCGATTTCATTAGAAAAATATATTTTTCATGAACAAAATCTACATCTGCTGAAATAAAATTAGTTTTCTTGATGATGCCGTCTCATTGGCGTAACATATCAAAGTAAAAGTTGTCTTAACCATTCCGTCGGATTTTCTTACAACTTTACTCTCTCTCTCTCTCTCTCACACACACACACACACACACACACACACACACACACACACACACACACTTTCTATTATTTACACTCTGACTATTGTCTTCATGTTTACAACAAACATGAAGACATTTCGACATTTGGGCTCACCGGCCTTCATCAGGTGCTTGTCGATCAAAGCAAATTTGAAAGAATTTCAAACTGGGTATTTTATTCAATCTACACGTCTCTCATATTACATAAAGAGAAACGAAAACAAGACATCACCAACAGAAACAGTAAAGGAAAGAGAATGCAGTGAAGCAACGTCAACAGCAAGCAAAGTAAGATTAAGTTGCCAAATTTTAAACTCAGGGTTGTCCCACGGAGCAATAGCCTAGGGGGATGAAAGCGTCGGTTCTTAGTGACATAGTAGTTGCGAGTTTAATCCCTGGGCCAGTTAGTGCAGACTCACTGGAAACAGGGCGAACAATAACTGAGCGGTAGATTAAAATAAGAGTTCAGTTCGAAATGCCATAAAGGTTACCAAGCACCTGATATATTCAGTGTATTTAGGCAGCAACTGTTCCTTAAGTCAAATATTAAAGACAACAGACATTTTGCTGATCAAATTTTCAAAATTATGAGTGATCCTTCTCAGACAATGAGGAATGTTCATTTCGGATGGTGCAAGGTTTCGACTTTCTTAAGTCATCATCCAGAAGTCAAATGGGGAATGTTGTGACGTAGTTAAAGTATGTTGTGACGTCGCAAGTTGTGATGTATGTGTTTTTTATTATTTCTTTTTATTTTTTGTAATTTTCTTGTACTTGTTCTTTCTAGTCTGTTTTTTTTCTATCACATTTCTATGCCATCTTATTTCCGAATTTTATTTTTTCGCTGACATCATTTGTTTTAATTTTAAAGTTTTAGCTTAGTATTTGCCTCAAATTGTATGCATCTCTCTTTCTCTCTCTCTCTCTCTCTCTCTCTCTCTCTTTATATATATATATATATATATATATATATATATATATATATATGCCTGCGAGTATGTGGACCAGTCTGCATAATTTAGAATTAATTATCGATACTACATTTTAATGGTTAACTGAGTGGGTAACTGAATGGAGTAATCTGGCTTGACGGCTTCCAAACATAATTGATATTTGGACTTATCCTAAGCTGAAACTTAAAACTTAAAAACTCAAACTTGCACTTTAATTCACTATATATATATATATATATATATATGCTCCTGAAAAAATTATTTCGGTTGAGCTCTCTGGGGAGGATGTGTGGCTATTACGGCTAATAAATCGAATCGAGTTCTCTCAGTCACTGTGTGTTTATCTAAAAATAAATACACTTAAATTCACCTTCTTCTCTGCCGTGCGTCAACGGCTTCAGGGTAAAATTTCCGACTGACGCGAATTCAGCCGGTTTTCGATTCTAGCCAGAGGTAACCGGACGTCTAGCCACACTGATGAGCTGTGATACAGCGAAACAGTCTGTCTGTGGATGACAATATATCATATATATATATATATATATATATATATATATATATATATATATATATATATATATATATATACATATATATATATATATATATATATATGATCACAAGTGCCTCTCGTGGTTGACTGGTTGTTCTTGGTATCTGGGAAGAACTCGAAGTCCTTTCATAGAAGCCAAAAGGAAATTAGGTTGATTATGTAAATCAGTCATTCACCCCAACCCTATGACCATCAGCTACCGTCCTAATTGAGAGATAGTAGTATGTTTTCGGTCATGGAAATCAGAAAAATTCACTTGAAAGTGGCCGTAATTGTATGAAAGCACAATTGAAATGATGTCAGTCTATTCTGTCCATAAAGTGTTAAGCCCAGTGCTACAATAACCAGCTACCTTACAAGGAACCGTGTGAGGCTTACAATTCTGTTACCGCAATATTTTTACCTCCTCTTCCTCCTAATATACTAGAATGTCAGTTAAACATCGTCTGGTCAAAATTTCTATGACGGCTGACTGAATCTCTAAATTAGTTATCTGAATGTTAATTCCTCGAAATAACTGAAAATCAGAACCAGGACTGTTTTGTTTGTTTTTGTTTTTTACTTGTTTTTTTTAAATATTTTTGTTTGTTTCTTTTGTTTGTTTTTAATAGGATAAATTGGCTTTCCTACAGCCTGGGGCATACTTAATATGTTTAATATTCTTGACAGCAATTCGAACTTATTTATAATTATGGTGCATTTTGATTACAATGAATAGGTTTTCCAATCATCACATTATATATTTACTGTAATATTAGAGGTGCCTCCAAGATAGAAACACGGTAAATAATTTTCTAGGTTTATAAGACGATTGCTCAGAGTTGGCATTTTGAATTTGCGAAATATTATTTTTAGCATATATAGTTTTAGCATATTATCATTGTAGCCCAAGTACGTGATTTTTCTCTAGTGGGTGTGTGCGCATCAGCGCACTTTTTAATATTGAAAATGCAATATATTCTAATAAACAACAACAAATTTATTAAAGTTTGTTAAAATTTCAACGTACATTAAAATCATGCTTATGACATTATCAATCACACTTTTCATTTTGAAATTCCAATACTTTTTTTACGGTTGCTCTTACCTTTAATTTAAAATAAAAAATACACCTCTATGCAAAAATATACTGATCTAAATTGAGAATCGTTAACATAAAAGTGGAATTTTAAACAATTAGTACCACCAGCTTGGACCTTCACAGCTAGGACCCCTACTATGACGTGTTCGAGGTGGCAAACTTTCCTCCGTTCCTTTCACGCTCCTTTGATAAAAATCAAGTTCCATTCACAGTTTCTTCCTGAGAACTGGTATTTTGTGGAACTTTTCCCTGACAACAACACTCTTGCTCTCTTTAAGTCCAAGGTCAATCCTACTCGCCCCCATAATACTCTCTTACACTCTCACATAGTAATCCTCTACCTTGAGTGGCCCTTGTGCCTTGTATTGGATGAACTATCACTATTGCCTTATACATTTACCTACTTTAGAGGTATCATATTTTCGACTCCAATTCCACTCGATTTCGATATTTCACCTGCAATAAATCTTGTTACATGTAAAAAAAACTGTTAATGTATTTCAGTCATATAGTTTGGGGAATGTGATTAGTTTAATGTTATCAATTCAAATAGCTGCTCCTCAGTGACATGAGAGCTAGAAATAACTGTGTAATTTTCAGATGTGTTCACGCAATCACCAATATCAACAAGTAGTCAAATATCAGAAAGAAATAAAAATATCAATATCATTAATCGAAACGATATCAAGTCATGCAACCTTGAGATATGAAAAAAATGGTTGCTTAAATTGATAATCACATTAAAAAGAGTCATATTAAAGGCGTCTGTAACAAGAATGTAAATAATATTGAATTTGTAGTTCTATCATTCGCTATATTCATCTTCAGCTATACTGAAAACAAATATATACAAATAAACCTATTCACAGATTTAAACGGTCTGTTATTTCTATGAATTCTCTCACGTTTATGCTATATTTAAACATCAAGAATTTTGTCCATTTTTGTTAATTGAATATATTCACCAGATAGACAATCTCTGTTTAATATTTTTATGTATTTTTCAAATTTTCGAATAAGATGTATATCGGGATCAAAATTTGATATAAACGATCTGAAGTTCATGATTTGTTTTGTTTTTGTTCAAGTACTTTCGGCCGTCTCATTCATTATGAAAAACTTTGTTTTGTCAGTGTGTTGTATAAAATTACCTTGGCTACATTTTCCATTTATGGGAAAGCTGAAATTCAAATTAATCCAACGTAACTCCATGTTTAAAATGTTTGTTATATATCGTAATGCTAATGTTCGAACGATGCGCAGCTTAACACGGTTAAAATATGAAAGATACACTATGAATGAACAATGCTGAATACGAATCGCATAATTGATCAACAAAAACGTTTTCAAACTGACCTTTGTTCTATCATCATGCTGTTAGTTTTTAATGGCTAAAAAGGATTAAATAAAAGTTCCATATTTTTTGATACAGTTACGGAATGCCCAATTCTCGAGAGATTTTTTCTGTGACCAATAGTCGGTTAAAATTAACTTTCAATCATTCTTTTCTCTATTTATATTTGATTCATTTCTTTACAGTAAATAAACACACACACATATTTATAAACATACACACACTCCTCTGAGGAATTGCAAAAAAGCTTGTATAAGAGTTTGCATCTGGCTGGTACTAAGGAGCCCTAACTCTTTGGTAGCGTTTAGATATGCTGTTCTGATAAAGAGTCGCATTATTTCGTGATACATTTAGTGTCATGTCGCTCAGGGGTAACTGTCCCTGTATGTATTTCCGGTGAGCAATCTTGAGACCACATTATGCTATAGTCTTAGCCATCTTCTGATCAGTTTATATTGCCATAGACAATGGATAGTGATAATTATTTGGACTTTTTCTTCTTAAAACAAAATCTTTTTATGACAGATGCAATATTGAAAAGAAATACTTGTAAACCAGTGAGCATAAAATCCCCTTTCTTTCCCCAATATTTGGGGCATTTGTTACAATTAAATAGTGCAGAATCATTTCACTTGAAACGTTCTCCAGATATATTCGCACTTTGCGAAACTAATTCAAATTCTTGTATAGCTTTCATTGAATTATATGTTCCAAGCTTCTATGTTCATATCTTCTTTTTGTCGAAAATGTTGTGGATTCCGGGATGAATCCGTTATCAATGAATAACAAACGCCAGGAATGGATAAGGAAAATAAATGTATTATTAATACTATTTCAGAAGACTATTTTATTGTTGTTAAAACACGTAACATTAACCTATGAATCATTCAGGCATAAAAAATGACCTAACACATTGACATAACACCAGCGTTGTGCCTACACATAAGGTGACCGAGCAAAGACCCTATTTAAAACTGTATCTTTACGGACTTTGTTCTAATTTGAATTGTATCTTTAGGCATATACTAATTTGTTCCTAGTTCTTTGCAGCTGTATCATTAATACATTTATTTAATACATTAAAAAATATTCTTAAAATATGTCCTGTGTTAGGAAAGGTAAATTATAGAAGACGTTAACTGGTGTAATTTACTGGCTAATAAACGAAAGTGAGTAAATGTTGTGGTTGTTGTTGTTGAATTTTCACTTGTTGTTTATTATAATTATTATTTATTTCTAGGCATTTTATTGTGTCTACTTTTTATTTATTTTTTTTATGCATTTATCTATTTTAAATATTGAAAGGTCTTGAGTGAACAATTTTCTTTAAACGGTAACTATTATTCCCTTTATTTGAAAAAGAAAACAGGGCATAAGTTAACGTTTTGGAAAGAATCGATAAGAATTACACTCAAGAACTTTATGTCTATGTGTACTTATTAAAAGAGAAAATAACTTACCATGCATTTATCTTGATAAACTTCTCAGGAGTGAAACGCGTTAGTAAAAAAAAATCATTCTGTCTTTTATTCATATATATATATATATATATATATATATATATATATATATATATATATATATATATATATATATATATATATATACTACAAGTTTAGGATTGGTGTATACGGAATAACCCAAAAAGTTTAGGATTGGTGTATTACGGAATAACCCAAAATACTATTCTTAAAAGAGTGCTCAATACAGATTAGAGCAAATATAATTTATTCGGAAATTATGACATAAACATGTTATAAAATCACTACAAAAATAGCCATTTTGTTTCAACACTTCTGGTGTCTTATCAGTTGATGGTGTTAAATGTAGAATCTACATTCAACACTATCATTTGATAAGACACCAGAAGTATTGAAACAAAATGGCTATGTTTGTAGTGATTTTATAACATGTTTATATTATAATTTTCGAATAAATTATATATATATATATATATATATATATATATATATATATATATTGTCTTTTATTCATATATATATATATATATTTGTGTGGGTGTGTGTGTTTGTGATATGACTTAAATGCATATAATAATGTCAGCAAATAGTATATGTCAATTGTGATTACCACATGTTTGCTAACTCAAAAACATCGTGCATGTGTTTTTCCGTAAATGATTATGATTTTCACATGAGTAAACGGACCACATAGTGCTTTAATATTTGCGTATGTAAGTAAACAGTTGTATACAGATATATGTTTGCATGTTTAGTTTTATATCATTAAAAAGAGGTGAAATGGTTTATGTATCCTTTACTTCATACTATAAATTCTAACATGAGACACGTGTTCCTATGATGGTCCAGTAGTCATTTGTCATGATGATGCTTCATTCTAGTATATTTTTCAACGTTATACAACATGAAATCCTGAATGACTAAGGCTAAATATTACAGTGTCTTTCGAATAATGACTTATTACTAAATGCATCCAAGAAAATTTCAATGTCATTTTGAAAACTAAAATTGTTGGAAGTTTCTAGAAACCCATGAAATAATAGGTAGTACAAAAGTACTAGCTTGCACTAGTCTTATAATTTTATTAGTAAACATCTTTTTGAAACTTTATTCTCTGCTATACACTACTTGTCACATCCCCTTCTACCTGAAGAGTCATTATCTATTATTATTATAATATATAATTATCTGTTATTATTATATATATAATATGTCATGAGGTGAATGTGCTTTAGAAGTGTCAATGAAAAAAGTAATGGTTCCTAAACAAATAATCTACCTCTCAATAAGAATGATTTATATACGATGTATAACAAGATTTTATAAGACATACAACATATGTGCAATTGTGGAATGTTTAATTTTCTTTTCCATTTTGGCAACAACTGAAACAAAAGGCCACTATTAAATTAATTACTTGCAAATACAAGTCATCAATTTAATATTTTCAACGAATCTTTTGATATTTTTGTTTTATCTTTATTAAATATTATTGTTCTTTTTTGTTCATAATTTCCCTCCTATTTTCATAGGATTCTCTCATTTCCTGCAGATGGCACTGCCTCACTTCTCACATGTATACTTTCTTTTGTTGGAACCTTAGTTATAAATCTTTTTCTGTATAGATTTTGGATAGTATGTTGTATATTTTCCATTCTCTATGCACACAGGATTCGGATCATAAAAGGTTTGATTCATCCATAAATCTTGAAATGTTCAACAAAATTTGAAATTTCAACAAAAATAACATTATAAACTACTTATTTGCTTCTTATTTTATCCTCTGTTCATAAAATAATAGCTATGCGGTGGGGAGCAAGTTCAATTTTTTTAGTTCATTAAAATAATAATAAATTAATTAATAAATTAATATCCTCATGATGTGACACTTTCTGATGTAATCTCTAAAAAAGTGATGGAGTTTTATTTATTAATCCAACAGATTTTATTACTTAAACGTCATTTTTAGTGGATACTCATATTTGAGTAGACGTTCTGTTTACGCCTTTAGAAATCGTTTTGTTTACGGTAATATATGAAACTGAACAGATATATATATTTCGAAAGATTTGGGTTTATAAGGCACTATTCAAATTTGCTTGATAATCGACGCAAGTCGGATCTATTGACAATTTCCCCTGCCTATGGGGACACAGGTTCGAATTCTGCCGGAGAGTGCATATTTTTCTTTAATAAGATTTCCCGAATATTCAGGCCAGTAGACGAAAATAAATATAGTTTAATAAATAAATGAAACGTCTACTCAAATATGAGTATCCACCAAAATGACGTTTAAGTAATAAAAGTTTTGTGATGTCTGTAAGAAATTATTTCGAATGGTGCACTCGAACAACCACATCAGGTTGATTTACAGATTGTTCATTTATACCAAAAATTTCAAGAGAATCTGCAAATGTAAATAAGAAATAAATCAGGCTTTCCATATTAAATAACAAGTGCCATATCATTTTGCTCCATATTGCGATTGATTTGTTTTTTGTTTTTTGCTGCTTATCAACGTTTTTGCAGATTATTTAAAGCCGTAGCATATTTTTAGATTGTAAAATGTTAGTGAGAGCGAGGGAGATAACAGAGATTTACTGATAAAAGTCCTACTAATTAACCTGTAGCTGAATTCATGCCATTGCCAAGGTTATCTGCGCGTCAGTGAATATAACGAATGCGACTGGAATTGGAACTCAGCTCCCGCAATTTCCAATTCCGAGCCATTATCCATTACATCTTATCCTTTCAATTTCCTGTGTGACTCCAGCTGTCTGTATTTGTTATGTAGGAATATGATTGACCTTACATGATGAATCCATATCTGTTCGAATATTTACTCCAAATAACGCAAAAGAAAATACCATATTAAAACTTCATCAGCGTTTCTTTCAAGAAAGACACGAAGAGCTTGTCAGTCGAATTGCAATTGTGGAATGTTCTCTTTTCTATTTTGGCAACAATTGAAACGAAAGGTCAGTATTAAATCAATTACGTGCATTTATATTCTCAACTAACCTGATGATATTTTTGTTTTCTGTTTATTAAATATTGTTCTTTTTCTTCCTTGTTAATAATGTGTCTTCTGTTTTAATAATATACTCTCATTTCCTGTAGACGACGCTGTATCTCTTCTCTATTCATAACACTAGAACGACCTTCTCGCATGTGTACTTTCTCTTGTTGTCGAACCTGGAATCTTTCAATAAATCTTTTTTCTAATTCGTTCTTTCGCTTCTTTTCTTTGCCTTTCCATAGTGCCTGTGGCAAATTACTGAAAATACATTGAAAAAATTATTTTATATTGAGCAGGATGCTCATTTGTTTGAAAGACAATCAACGGAAGAAAATACATATTTTAAATGTTATCCCTTTTTCTCTACCTCGACGCCAATCTAAGACGATTGCGTACAAGAACGGCCTACTTTCCTCTCTTTTCCTACCTTCTTATTAAAGTGCGAAGAATCATTACAACTTGAACATTTCGCAAAAGTAGCAGATACAAATAATAAAAGAACACGTGTATTTATTATTTGAAAATATATTTAATATATTGATGCACTGAAACAAAACAAATTTTAACAATATTGAAGAGTGGAATCTGATCTAAAAATTAAAGACATTATCTTTGTCTTCCTTTCTTTCAGCTAGACAGCGTTTATATCATATTCTTTCTTCAATATGACAATGGAAGAGATGGTTACAAAGTGTCACGCACATAGACAGTAGCAGAATAATTGTAGGTAAATAAATCAGGGACGAAAACATCAACATATACACGTATGCCCAAGTATAGTTGTCTATGCACATACACATGCGCATGTGCACACATACATATAGACGCGCATGCACAAAACACAAACACACAAACTCATTTATGCACATATGAATAGATTTCAAACGTAGACATCGGAAGAGGTTATCCATCTGGGCTATGGGTTTCGAAACGAATACTGATATAAATTCATTTCCAAACGTGAAATCCACTTCTGTATCTAAACCCCATTAATTGCTTAATTTATGTGTGCGACGAATATAAGTTGATAAGATATACTTACTGATTACCATTCCAAGACTAATTTGACTTTAGAATAATTATGATTTTCATTTGCCATTAATTTCTAGCTTTAAACAGACATTAATCTCTATAACACTTGCCTGCTCACCAAGCTTTACTCTATGTGTCATTTTCGTTCGCTAATTCATCCGGAAAATCCATTAAGTAAGCCGTTACCATTAATCATATATATATATATATATATATAATTTTAAATCGAATACTAAAGAAAAACCACAAAAGAGGTCCATTAAATTTATACTCTGAATGATCCGAAAAAAAATCATTTTCTTCTTCTTCTCCTTCTTCTTCTCCTTCTCCTCCTCCTCCTCCTCCTCCTTCTTCTTCTTCTTCTTCTTCCATGTTCCGTGTACCTTCAGGACGTTAGCGAACTTGGCTCTCCACAATTTCCTGTCCTTTGTAGCTCTTAGTAAATTTACCTATGTTTTAGAGATTATTGTTGGAACTGCCTGGTAATATTGACATATTTAGGAAGGATATTTAGAATAATCTAAAAGCTATACAAGGACCAAGCAGATGTATTCGTCCCATCGCTATCCTGTCCTTGGATTTCATGCATCCTGTTGATGAGAATATATTTTTCCCTGTTAGTTCTCTTATTTTTACGCATATCTACTTTATCTGAAATACTCATTCTTTCTATTCCTTCAAAATTTTCGTGGAGTAATTTCTCTTTAGCCTGGCTGCATTTGTTCCTGTTTTTGTGCCTTACTTTGGCATTGTTGTGTGTCTCTTTTTCATCTGTCATCCATTCCTCTTTTTTTCTTTGTCTAGTTTTCTCTGGGGTGATATTAACTACTGATGTTACTAAAGCTTCTCTTAATGTATCCCACTTTGAGATTACCTTCCCATTTTCTTCATTTTATCTGCCTTTAACACTCTCCATATATTTCTCTTTCTCATTCAGATCATTCAGGAGTTTGTCATATTGTACTTTGGGTGCTGTTCTGGTCCTCTTCAGCTTCTGTAGTTTAAGTCTATTATCAGTGAAAGGTGGTCGCTCCCTCAGTCAGCACTTGGATAATTTATTATAAAGAGGATACCAGAAGAGACGTAATTACAGTTATGTTGATTATATAACGCATGAAAAGTTTTAAAAATCCAAAGAGAATATCAACATTTCGATGACTTGATATTTTACGTTTTTGATTTATTTTGAAGTACACGTAAGTGTGTTCCTCAGAATAACGTTGAATGTGAGATATAACCAATGACGGTATTTTTGTTATTATCGACTCAAACACTTTATAATGCGATCTAGGTCACTGTAAACAATGTTTTTATGAATATCATTGCCTTTGGTTTGAATTTAGAGTAAATAAAAGATTGTAAATAATAAAATAATATAAGCACTTTTCCATATGCAGTCCTTTCTTCCAAGCCCGATAATAGTTTTATAACGTTGGAGTAGAGTTATAAATAGGCACATGTTCGCCAAAGGTGATTATATTGAACAAATGTTTTGAAAACCCTCAAAAAAATAAAGAAATCAAAATTATTTGAATTCAGCGCATTTATTATTCTTTGACAAATTATAGCCCGTAACCATTTTGGAAGAAAGTTATCATTCTTCACGTATTTAAATTAAAAGTTAAAAGGGAGGAAATTTATTATGATGCATATTAAAATTACTGAAGTAAGAATAGGCTAGCATCTAGTCTCTGCTTTCGGAAAATAGTTTAACCTATTTATTTCACTTCCGATGTATCCGAGTAAAGGAATAAATCATCAAAGACAAACAAAATGTTAGAAGTTGCAGTTGCACAACATAATGATTTAAATGAATGTGTAATTTCATTTGTCGGTATTTTACTGGTTAAGTTTGTTCGAAAAGATAATCACCGCTGTAGAAAAAAGGGATAATTCAGTGACTTGACACGGCGTGAGAAAAAACAACCAAACCAAACATTTGAGATTCAAACCTTTTATGAGTATAGCAGAAGAATAAGAAGAAAGAGAAAAAGGAGGAAGCTTTACAATAATGGTGTTGTAAAAATATAGTATTTTTCGGAATTATCTTGTCACAGAAAAGAAACGTCCTGATAACAGTTCTCTGATATCTTGTGATTTCTTGTTGCTGCGGTGGTGGCGCGGCAATGTCTCGGATTCCGGTTTTCCAGAGTATTGAAAAGATATTTTTCACGTGGAGTAGGTGCTACAATCCTGGGTTCCACAGATTTATTGGTGAAGTAGTTGGGTTTTTTTTCCAAGAAGAGTTTTCTTTTGTACGTACTACTCTTTGAAAGCTAACGTGGAAAAGAGGAAGAAAGATTCAAATATGGCGGGACGAAGTAGTTTCAGTAACAAGCCTTCTGATTAGTTACTTTTTAGCCAGTCACTGTTGTAACAATGTAAGAGATCCGTTCAACGGCGGGGGGTTACATCGAAAGACTCAATTTCAATACATTCGCGCAGACAAAATATGGCAGAATAAAATTAAGATGATGCCTCATGGCTGCTATTTCTGCTAGTGTACTGCAAATGGTTTTTCGAAAAATTAGAAAACTTGGTTATATTCTATGATGGGATAGAAGGCAAATTAACACCCTGAAAGAGTTTGTACTGAAAGCTCTCATTCCATTTGTAGGTGATAATCAGAGTTATACATTTTATAAGTTAACATTTTACTGACCTTTCTACCGCCATATAGATGTATTTCCAGTGAGGTTTTTATGGCAAATTATTTATTGCTTGTAACATATTACGCTTCAAGTACTAAATTTAATATCGACTAACTCAAACATTTTATCATATGAAGTAAGAAATTAATGAAATTTTGTTTTTATTTGTATCAGAATCTTATTTTATTTTTTATATGAATCTACTTATAAAATCTAGCTTTCATTATAGGGTCATTTTGCAATTTATTTAAATGTAATGAAACGTTTCACGTTTTTTGCTTGAAAATGTAACAAGTTGTCTCCCCAACTAAGTGGAAAATCTCATCAAAATTTGGTGCTTTCTTTCATGCAAACCTTCCGCATTTCATTGTCAAATTTATTTAAAGTGATATCTGGTTTTATGTCTTTGCTCCTGTTACAGTCCTTGAAATTAATTTTAAAACGTGAGAAATATGTTTGTATCATATCGAAAAAGTCTAAAACTTAATAAAAATTCATAATTATTCTCAAACAGGTGGGGGGTTCCGCCATGAGTACTTTCAGGGTTTCAGGTTGGGAGGGAAATCTTTTACATTTCTTGTTTTTTATTTACAGAATTTGGAGCCCATTATGAGTGTCAAAAATGCACCATGATGAATTTTATATCCAATATTGATTCGTATCCACCATCATCAATGAAAAAGAAAGGCCTCAGTGTATATTTTGTTGCAAAGTTTGTCAAAAGATTCTTTGAAACCAACAAAGTTGAAACAACATTTGCAGAATGATAATTCTCAACACAAGAACAAAAGATGAAGAGGGATTCAACAAGGGAATTCTAAGAAATGAATAAAAAAGTTAGTTAAGCTTCTTATTTGTAGAACTGGAGATAGCAAAGCAGAAAAAATTATATACAATTGGGGAAGCTCTGAAAAAAAACTAAAAATGGTGGAATCTTTTGTGAAATGGGCTAGAGAAAAAGTTTGCAATGGTCTCACTATCAAACAGTACTTTTCAAAGGAGGATTAGCGATATGGCCATTGACATCAAGACTCAAGTAGTGCAGATAAAGTCTCCAACATTTGGATGATTTTCAATTCAACTTGATGAATCAACTGATTTGGTCACCAGGTTCCAATTTGCTGGTGTTTATAAAGTATGTTCACTCAAGTTTATGTTTTTCCTCCTCATTAAACAACTAACAAGACCACTGATATTATGAAAAAGCTTTCATCTTTCTTTAAATAAGACAACTTTGGATAATGTCTGTTAGTACTATATAGATAAAGCACCCGCTTTGTTTGGGAGAACTTCTGGATTCCACGCATGTGTGAAAAAGCGAGCACTAATATGAAAGGTATTCATTATATGCTCCAGCGTCAGACTCTGTCTTATATCCACCCATTATCCACTTGGGAAGGTTTTGGACCAAACAATTTAAATTTTGTCAAAGGTGGATGTCTCAACTGATGACTCTTCAAGCAATTGTGTATCGACAGTTATGCAGACCATCATTTGCTTCTTTTTCACACAGATTCTCGGTGGCTTTCAAGAGGAAATGTAGCTGAGCAAGTCTTTGAGCTTAGAGATGAGCTCAAATTACTTTCAGAATAAGATTAATCTTTTTGCCTGGCTGGATGATGACGAATGGATCATGTGTCTTACTTATTTGGTTGATATTTTTGAGCAGCTGAATAAACTTTATCTTCAGATGCAAGCATGCAAACATCATAAAATTCATGGATTCTTTGAAAGTTTCATGAGCACGCCGGAAAATTGGATGAGAAAGATAAAAAAAAATCTTGCAATGTTTGATAAACTGTCATCAATTCTTGTTGCTGATGGTGAAGACCACAATATACAACAAATAATTTTTACAGATTTTAACAACACAGGGAAATTAGTTCGAAATTCATTTAAAATTGTCAGCTGAAAAAGTTCCTGATGATTGCCAACATTAATTTCTAGAGCTAAAGACTGATTCGGAAGCAAGAGATATATACAATGAGAAATCAATTACGGCATTTTTCTCTTGATTTTCGATTGCTAGCCAAAAGTGACATAAATAGCTATTCATGCTTTACTTCAATTGGTGTCGATATATCTTTGTGAGTTAGGATTCTCTACTTTGTTGCAACTAAAAACGATGCCACGGTTGACGATGAAGGAGTGATGCTAGAGCTGTGAAATATTCTACGCATTAATTTCAACCTTAAATTGATTTCTGACTTTTCAAAGAAGACTTAAAAAAATAACTAGTAGCGACTTTTTTTGAAAATGGGAAAAAATTAGCATCGTGGTGTTACCAAGTACCCGCAGAAAAAGGCCTCCACGGACATTTATGCTGACACGGTCGCTACATTAGGGGATGATGTTCCAGCTTTATTAACAGTGCAAAAGGGAGCAGTTGAATTTAAGAGGGGAAGGGAGAATCGAAGATGACCCAAGGTCAGGACGTCCTGCACCTACCACCAAATCAGAGAATCAAATACCCAATGCAATTATCATATCCCATGAGAGAGTTGAGATTATTCTGCACATTGAACTTGGCAGGATAGAAGTTTCTACTAGGTGGATGCCACATCTTCTGACACCTGATCAAAAGTACACCCAGCTGATCACATCACGGGAAAATATGACATTGTTGGATGCAGATCCAGCTGATTTCTTTGAACGTGTCCTAACCCAGAATGAGTGTTTGGATTAATTACTTGGAGCCAGAAACAGAAAATCCATGCAATGGAAACATCCCTCCTCACCGGCTCCAACGAGGACCAAGGTCGTTTCACCAGCAGGGAACGTTATCGTCTCATTGTTCATGCAACATGCATTGTGTTTATTGACTATTTTAAAGAAAACTGACGAAAGAGCTCTTGTTTCTTCGGGACAATGCTTCAGCACATATCCTTGGTTTCAATGGCTGACGTGTATGATTGGCTTTGAACTGGGTGATCACCCTTCCTATTCGTCTGATCTGACTATCATCTGTTCCTCAACATAAAAAAACACTTGACTTGGAGCCAGTATCAGTGATGATGGCGTCATATCTGCTGCTGTTAACTTTTTTACCAACAGAATAAACAGTCTTTAAACAGCTAGATGTTAGTTTACACGGGAAGAAATGGCCTACGTTGTACCTGTTCAATCACTTACCCATGTATCCCAGTATTAGTGAAGAAAACACAATCATTAACTGTAATCTTCATCACAATAAAATCGATTTAAACACCCTGATATATTATTGAACATTTTCTTTATTGAATTAGAATGCACTGGCATTCTGTTTAACTTTTTTATGCTTCAATTTATTTAATAATTCGTTCCGAATTTTAAAAATGTTTAAAAATCAATCAGCATTTTCTATTCTATTTTTGTAAAATTGCTCTATAAAAAATAACCCATGTAAATGTATATGTAGTAATGTGGAAAGAAGTGGAGATCTTAAATAACATGTACATATTATTTGGGATGCACCTTTTGAGTTGAACAATCAGGAAAAGGTAGGATGACATTCTGACTTATGAGGAAAAGGGTGCATTGGATAAAAAAACTTGAGAATCACTGTTGTAGCATATAAAATTCCAGCTTTTAAAAATAGGTAAAAATATCTAGTTGAACTATCTGGTGAGCTAATGCTTATCAAAACACTATAGACTACAACTAATTGTACAAGACCTAACTTTCTAATACTGTAGTATTAAATGAAAACACACAAATGTCTATAAGAAATCCTAGGAAAACTTGATATTTTCCCGAAATATTTACTTGAACCAAACCGCCTGCACACGGACAAAAATAATCGAGCAAAAATAGATAAAATAAAAAAGGACGTAAGACAAGAATGTGTTACCGGATTTATTCAGCCTCAATGAACACGGCATAAAGAAAAAGGAGAATGATGGATTTTATATGCTGTTAAATACGATAAACGGTTACCTTTGAAGCCATTGAAACTGGAAAAATTCCCAATCTCTGAAGACATTTTGAATGTGAAAACACGTTTAGGTTTGAACATTTGGGTGGCAAAATGAGTTTTCCAACCCTTTCCGAAATATTCTCATCCAGTGAGTGTTATACATTGGTTAAACTTTTAAAAGTATCAGTCATCTCAGTTTCCTTTGGCATCCGTGTTTTCCTTTCTTGGTAAGAACAAACGGAATTATTTTTACATTTCTCGAATCTCACAAAATGTAAGATTGTTCATGAAAAATATTGCTCATTTGTGTAAGGCTATTTCTTCTCATCAATAACTTTAGCTCTTACATTGTTTCTAACTCGATTAAAGAAACGGAAAAATGGTCTTATCGAAAGAATAATAAAAAATAGTTATGTTAAATGTATTCCAACCTATCAAGATTTTATTCTTATTTAATGTCATTAAAAAAAATTTATTCTTAGCGGTTAGGAAGATAATTTATAATCGTACGCCCAATGTGTCTAACGGAATTGAAGGAAGCTTATAATGGGTGTGTCTGTCTGTCTGTCTGTCTATCTGTCTGTCTCTGTCTGTCTGTCTGTCTGTCTGTCTTTCTCTCTCTCTCTCTCTCTCTCTACATATATATATATATATATATATATATATATTATATATATATATAGGTAGGTAGGTAGGGAGCTAGGTAGGTTAGATAATTCCTGTGCTCCTTCAGAAATAGTTGCTGTATGCTATTATTGAATAATATCTACTACTACTTATTTAAAGTAGAAAAAACTGATAAATAAAAAGTAGTATCATTATTATTATTATTGCTTTAAATATAATATTAATATTATTAGTATTATTATTGTTATGAGAAGAAGATGAAGAAGAACAACACCAACAATACTAATAATTCAAACCTCGATGGATTGACTTAAGGGCCACAAGCGAAATGTGCAAAAAGAAATTAGTGTCAGTGTTGATTATGAAAACAGAAATCTATCTTTTCATTATTAATAAGCATTTTTCCCAATATCTTACAACCAGTAAAATGTGGTTGAAATGGAATAAACTGAAAGTAAATTTTGTTCATATTAGAAAGCGTATTCAGAAAATAATTTTTCAATGAGCTAAGACGTTCTGTGGTACGAAATAATCATACGAATGATCACCTACCATATGAAACCAAGACAGAAGACAATCTAAATAATCCACCATAAATTTGATGCATTCATAAAACAACATAATTTGAGCAGGCATGATGGTAAAGAAATAATAAAGCAGAAACTGAATCAGAGAAATTTTATCTATATTCAGACATTGAAATTAATGACCAGGTTTTGTAATTATTTTCTGAATTTAAGCTCGTCAGTTTGAGGATGATGAACAGAGAGAAAGTGTTTTATAAAGTCTATCGTAATCAGTATATTTTTATTTTCTTGTTTGCGTTATTTGCTTCGACGCCAAGCACAGAATTAGTTTTTGTTCATGTAAAATTAATACAATAGAACTAAATATAGACAAGTTATACTTTCTAAATTGTTTCACTGTTTACTAACACAGCAATTAGTATATATTCTACAATAGAAATAGTCATGATGTAGTTTCTCTTGCTTTTTCAATTTTAATTTCCTGTTTCCATTTCTGTGCAGATTATTTTTATTCCCGTTTTGACTTCGTCGGACTGACCAGCTTCTGTTTCACCACGTGATGCTATAGTGGAACATAAAACTAGTTTACAAGGCTTTCATTTTTCATTTCAACTTTGTCAAAATGTAAGAACATGTCTTCAGTAACAGAAATCGGCAACAATGTAAGACTCTTGCATGTTATATAAATGTAATTGTATCAAAAAACTTGGCCTTTTATGCGCATTGTGCTAGGCTTTATCAACACCTGAAAGCGTTCGGTTGTGTTTATCGTACGCAACTCAAAAATGATTGAAATATCCCTATGACAAATGAATATGCTGCGTATTTAGGCGCATACATGTACATTCTATCATTCAAATCATTATTACTTAGAACCAATTAGAAATTTTAGATGTGTTACTAAGGATAAAGCTTTGCTCTAATTTCTATTAAAAAATGTGTACCAAAACACAGGCCTGTGTTTCACTGATATTTAGTGGCCAAATAATAGTTTTTAGAATCTCAAATGTCAGTGTAAAAAATTAATATCCTAATCTTTTTCATAATATAAAATTCTTCAAAAAAATCAATTACAAATTTTGCTTAACTTTTTGAAAATCTTTGCAAAGAAGTACAATGAAATATGGAAAGTATTTTTCTAATTTTATGATTAAATGATATTTGTGTTTCGATTATCACTGACTCGTACATTGATAGCTTTTGCTCATAAATATTGAATGTTTTCAGTGTAGAGTTTGTTTATCCAATTTGAATATAGAACGAATGACTGTGGTTGTACTGTTCGAAGCAGTTTTATGCAATATGGTTTATCCGGCACATTTCAAGAGAGATTATTTGTCTCTTGAAATTGATATATCGTCAAATATTTTGCAAAATCTTCACAAGGAAAAGTAAAATAGCATTTCCGCATAAAGAGAAAGAAAAGGATATTATCAGAAAAAATGTTTATATCTGATGGGATTAAAGTGCAATACCTATTCTTTATAAGCTAAACTAAATTGGTGTTTGCTATTATTCTTGAAGCAACAATTATATTAATTTCAAAGAGTGTTCAAATTTGACAGATCACAAGAGTCCTTTATTTCAGCAAAAATTTCAAATGTTTCGGCCCTTGTACGCCCCGGCTTTCTACAGGTGATTGGAATTTCGAGTCGAACCCTTTATTTCGTCCATCGGAGCAGATTGTTCTAGTTCTACGTGCCATGCCTCTTCCGGATGTCTCAGTTATTTCCCTTTAAGAAGAAGAAGAAGAAGAAGAAGAAGAAGAAGAAGAAGAAGAAGAAGAAGAAGAAGAAGAAACATACTTAATTTCTGATTACATTTCATAATAAATTCAAATGTTAATATCGAGATATTAATATGCCTGTTTAGTCCGCAGTGTTCCTAAAGTTTTTTTTTTGTTTTTTAATCAGATGAATGTTACAAATAAATAAGCCTAAAAAGCGTAAAGAAAGAAAGAAAGAAAGAAAGAAAGAAAGAAAGAAAGAAAGAAAATAAATATTATACGTCAGAATTTCGGAGACGAGATGTTATGTTTATTTCGAACTAATCACGGATAAAAGTCCTGATAAACCATAGATCAATTCCTAAGACAGGTAGTATAAAATTATACTCCCATTCAATGATGCTTGGTTGGTTCTTTGGGGTTTTATGGCATATCAACCACTATGGGTTATTTAATGCCAGATCCAGTTTCCACATATTTATTAAATATATATACTTTGTAAACGTAATTTAAGGATAACGCTGGCGAGATCATTGTTTCAAAAAATGTATAGTTGGCAACATCATTGTTTCAAAAACGTATAGTTGGCAACATCATTGTTTCAAAAAATGTATAGTTGGCAACATCATTGTTTCAAAAAATGTATAGTTGACAACATCATTGTTTCAAAAACGTATAGCTGGCAACATCATTGTTTCAAAAACATATAGTTGGCAACATCATTGTTTCAAAAACGTATAGCTGGCAACATTGTTTCAAAAACGTATAGCTGGAAACATCATTGTTTCAAAAAATGTATAGTTGGCAACATCATTGTTTCAAAAAATGTATAGTTGACAACATCATTGTTTCAAAAACGTATAGCTGGCAACATCATTGTTTCAAAAACATATAGTTGGCAACATCATTGTTTCAAAAACGTATAGCTGGCAACATTGTTTCAAAAACGTATAGCTGGCAACATCATTGTTTCAAAAAATGTATAGTTGGCAACATCATTGTTTCAAAAAATGTATAGTTGACAACATCATTGTTTCAAAAACGTATAGCTGGCAACATCATTGTTTCAAAAACATATAGTTGGCAACATCATTGTTTCAAAAACGTATAGCTGGCAACATTGTTTCAAAAACGTATAGCTGGCAACATCATTGTTTCAAAAACATATAGTTGGCAACATCATTGTTTCAAAAACGTATAGCTGGCAACATTGTTTCAAAAACGTATAGCTGGCAACATCATTGTTTCAAAAAATGTATAGTTGGCAACATCATTGTTTCAAAAAATGTATAGTTGACAACATCATTGTTTCAAAAACGTATAGCTGGCAACATCATTGTTTCAAAAACATATAGTTGGCAACATCATTGTTTCAAAAACGTATAGCTGGCAACATTGTTTCAAAAACGTATAGCTGGCAACATCATTGTTTCAAAAAATGTATAGTTGGCAACATCATTGTTTCAAAAAATGTATAGTTGACAACATCATTGTTTCAAAAACGTATAGCTGGCAACATCATTGTTTCAAAAACATATAGTTGGCAACATCATTGTTTCAAAAACGTATAGCTGGCAACATTGTTTCAAAAACGTATAGCTGGCAACATCATTGTTTCAAAAAATGTATAGTTGGCAACATCATTGTTTCAAAAAATGTATAGTTGACAACATCATTGTTTCAAAAACGTATAGCTGGCAACATCATTGTTTCAAAAACATATAGTTGGCAACATCATTGTTTCAAAAACGTATAGCTGGCAACATTGTTTCAAAAACGTATAGCTGGAAACATCATTGTTTCAAAAAATGTATAGTTGGCAACATCATTGTTTCAAAAAATGTATAGTTGACAACATCATTGTTTCAAAAACGTATAGCTGGCAACATCATTGTTTCAAAAACATATAGTTGGCAACATCATTGTTTCAAAAACGTATAGCTGGCAACATTGTTTCAAAAACGTATAGCTGGCAACATCATTGTTTCAAAAAATGTATAGTTGGCAACATCATTGTTTCAAAAAATGTATAGTTGACAACATCATTGTTTCAAAAACGTATAGCTGGCAACATCATTGTTTCAAAAACATATAGTTGGCAACATCATTGTTTCAAAAACGTATAGCTGGCAACATTGTTTCAAAAACGTATAGCTGGCAACATCATTGTTTCAAAAACATATAGTTGGCAACATCATTGTTTCAAAAACGTATAGCTGGCAACATTGTTTCAAAAACGTATAGCTGGCAACATCATTGTTTCAAAAACATATAGTTGGCAACATCATTGTTTCAAAAACGTATAGCTGGCAACATTGTTTCAAAAACGTATAGCTGGCAACATCATTGTTTCAAAAACATATAGTTGGCAACATCATTGTTTCAAAAACGTATAGCTGGCAACATTGTTTCAAAAACGTATAGCTGGCAACATCATTGTTTCAAAAAATGTATAGTTGGCAACATCATTGTTTCAAAAAATGTATAGTTGACAACATCATTGTTTCAAAAACGTATAGCTGGCAACATCATTGTTTCAAAAACATATAGTTGGCAACATCATTGTTTCAAAAACGTATAGCTGGCAACATTGTTTCAAAAACGTATAGCTGGAAACATCATTGTTTCAAAAAATGTATAGTTGGCAACATCATTGTTTCAAAAAATGTATAGTTGACAACATCATTGTTTCAAAAACGTATAGCTGGCAACATCATTGTTTCAAAAACATATAGTTGGCAACATCATTGTTTCAAAAACGTATAGCTGGCAACATTGTTTCAAAAACGTATAGCTGGCAACATCATTGTTTCAAAAAATGTATAGTTGGCAACATCATTGTTTCAAAAAATGTATAGTTGACAACATCATTGTTTCAAAAACGTATAGCTGGCAACATCATTGTTTCAAAAACATATAGTTGGCAACATCATTGTTTCAAAAACGTATAGCTGGCAACATTGTTTCAAAAACGTATAGCTGGCAACATCATTGTTTCAAAAAATGTATAGTTGGCAACATCATTGTTTCAAAAAATGTATAGTTGACAACATCATTGTTTCAAAAACGTATAGCTGGAAACATCATTGTTTCAAAAACATATAGTTGGCAACATCATTGTTTCAAAAACGTATAGTTGTCGGATGCAGTTTACCGCTCCACCCAGGACGGGGATGTAGTTTATCGCCATACCCAGGAAGTGGACCTGGAAGTTTGGAAAATACTTGGAAATTCACTATTTGGCCATAGCTGGGACCACAACAGGTGCTACCACCCCGGGTCAGGGTGGACCTGGGAACACCAGCAATTAAGAGGTGGTTCCACGCTTCCTCAAAACCTCCTGATCAGAGGCCTTGCTTTTGGATGCAGTTTAACGTCGTACCCAGGACGTCCCATCCAATGAATATGTATGTTGACACAAGAAAGAAGAATCGACAGGCTTAAATTCTGAAATTACCGAGGAAAAACACCGGATGTGACAGGTTAAATTATGTAAACAATTTACACTATGAAAATAATTTTTTTTTCAACACTGCTGAATAACACAATTACGACTGAGTAGTGAATTCGATCCTCACTGGATGCCCCATACTTTCGGCCTTGTGTCACATCTAAGCTACGCTTAGAAAATCATATACCCAAGGAACGTTGATAACTAGAACAGTCAAATCGAAGGTTGGAGACTAGAACAGTCAAATCATGTTGACATAAACGGTTCGCTACGAAAGAATGACTGCACTATTTTCCTACATTAAATCTGAAGTTGTAATTTTTTTCATGGAATCCATGAACGTTTATGTGTGTGGGGGGGAGTGAGAACTCAGTCTTTTGGATAAGTCTTAAAAACATAAAAGTGACAACGGATTCAAATCAAGAAATGACAACGACACCGACAGAAAACCTGAAAATGAAGTTTTATGAATTTTTATCTGTAAAAATACACCAAACAAATTTCCCTGTTCGGGATATTAAAACGATCTTACTCTTTGTGTAATATAAACGCATGTTCCTCAGCCACTCGAAGCAGATTTTATCATGTAAACGTCACATGATAAAGGAATAAAATAATGTATGATAGAAGGTTAAGAATGCTTTCAAATACATTGTACCACTCTCATATTTCTAAATTCTATATCTTGAATATAAGACTTAATCAAATATAATCTAATTAGCGCAAATATCTGAAAACTATTAAACAAATATTCCCATCTATTTAAAGATTAATTGAATCAGTTCTAACATGATTTAAATGCTGGCGCATATGAAATAACAAAAATGTATACAAATTTCCAGTTAGATAAATCGCAAAATATTCTTCATCTATTAGCTTGAGGTATTTTTCTAACAAAAGCAAACAAACGAAAGAGAACCTAACAGTTGACAGTTTTGATCTATAATCTTATGCAGCCTCCTAGACATACAAACTTGAATTTTTTTTCGAAAAAGCTGGAAACTTGTCTCATCTGACTAGGCAACATGATGTCATTTATTTGCAGTTCATTGTTGATGTTTCATAGCCCGTATAAATGGTACCTTTGTCGACAACGAAATCATATAGAATGACTTGTACAGTATAAAATGCATTGACTGATAGGTTAAATGTGCGTGCAGAAAATATTAATGAATTCAGAAGGGAAATTGACTTTCAAATTATCATATCTGCTGAATCTGAGAATAAAAAGGTGTATTTAAACAACACCTTACTTTGATGTAGATGAGGAGAACAAAAATTATCCAGTTCTCTAGAGACCAATTTCCTAGAAGCACATACACACTTGAAAATTTAAATGTTCTCTCTGGGGATGAAAAGGCTGTTTATCTGTATGTCGACTCGAATGGAATATGTCATAAGATCAGGTTTAAATAGGAATTCTCACACGTACGTGGGAATAGTAACAAAAATTGCTCCGTCTTTCAGTATTTCTCTTCTGAGACCTTTCAAACATCAGGAATTATGAAATGAGAACATTGTGTGGCCCGGAGGATTAAGTCCCTGGGGCGAAGTATATTATATTTATTTTAACCCTGATTGATGTTCTAGAAATGACAAATGACTTCTAATAAAGCACTTTTTATAATTTTATATATAGTTCGATGTTATGTTTTGATGAAGCAATGTTTTCTTAGAATCATCGTCATCATTATGAGGGCTGTTTCTCATCTTCAGTAGTTTTGTAAATATCTCTTACCGGTTCTCTCCAGCTCTACCTTGCCCTTTGTTAACTCACGAAAGTGATGCAGATCTTCCAACCACTTCTTAGGATCTCATTTTTTTATATATTTTCCATCTTAATAATGGTAACTAAACTTTTATTTTGTTTTAATTATTAGTTAATATGACATTTTAAATTCATACAATTAATATTAATGCTATCTATTTTAATGATTAAATTTGTTTCAACCTTATTCATTTTGCTTATATACATATATATATAT
Organism: Acanthosepion esculentum; assembly: GCA_964036315.1. Classification (NCBI taxonomy): domain Eukaryota; kingdom Metazoa; phylum Mollusca; class Cephalopoda; order Sepiida; family Sepiidae; genus Acanthosepion; species Acanthosepion esculentum. The sequence continues at coordinate 39,204,638 of OZ038500.1, read as the reverse complement.
ATATATATGTATATATATATATATATGTGTGTGTGTGTGTGTGTGTGTGTGTGTGTGTGTGTGTAGGATGCGATGGGTAAATTGCCGCCATTTTATATTTTTAATTTCGCGTATGTGCGTTGTTTTTGTTGACTGTACAGTGTAATAAGGTCACGTGGGCACATTCTGTTAAAAAAGAGCACTATGACTCAAGTCACTCCGGCAGAAATTTGGAAACGGCATGCTGTACTGCTTGGCAATCGCGCTGGAAGCTCCAATTCGGACATTTCAGAGTGTTTGTGTGTCGATCAGAAGAGTGCAGAGGATTCGGAAAGAGTTGAATGAGTCAAATGGTGATTACGGTGTTTGGAGTGATCACTGATGATGGCGACGTTATGTCTCCATTCATCTTCCCACAGAGCCTCAACAAGGAGGCCTACATCAAGTCCCTTGAGGATGAAGTGCTGCCCTGAGTCAAGAGTGTGGTTGCTGGAAGACTATGTCTGGCAACAGGATTCTGCACCATGCAATACATGGTTGCCAGACAATGTCATGGTTGCCAGACAATTTCTACGACTACTTGATCCACCTAACTCCCCAGACTGCAACCCCCTTGATTATTATGTGTGTAGCACAGTTGAGCGAGAGACCAACAAAAATCGTTGTAAATAACAAAGATGAACTGAAGGCAAGGATTATGCAGCATTCACCAACTTAAACAAGGAGACCGTTCAGAAGAGATGCAGGAGATTCAGGAGTCAACTTGAATCCATGGTTGAAGCTAATGGTGATTTTATTGAATAATTAGAATTTCAAGATATTTTTGTGTAGTTTTGGTAAATATATCTGTTAAAATGAAATGTCAGTGTTATTTTCATTTTTGCGTAATTTAGACGATAATTTATCCATCGCACCCTGTATATAGCAGTTAATATATTATGTGCACAGCGTTATTATTTTCAACTAATTTTAGTATATGCTAGTCGAATTAACCGCGTATTGCTGCGTGTCACATATTTTTTGTAAGCAAATGATGATTGATTTTAAATCATTGTTATAATTTATGGGAAAAATGATGCATTACTCAATGATCTTGCTGATGTGATCGCCATCTTTTGGCTTTCTCCTTCTATATTTTGGATAGGAGTTATTCTCTTGTTCAAATTTTAATTTAATTTAAATCAAAGGGAAATATCAGTTGGGGGTTTGTGCTCAGCGGGGACCCCCTTTGATCAAAATTAAATATACTCATCCAAGTACCCTGGGTAATGAAGTTAGAGAATATATATGGTTATGCGGGTCTATCTCCAAAACCCTAGGAGGAGTTTGATAACAGACAGACAGATAGAGGCTACAGCTTTATATATATATGGATTCTTTAAAAGTCTTGCAACAGTCACTCGTTATTTAATTCATCAAATTGTGTAAATAAGTAAATTTTATGATCAAATTCATGTTCATTCTTTTCACTGAAAATCTGTAAACATGCAGCAGAAAAGAACAGTTCTTGCTTCATTTTTAAAAAGTCTTACTTATACTAAATACTGATAAACCAAGGAAAACAAATCTGATAACATGACACAATGACAGGAATATTCAAACGTTCAGCGGTTTTTATTTTCTTCTCTAGTAAGTAAACTTCCTTTTTTGTAAGTAATTATCGCACACCTTGGCTGATCGATTTTTAATATTTGATTCGTATTTTTTATGAACTGCACAGACTGAGGACGTTTATTTTTCAACATTCAGTATTTGTTAGTCGACTAGTGAGATGCTAGCGTAGTAAAAACAAATAAGACAGGAAAAAAGTTGTTAGGTTTCAACTTTGATTCATGTTTCATTTAGTTGTCTTATTTTCTGTATAGATTTTCTTTCCTTTGAATTTTTAAAATAAAATACTTAGGCTTGGTACTTTCAGAAGATAAGAAGCGAATAAAATGCTTTATGTTAATAGTTCGACGTTTGAAACTGATTTTAAGTCAACCTATTAAAGAATAGATTCAAATTTTCAAATTCAAATTTCAAACAGATTTCAATGATATTTAATAGGCATTTGAGTGGAATTGAATCAGGTAAGCAATTTCGTTTTATATATTTAAAGTCTAATAGTTAAAATACATGCTGTGACGAATTTTACATAATGCTCAGTCAACCAAAACATCGGCTTTTTACTAACGCCAATAAAAACTATAATAACAGCTACAGTATAAAAATGCAATACTAAAATCTAAATTTACTCATCAAATTAACTAATCAAATAGTGCGTCGGGTTTTAAGGATTGAGCAAATTTTGAAAGCTCAGTACTACTAAGTTCTGGATTTCGTTACATGTGACTTTCGTTGTTCCTTTGAAAATAAACTTGGCTAAATTGAACTATTAATTAAATAAAGTGAATTCAAAATTTAGAAGCACCTGGCCTTCAAATGTTAATTTCGTTATTTGTAGACAAAGAAAAACAAAAAAAATATATGCAAAAATAAGTTAACTGAACATTATGTAAAATTACAACAATTTGTGATTGGAAAATTTCAAGACGGTTTGGTTGATTGAGGAAAGTACTGCTTTTGGTTTGCAGTTTTTTTTCTATCAACAAAAGAATCAAGAACATTGGTTCATTTAAGGATTAATCAACTCATATCTTAAAAGAAAGTTTGCCTTAAAATAGAAAAAAATACTGAAATGAGTAGACTAACAGCTATACAAGCAAAAGATCATTCGGGTGCTATTCAGAAGTGCCAAGTGTTATTTTTTGATGTTACGGTGGGGGAAAAGTTTTTGACATGCTATGAGAGAAATTTCTTACTTATAATGAAGGTGTTTTGTTTGGTAATGAGTGACTATTTGGAATGAGTAGTCGCAAGAATGAATTTCAGTTCATTGACTTCTATTTTAGTTGTGAATATTTATCTTCCCATTATTGAATCACACTACATTGTTTCAAGACTTATGTTTCATTGCATCGCACTATTAGAACTTTTTAACAAGTACCGCAACTATTTACTGGACGAGAACACGAGTAGTATAATATTTTGCATTTCATCACAAATAAAGGATTAGCTAAAAAAATATTTATTTCGAAACATGTATTAACTGACCTTAAATAACATTGAATGATTATATGTATTCAATGTTTTTAATCTCTCTCTCTCTCTCTCTCTCTATATATATATATATATATATATATATATATATATATATATATATATATATTTGAATACACATACACACACACACACACACACACACACACATACACACACACACACATATATATATATATATATATATATATATATATATATATATATATATTTGAAGAGATAATAGTTGATTATTATTGTCAGTTATTCAATTATTATTATAATTGTAGAAACACATGGCGCTTTCCATTCCCCCTGTTGTTGGTTTCGCGAATAGTTTGCGCCGGACTTACCAACAAAATTTCTACATTCAACAATTGTAATCACATGTATTTAAATTATGAATATTTGAAATGTGACAATTTTTTTATCTCCTTGAGATCTTGACTTATCGTTCTGTTTTAGCGGCATATCAACTCTGTCGGTTATTTAATACCGAAAAGATTGCCAGGGATAGAAAATATCCTTATCACACCATCAAGTGTATCCACTTCCTTTGCGATCAGTCGTGAACATTTCAAATATATTTAATTAATCGCAATTCGAAGATTCTGGTTTAACTTAAGACGAAACGAGAAACCAATAATTTCCCTTAACGACTTCCATTATATGATCAGTGAAACCTTTCTTTCTCTAGTTATTCACCTTTCTGTAATCGTTATAAAAATAAAAGACAGTGAGTCTCATATTCCCTGTTGCTATTACTCAAGGCATCAATTTTCACTGTCTTCATATTACGTCCTCTATTCTAAATAGACTTCTAGTCTACCCTTGATGTCGTGTTAAATACTGCTAATTTGCTATATGCCATTGGCCGAGACAAAATTAAAAAACGGACAAAAGATATTTGGTAGAAATCAGTCCACTATTCTTCGATAACTTAAGGCGAAATATTACTCGCAACTTGCTTCTCCCCATTATCTCTAAACTCTGAAGGATTAACTTGAGTTGAATTTATTGGCCCCATAAGGTCAATTTTACACGGATTGTAAACAGATTTTATATTACACAAGTAAAATCAGTAGATAGTATCGACGGAAAACACACTTTGTGGGTAAAAGTATGCTACAAAAAATTGCAAAAAAAAAAAACACCTATGAGATTATTGTTGCATAGATCGGCACTTTCGCATCAAATGAAAATATATGTCTGCTGTGTCTAGGATTAGAGTGTAGTAACTGTAGAATCTGCAAAAAATGTTACACGTAAAATTGCCACAAAGTGTTTACCATACGAGTTTAAGAAATTTGAACTTTCTGTTGGAAAACCTATTCTTGCGTCGGCAATAATCTGGATGAAACGATAAAAAAGCAGTTAAGTTTTTAGTTAACTACCCACAATCTTTAACGTTAAATTTAACTAAATATTCTGTTTAACTTATTTTAATACAAATGCCCAAATTTAGTGTGTGCCTGAATAAATGTGAACTATTATTTAGAAGTTCTTTTATTTATTATGTAATTTCTGATAAGCCTTGAATAAGTAATAGCGAAATCACAAAGTTGTTCTAGGAAATGCAATGTTTGTAAGAAGAATCTTCTCAAACAGCGTTTATCTGTTAGTCACTATCTGATTTTTAGGCAAATAAGATTACACTTTACAAGAACAATAATGGAACTGATGGAAGTGAGCAATGATGGTTAGATACAAGAAAAACAGTTCGAGTTCGAATTTCAGTTGGTTCTAATCACTTGTGCATGAACGAACTTTTCGCTTCGTTCTATTTCATCGAAAAATATCCCTTCACTGGAATGCCGCAATAATAAATGATAGACAACAGAGTAGATCAGTGCGTAATTTCGCTCTGTCATTACAAACAAAAAGCTGTTATCAACATGGTCAACATTGACAAGGATTAATAAAATAAAAATGAAACCACTAAGATTTTAAGAGTAACTGACGTTTTTTAAATATTAATAATTAACCGGCGTACATTTGTAAGTAAACAATTGTTATTACACAAAAAGTGTAATAAAAAATCGTAAAATTTAAAGAAACCACAATGATTATTTACATTACTCGGACTGTTATCCTCATTTTCTATTAAATAATGTAAATATGCATAATACTCATCTTAGAGATATAGACAGCAACCACAATGAATAGCAATACTTATGAAGTCCAAATATACTTAATTTGTATACAAACATGTAAATGTATACCCAGAGGAAGACAAACACATGTACATATGTGTGTGTGTACGGTGAAATCTTGAAATTCTGAATAATATAGGAATTATTCTAGTGTGGAAAATATACATTTCATATTAAGACATGTTGAGAAATTTCTCAAAACAAATGTAAAACAATGTTCGTATGGATAAATTTGTTTTCATGTTGATGCACAATATGGCGTTTTACATGAATCCAGAAAATAATATTCAGTTTAGTGATTGCTCTGACTACTATCTATGAATATATTTTTTATACTTTTCATCATGGGATTACATGATTATTACTCTGTCTTTCAGTGAATAAATGTTCGGCCCAGAAGTTAGATTTCATGCCAGTAAAAGTAAAAATATATATAAAATAGAGCGAATATTCATGTGTCTATGTATAAATGACAAAATAAGCATTAAAATGTTGTTGATATTCATATTTCTATAAAAAAATGTCAAAATGTGCATAAAATATAGTTGATATATTTCATTTAAAATGTCATTCGTCTATATACCTAGTGAAAACGCATTAACTATTGCTGATTTTCATATTTCTATATAAAAAATTTGAAAATGTCTATAAACCATTGCATATTTTCATATTTCTATCTAAATTGTCAAAACATGCAGAAAAGATTCTTGATTTTCATATTTCTGTATAAAGCAGTGAAAATATGCATAAAGTAGTGCTGTTTTTCATCTTTCTACATAAAAAACAAAATATGCATAAAATATTGCTCTTTTTTCATATTTCAGCATGAAAAAAATATGCATAAAGTATCGCTGATTTCATATTTCTATATGAAAAAGTGAAAACATGCATTAACTATTGCCGATTTTCATATTTCTATATAAAACATTTGGAAATATTCATAAACTATAAATGATTTTCATATTTCTATATAAAATATTTGGAAATATTCATAAACTATAAATGATTTTCATATTTCTATATAAAATATTTGGAAATATTCATAAACTATAAATGATTTTCATATTTCTCTATAAAAAACTGCAAATATGCATAAACTATTGTTGATTTACATATTTTTCATAAAATGTCAAAACGTGCATAAATGATGACTGATTTTCATTATAAAACAGTCAAAACTTTCATAAACCATTGCTGATTTCCATATTTCTACATAAAAAATCAAAATAAGCATATATATAGATGATTTTTATATTTCTATATAAAAAAGTAGAGTGTATGGTGTGATCAGTGTGTGATGGTACAATGTAAATTCGGCAGCAGTATCTCACAAGATGGACGGAAACATTGGTCTTCACTTGACATTACACTCTCACTTCTGGGTCCGGGTCCTTAACCGACCCACACCCCGATAACTGCTTCTGCTGGAGGGTGTAACGCTGTGAGAAGCTGCTGTGTTCTTACTCACCAGTGGGTGATTGGAAAGGAAATTGGTGCCACCAAAGAATACCCTAAGCCCACATAAAGACATGGGATACGCAATCACAGCTGACACTATACCGGATCGGTCGAGGCCTGAGTGAATATCGACCACGCTCTCCACTGGAGTGATGGAGGCGATGTCAGCTGCTGGAGTGAGAAACACCTACAAGATGCCGTCTGAGGAGGTTACCATTGGTTCATAGAATGTCCGCACACGCTATTCCTGCACTAAAGTGATAGAACTTGAATACAAACTGAAACGTTACCAATAGGATGTGATAGGATTAACAGAGGTGACATGGACTCGCTTCGAGGTACAGTTACTGAGGACGGACACAAGATGTACAGAGGACATGAGTCGCGACTCGGACATGGAGTAGACTTCATTGTACGCAAAGAAGCCATTGGCTACATCATGAACTACACACCAGCATCCAGCCAAATCGTTACCATCTACATGCCAGCGAAACAAATGTAATCACCATCGTTCAGTTGTATGCACCAACCACCGACCACAAAGACCAAGAAGTGGAAGAGTTCTAAGAGGAACTAGAAAATACCATCAGGAAGCTTCCGAATACAAGGGGACTTCAATGCCAAAGTTGTTTCTGATGTCTATGAGAACTGGGCTGGAACAGTTGGATAGTACAGCACTGGAACTATCAATGATTTGGGACTTCAACTTTTGGAGTTTGCGAGCAAACAGAGGCTCACCATCACTAATACCATTTACCCTCACAAACTGTCGAGAAGAACATCATGGCATGTGCCGAATGGGAAAACACACAACCAAATTGATTTCATTTTGACCCCAAGGCGCATTAAGTCAAGTACCAATAGAGCGAAGACAAGAACTATCCTGGAATGGACATAGGCAACGATCACAATCTGGTGCTGCTGATAATGAAGGTCAAGCTAAAGAGGAAATTTCAAGCTGCTCATCCACGTATTAAATTTGACCTTGAAAAATTAAAGGATTCAAAAGTGATTGAGATTTTTCAGACACAGCTCGGAGGCAGATTTACGGCACTTAACCTCCTTCACCAACAGCTTCAATGAGAAAGTCATCTCACTGGGCCGATGTCATCCACAAGACCGGCCGTTGGTTCTGTATGGTCCAGTATTACAGTTTACACCTAAGTCTCCGGTTTCAAATGTCGATTCGATTCCACTCACCAGCCATGTTGTGATTTTTTATCCTGGCGAGTAGTTATCGGGCCATAGAATTCCGAAAGCTTTCCGTTGGTCTGCCTGCACGCTTGTTGGGTGAGAATCAGGTTAACAGCAAATAAATATGGCCAAGTCGATCCGATTTTAGAAGGACAAAAATTTTATATATATGTATAACATCAACAATAATTATAATAATACAATTTTTGGCTGGTTTTAGGATATGGCATGGGCAGATTTATTACTTGATTTATCTCGTAGGTACAACCCTTATCCATCAGAGGTACTGATACCAGTACTAACAACTTCTTATTCTCCAATAATGTGACACATCCCAGGGTACTATAATACTTCCATCACTATTTGGTGGGGTCCACAGGTAACCTAAGGTGATGAGGTAATCTAGTCTGTATATCCAACAACACATTCCTTAACCGAATTCAAGTTATTATACTTGGTGACAGGTGTCCCATAGACAACATATCCAACTGAGCTCTCACATGCTCTAACAAGAAGGTTAATGATTGACTGATCTGGTGGACCTTATTTGTTATCGACAGCAACTGAAAATATCGTTGTAAAAACCCCTCCAATCCCCTTCGTTCTGCTGCTAGGGTTTCCGTTACATCGAACACCTCTTTTGTAAAACTCTGCAATTGGGAGATTAGCCAATTTATTCTGTCCCTATTCTTGGCCAGGTCCAACCTGGTAACGTTAAGAATGGATATACTCTCTCTCTCTCTCTCTCTCTCTCTCTCTCTCTCTCTCTCTCTCTCTCTACTTTAGACATCACTCGTTGGTTCTTTTCCACACTTTCTTTCTCTAATCACTATTACATCGTCTTCTGACACCGTCATTGCTTTCCCTATAATAGGCAATATGGCACGCTTCCTTCAAGTTTGCACTAACTCTAGCTCCTTTAGATATGAACTCATATCCTTCCATTGAATATCAAGTATCTTAGATTTTTGTGCCAAAGGATCCGTTATACAGCGATACTCTTCCTTCTGTAGGTAATCCCGAGCTAGCTGAGTTCTAGCCATATCGAACTTCCCTATTTCAATTTCTAAACGAGACAATAACTCTTCGTACGGCTATCACTAGGGTTATCAACCATTTGGATCTAGTCATGGCCACCTCATTGATTTTTTAAATACAGTATTTTCGCTACGTTCCCAGGCACTTACTGTCAAAATCAGCATCAGCGCCATCAGTGGTACTCCCTTGTCCATATCTGCAATGAGATAAAGATGAGGGTCCACTTTTACTTCTACATTCCTTTCTGTCGTTTTCTTATGGTTATCGATTTGCAAAATTACCCGAAAAAGTAATCCATTCGACGTACAGCGGCGCCACGCATGCATGGAGGCCCTTCCATACACCCGTTAACACCGATAATTGTAGTCCGGCCCACCTCTCAGACTCTTCTGCTTGTATCTTATCAATCTCCTTATTTCTTCTATTTGGGGGCCTTAGTTCTCTCTGTCCCTCTCAGTCGTAGCTTTATAGGTAACTCTACTTCCTTAGATGCTTTTTCGGTTTCTAACCGTTCTTTCAACTGGGCTAATGGAATCTCATCCTCTTCTTCCCAAAACTTCCGATCCTTTACTACTCATCTTCAGTGCATCATCTGCTTCATTACCTTCCTCAAGGGAGCTACTTCCACGAATGTCGATCCCCTTTATTCTCTTCAAACTCTCTGGGGTAATCATAATTTCCTCCTCCCCTTCTTCGCTATCAGTCTCTAATTCTTCGGGCTCAACCAAGGTTGCCCTCAATTCTCTTTTCGCTCTCTTCTCTTTAGCTCCTTCCCATTCATCTATCCCAGCTAATTTTATATCATTAGCATATACTCGTTTTACCATTCCAGCTACTTGATCCCAAACTATGTAAGTAACGGGTACCGTCTGTTCCACTATTCTATAAAACGGAATCCATCTCTGATCCAGTTCACCTTCAGGTGTACTTTGTAATGTACTGGATCACCCACTTGGAAGTTAATTTCCTTCCTGTTTTGATTTATTCTGTCATTACGTCTCTTCTAAGCTCTCCTGATTTTCCTTCTCACTTGTGTAAAAACCTTATGTTATTGCTCCAAGATCAATTTATGGTGATCTCCCATATATTTCCTTCTGGGTCTTAGCTAATTATCTATCGGTAAGACCACATCTCTGCCAAATTGCAGATAATAAGGGGAAGATTTCGCGCTTTCGTTCATCGAAAATCGCACGGCAGCCAGCGTCTAAGTTAGATAGTCATCCCAGTTGTCCTTATTATATCCTGCTAACTTCACTAGTACATCGGCTAAGGTCCGGTGGAATCTTTCTACCTTCGCATCGCTCTGGGGATGGTATGGGGAAGTGGTAATGTGTATAGTATTCAATCTTCTCAGAGTCTCCTCCATTATCTGATTTACATTCTCCGGTCCATTGTCAGTAACCAATTGCTCAGGGGCTCCTTATCTAGCAAATATCTCCTGAAGTATGATATTTGATAGTGTTCGGGCTTTCTTATCAGGTATCGCGAAAGCCTCTGGACAACTTGTCAGCCAGTCCACGAAGCTCACTATATATGAATTTCCACGACAGGTTTGTCCATAGGAACCTGAAATATCCATGCTCACCTTCTAAAATATCCAATACATCATTATACAAACTTGGCCAAAAATAATTCCTGCCTATTAATTCCTAGGGTCTATCAATCTCCATATATCCCACCTTTTCATGACACTGGTCTAAGATTTCTTGTCTTATTTTTGGTACTACTATTTTTAGAATTCTTTCCTCCTCTGGTCCTGAGATGTAGTTCAACAACCCATTGTGTATAACATATTAGAGGTAGTCCCTGCCTCTACCTTACTCCTCAGAGAACAAATTTCGTTATCTTCCTGATTTTTATTCACTGGGGGTCCCTAATAACTTCTTCCTGATCCTCTGCTTCCCAAAGTGGACGTTTACTTAGGGTGTGAGAATTTATCACGTTCATTTGATACACTCTGTCATCCACACCCGGTTCCAACCTAACGGATTCAGACTCTAATTTTTCTGGGATCCTAGATAACAGATCTGCACAGGCATTATCCTTTCCAGCTAGATACTCTATTTTTCACTGATAGCCGCTAAGCTTCAATTCCCACTGCTGGACCTTTTTATTCGTCCATTCCGCCTTCAATAAATGTTTGAGGGGACAGTTTTAATGATAAACACAGCTCCACTCAAGTAATAGTCCAATTTTTGCACTACATATAAAATGGCAAACGCTTCTTTTTCTATCACTGGACATCTCTGCTGGGTTTCTGTGAGACAGAAAATATATAGGTACTTCCTCAGGTATACCTGGCACTTGTCCATCCTTATCCGGGCATGTCTGGGTAAGTACCGCACATATACATTTGTCACTGGCATCTGTGTAAAGCACCATCGGCTTACTTAGGTCTGGGTAGGTCAGCAAGTGTACTGCTGTCAACTGGTCCTTGAGGGTATCAAAGGCACGCTGACAATTCTCCGTTCACTTAAATCTAGCGTACTTTTTCGTCAAGGCTATCAAGGGCCCTGCTAATCTGCTAAACGCAGGAACAAAGCGCCTGTAATATCCAATGGCTCCTGTTAAGCCACACACCTCTTTCACTGTCTTGGGCTCCGGCATAGCCCTTATCACTTCTACCTTATCTAAATCAGGTTTTATTCCCGTTTTGTTTCTAACAAAACCCCAATACTTGGTCTCGTCCTTCACAAATTGACATTTAGACAATTATAACTTCAACTCGTGCTTCCTCAACCGATCGACAACCTTCTGTGGGTGTCCAAAGTACTCCTCAGGTGTCTTAGAAAACACCATAATATAATCCAGGTAAGCCATAGAAAAATCTTCCATACCTCCTAGCACTATGGACATCAACTAAATACACCTGGGTCATTAGATAACCCAAATGGCATTACACGGAAATTGAATAGACCCACGTGATAAGTGAAAGCTATCTTCTTCTGGTCCTTTTCATCCAAGGCTACTTGCCAATGACCTGACCTTAGATCCAACGTGGAAAAACAGGTTGACTTTCACAAAAGCCCCACAATATCATCGATCAAGGGTAAAGGTACTGCTAATAGTTTTGTAACTGTCTAAAATCCACACAAAATCTATGTCATCCATCATTCTTTTCCACAATGAAACCCTATGGTGACCTAGATATCTCTATTATTCCAATGAGTCCAACATCTCATTTACTGCCTCTTCCACTAATTTTCTCTTTTTGATCGAGGTTCTATAAGACCTTAATCTAATGGGTGGGTGGTCACCAGTATCTATTTTCATTTGCACTGTCCCTATCTGTCCCAACTCCTTGTCAGTATTAACTACCACATCTCGATTAGCCTTATTCAGCCTAAGCCAGTCACTCCCTAAAATTAATTGTCCACACAAATCAGGTGCCACATACACCTTAAGCTTACCTGTGGTCCTCACCATTTTGAATGGTAGCCATGTCATACCCTCTATTCTCACCTGACTACTATCTGCCTGGCTAATGAATAAATCCACTGTCTGAAGTTTTCTATGTAACCCCCAGTCTAAACACCTCATAATTTATGAAAGAGATCCACTAATGCCTTTACTGTCTTGTGCACTATCAACACATTACAGGTGAAGTTCGGCCCCTCTTTAAATAGCTAAAATATCTGGGCTCTGCCCCTATTCATCAACATTCCCTTATTTTTATTTCCCTGTTGGCTATCCTATTTTTCAAACTCGACATGGGTGCTGGCGATAGGGGTTCATCGTTCGCTACCCTAGGCTAGCTTCTCTTGAGTAGGGTGGGGACTGGTCTTCTTGTTCCCCTTATTTCTTCCCTTTCTCTCTCAGCACCTTTTCTTCCTGGACAATTTCTTCTTAATTATCCAGCCGTCTTACATACAGTTGACTGCAAAATGTCCAGCCACAGCACAGAACCAGCACTTCAGAGGTCTTGTTTTTATTGGGGCCACACTACCCCTTACTTCTCTACGGGCGTTTCCACTGTCGTTTCCCGATTCCTTATTATTTTCGTGGGGTACTAGGATGTCTATTTTCTTAATCCCAAGTCTCCTATTTCCCGCATCTGTGCACCACTTTGCCTTGTGGCCAAAACGTCTGTACTTAGTGCAGTTCGGAACTATAGACCTGGGGTCTCCTCCCCAATTGGTGGGACAGTCTCTGGACCTGTGTCCTCCGTAATTGCAGGTCCAGCATACCAGCCCGTACCGCAATGGAGTGGACTTATAAAATCCGTACCGTATATCTGATTCCTTCAGGTTGGAGTCGGCCTCGGCCTCCCAATCCTCCTCTTTCGCTTCCTTAGGGGGGGTTTATGTTCACTATTCTATTTCTGGAGCTTTTCTCTGTACCCTTCCAATCCCTGGATCTTTGGGCTTCTTAGTCTCTGTTGTTTCTTATCCTATCCCAGATCCTCTCGCTATTTTTAGCTACCTCCAGGGCCTCCGTCAGTCTACAGGGTCTACCCTTCAGGACGTCACTCCTCACGTCAACATCATGGATGGCGTTAATGAAAGCGTCTGCTAACAGCGCCTGAATCGCCCCCTTTTATCTTATTTCTGGATTCGGGAATGCTAACCCTGCCAATCCCGTCATCTTATCTCCTAGGTCCTCTAAAATTTTCCTGTTTAATCCTAAACAATTTCCGCACCGCCTCTATGGTTCTTCGCTCACTAGCATACCGTCTGATTAGGGTTTCCTTCAGTTCGTCCCATGTTATCTGGGGGTTCTCCATGTATAAAGCCCCGATAAATTTTTAGAGTTGCCCAGTGCTGCTTCATAAGCCAACAGTATCATCTCCCAGTCTGTCAACCCGTACACCAACTGTTTGTTTTATACAGCTACTAACCAAACATGAAAATCTGGCGGGTTGCCTCGGTAGGTGGGTAACTTCATCCCACCCAACACACCACTAAAGGCCGTCGTTATTTTTGGAACCGTTGGTTCGCCCTCCGTACTGTCTGATCCAGCGATATTCATCTTATCAATTCTGGCGGTGTACCTCAATTAATAAGTAATTTGAAGGACGAGGGTCAAAGTAATCCTTACTGGCTGTTTTCACGGACCACAATTGAGCGATAAAAAAATCAATAATAGAGGGAAAAAAACAGTATACTTCCGCTACTGTTTTGTTACTCCTGTAACTATCAGCTCTCCGAATCAATATAATCTTTCGATTCAGTCCTTTTTCTTTTAGGCGTACTTCGCCCTCGCAAGGGTTCTCTCCGTTTACTTTCTTTAACATCATCCGGGTATCCTTTGGGTCGAATCCTGGTTCACAACAACCACATGTAACGCCGATCCTCTCGTACAGTGTCAGTTGCAACGCGATCTCTGGTCAAGGCGTCCATGTGACACCGTATCCTTACCCCACTTGGCCGACCTCATCCACAAGACCGGCCGTTGGTCCTGTATGGTCCACTATTACAGGTTAGACCTAAATCTCCGGTCTCAAATGTCGATTCTATTCCACTCACTAGCCACGTTGTGATTGTTATCCTGGCGACTAGTTATCAGCTCGCAGAAACCCGAAAGCTATCCGGTGGTCGACCTGCAAGCTTGTTGTGTGAGAATCGGGTTAACAGCAAATAAATATGTCCAAGTCGATCCGATTTTTGAGGGACAAAACTTTTATATACAACTATATATATATATATATATATATATATATATATATATATATATATATATATATATATATATATATATATATATATATATATATATATATATATATATATATATATAGTTGTAATCTTATAAATATAAGAAATTATACTCGTTCGGAAAACCTTCGGTTTCTTGTTTTGCAAATAAACAAACCAATACCAAAGGGAAAAAATTGTACAAAAAAGAAAGAACAGAGAACATGTACGTCAGCCGAAAATAATCGTCTAGCATCCAAGCTCAGAGTCCAAAGAAAAAAAAACGATACAAGTAAGTAAAATAATTAAATAAAGTGCTCGATACGCTAAGCAGACCAAACCTAAATCAAACCTAAAGAGCCAGACAAATCTACCACGGTTTCACCTAAGCGGATCGTCAGGGATTTCTGGCTAAAGAGGTAATGTGGGAACGGAATATATAGCCTACAAACTCAAAATCATGACCACGTGACCAAAACAAAAGAAACACAACACTTTTTTATATGGAAATATGAATATGAGATATTATATGGAAATATGAAAAGCAGCACATTTTTATATGGAAATATGAATAGCAGAAATATTTTAGCATATTTCAATTTTTCATACGGAACTATGAAAACCAACTATAATTAGTGTGAATTTTCACCTTTTCTATGAAAATATGAAAATCTGCAATAGTTTATGCATAATTATAATCTTATATGGAAATATGAACATCAGCCAAATTATTTACCCATTTTCACTTTTTCATAAGGAAGCATGTTTTTGCCCATTTTCCACTTTTTTTATCGAAATATAGAAAGCAGCAATACTTTTTTCATATTTCCATTATTTATATGAGAAAATGAAAAACAGGTATATTTTTTTCCTATCTTCATTTTTTATATGGAAATATGAAAATCAGCCATAGTTTTTGCACATTTTTCCTTTTTTATATGGTAATATGAAAAGCAGAAGTACTTTTTGACCATTTTCACTTTTTCATATGGAAATATGAAAATCAGCCTTATTTTCTGCACATTTCCTTTTTTATATGGTAAAATGAAACGCAGCAGTACTTTTTGACCATTTTCCCTTTTTTCTGTGGAAATATGAAAACCAGCCTTATTTTCTGCACGTTTTCCTTTTTTATAAGGTAATATGAAAAGCAGCGGTACTTTTTGACCATTTTCACTTTTTTATATGGAAATGGGAAAATCAGCCATATTTTCTGCACATTTTCCTTTTTTATAAGGTAATATGAAAAGCAGCAGTACTTTTTGACCATTTTCGCTTTTTTATATGGAAATATGAAAATCAGCCTTATATTCTGCACATTTTCATTTTTTATATGGTAATATGAAAAGCAGCCTTATTTTCTGCATATTTTCCTTTTTTATATGGTAATATGAAAAGCAGCAGTACTTTTTGACAATTTTGACTTTTTTATATGGAAATATGAAAATCAAACATATTTTCAGCCGATTTTCTCATTTCAGTACGGAAATATGAAAAGAAGCTGTACTTTTTTAGATTTTCACTTTTTTATATGGAAATATGAAAATCAGCCTTATTTTCTGCACATTTTCCTTTTTTATATGGTAATATGAAAAGGAGCAGTACTTTTTGAGCATTTTCACTTCTTTATATGGAAATATGAAAATCAGCCTTATTTTCTGCACATTTTCTTTTTTATATGGTAATATGGAAAGCAGCAGTACTTTTTGACCATTTTCACTTTTTATATGGAAATATGAAAATCAGATCTATTTTCTGCATGTTTTCTTTTTAGATATGGTAATATGAAAAGCAGCAGTACTTTTTGACAATTTTCACTTTTTTATATGGAAATATGAAAATCAAACATCTTTTCTGCCCATTTTCTCATTTCTGTACGGAAATATGAAAAGAAGCAATACTTTTTGACCATTTTCACTTTTTAATATGCAAATATGAAAATCAGCCTTATTTTCTCCACAATTTCCTTTTTCATATGGTAATATGAAAAGCAGCAGTACTTGTTGACGAATTTCACTTTTTTATATGGAAATATGAAAATCAGCCTCATTTTCTGCAAATTTTCATTTTTATATGGTAAGATTAAAAGCAGAACTACTTTTTGAATATTTTCACATTTTTATATGGAAATTTGAAAATCATATTTTCTGCTTATTTTCTCATTTCTGTACAGAAATAGGAAAAGAAGCAGTACTTTTCGACCATTTCAAATTTTTTATATGGAAATATGAAAATCAGGAGGACTTTTTGATCATTTTCACTTTTTTATATGTAATACGTAAATCTGCTTATTTTCTGCACATTTTCCTTTTTTATATGGTAATATGAAAAGCAGCAGTACTTTTTCAACATTTTAACTTTTTCATATGGAAAGATGAAAATTAACCATATTTTCTGCCCATTTTCTCATTTCTGTACGGACATATGAAAAGCAGCAGTACTTTTTTACCATTTTCTCTTTTTTATATTGAAATATGAAAATCAGCATTATTTTCTGCGCATTTTTCTTTTTTATATGATAATATGAAAAGCAGCAGTACTTTCTGACCATTTTCACTTTTCATATGGAGATATGAAAATCAACCATATTTATATGGAAATATGAAAATCAGCCTTAATTTATGCACATTTTCATTTTTTATATGGTAATATAAAAAGCAGCAGTACTTGTTGACGAATTTCACTTTTTTATATGGAAATATGAAAATCAGCTTTATTTTCTGCACATTACCCTTTTTTATATGGTAATATGAAAAGCAGCCGTACTTTTTGACCATTTTAACTTTTTTATATGGAAATATGAAAATCAAACATATTTTCTGCCCATTTTCTCATTTCTGTACGGAAATATGAAAAGAAGCAATACATTTTGACCATTTTCACTTTTTACTATGCAAATATGAAAATCAGCCTTATTTTCTCCAAATTTTCGTTTTTTTATATGGTAATATGAAAAGCAGCCGTACCTTTTAAACATTTTCAATTTTTTATATGGAAATATGAAAATCAACGTTATTTTCTGCACATTTACCTTTTTTATATGGTAATATGAAAAGCAGCCGTAATTTTTGAACATTTTCACTTTTTTATATGGAAATATAAAAATCAGTCTTATTTTCTGCATATTTTCATTTTTTATATGGTAATAAGAAAAGCAGCAGTACTTTTTGACCATTTTCACATTTTTTATGGAAATATGAGAATCAGCATTATTTGATGCACGTTTTCCTTTTTTATATGGTAATATGAAAAGCAGCAGTACTTGTTGACCATTTTCAGTTTTTCATATGGAAATAAGAAAATCAACCATATTTTCTGCCCATTTTCTCATTTCTGTACGGAAATATGAAAAGATGCAGTACCATTTGACCATTTTCACATTTTTATATGTAATTTGTGAAAGTCAGCCTTATTTTCTCCACATTTTCCTTTTTTATATGTTAATAAGAAAAGCAGCAGTACTTTTGGACCATTTTCTCTTTTTTATATGGAAATATGAAAATCAGCCTTATTTTCTGCACATTTTCCTTTTATATATGGTAATATTAAAAGCAGCAGTACTTTTTGACCATTTTCACTTTTTCATATGAAAATATGAAAATCAACCATATTTTCTGCCCATTTTCTAATTTCTGTACGGAAATATGAAAAGAAGCAGATCTTTTTGACCATTTTCACTTTTTGGTATGGAAATATGAGAATCAGCCTTATTTTCTGCACATTTTAATTTTTTATATGGTAATATGAAAAGCGGCAGTACTTTTTGAACATTTTCACTTTTATATATGGAAATATGAAAATCAGCCTTATTTTCTGCACAATTTCCTATTTTATATGATAATATGAAAAGCAGCAGAACTTTTTGTCTATTTTCACTTTTCCTATGGAAATATGAAAATCAACCATATTTTCTGCCCATTTTCTCATTGCTGTATGGAAATATGAAAAGAAGCAGAATTTTTTGACCATTTTCTTTTTTTTATATGGTAATATGAAAAGCAGCCTTAATTTCTGCCCATTTTCTTTTTTTATATGGTAATATGAAAAGCAGCATTACATTTTAACCATTTTCACTTCTTTATATGGAAATATAGAAAATCTGCCTTATTTTCTGCACATTTAAATTTTTTTGTATGGTAATGTCAAAAGCAGCAGTACTTTTTGACAGTTTTCCCTTTTTCATATGGAAATATGGAAATCAAACATATTTTCTGACCATTTTCCCATTTCTGTACGGAAATATGAAAAGAAGCAGATCTTTTTGACCATTTTCACTTTTTGGTATGGAAATATGAGAATCAGCCTTATTTTGCGAACATTTTCCTTTTTTATATGGTAATGTGAAAAGCAGCAGTACTTTTCGACCATTTTTATTTTTCTATGTGAAAATATAAAAATCAGCATTATTTTGTGCCCATTTTCCTTTTTATATGGTAATATTAAAAGCAGCAGTACTTACTTTTTCAGCATTTTCACTTTTTCTTATGGAAATATGAATATCAATCATATTTTCTTCCCATTTTCTCATTTCTGTACGGAAATCTGAAAAGAAGCAGTACTTTTTGACCATTTTCACTTTTTTACATGGAAATATGAAAATCAGTCATATTTTCTACACATTTTCCTTTTTTATATGGAAATATGAAAAGCAGCAGAACTTTTTGACCATTTTCATTTTTCATATGGAGATATGAAAATCAACCATATTTTCTGCCCATTTTCTCATATCTGTATGGAAATATGAAAAGAAGTACTACTTTGTGACCATTTTCTCTTTTTTATATGGAAATATTAAAATCTGGTTTATTTTCAGCAAATATTCCTTTCTTGTATGGTAATATGAACAACAGCAGTCCTTTTTGACCATTTTCACTTTTTATATGGAAATATGAAAATCAATCATATTTTCTGCCCATTTTCTCATTTCTATGCAGAAATATAAAAGGAAGCAGTACTTTTTGAACATTTTCACTTTTTTATATGGAAATATTAAAAGCAGCAGTACTTTTTGAACATTTCCACTTTTTTATATGGAAGTATGAAAATCAGTCGTATTTTGTGCTCATTTGCTTTTTTTATATGGTAATATTAAAAGCAGCAGTACTTTTCAACCATTTTCACTTTTTTATATAGAAATATAAAAATCAGCATTATTTTATGCACTTTTTCCTATTTTTATGGTAATATGAAAAGCAGCATTACTTTTTGACTATTTTCACTTTTTTTGTATGGAAATATGAAAAACAGCCTTATTTTATGCACATTTTCCTATTTTATATGTTAATATGAAAATCAGCAGTACTTTTTGACCATTTTCACTTTTTTATATAGAAATATGAAAATCAGCCTTATTTTCTGCACATTTTAATTTTTTATATGGTAATATGAAAAGCGGCAGTAGTGTTTGAACATTTTCACTTTTTTATATGGAAATATGGAAATCTGCCTTATTTTCTGCACAATTTCCTTTTTTATATGGTAATATGAAAAGCAGCCTTAATTTCTGCCCATTTTCCTTTTTTATATGGTAATATGAAAAGCGGCATTACATTTTAACCATTTTCACTTCCTTATATGGAAATATAGAAAATCTGCCTTATTTTCTGCACATTTAAATTTTTTGTATGGTAATGTGAAAAGCAGCAGTACTTTTTGACAGTTTGCATTTTTCATATGGAAATATGGAAATCAAACATATTTTCTGACCATTTTCTCATTTCTGTACGGAATTATGAAAAGCAGCAGTACTTGTGGACCATTTTCACTTTTTTACATGGAAATATGAAAACCAGCCTTATATTCTGCACATTTTCCTTTTTTATATGGTAATATGAAAAGCAGCATTACTTTTTGTCCATTTTCACTTTTTCATATGGAAATATGAAAATCCACCATATTTTCTGCCCATTTTCTCATTTCTGTATGGAAATATGAAAAGAAGCAGAACTTTTTGATCATTTTTCTTTTTTATATGGAAATATGAAAATCAGTCATATTTTGTGCACATTTTCTTTTTTATATGGTAATATTAAAAGCTGCAGAACTTTTTGACCATTTTCATTTTTCATATGGAGATATGAAAATCAATCATATTTTCTGCCCATTTTCTTATATCTGTATGGAAATATGAAAAGATGCAATACTTTGTGACTATTTTCTCTTTTTTATATGGAAATATGAAAATCTGGTTTATTTTCAGCAAATATTCCTTTTTTTGTATGGTAATATGAACAACAGCAGTCCTTTTTGACAATTTCACTTTTTATATGGAAATATGAAAATCAATCATATTTTCTGCCCATTTTCTCATTTCTATGCAGAAATATAAAAGGAAGCAGTACTTTTTGAACATTTTCACTTTTTTATATGGAAATATTAAAAGCAGCAGTACTTCTTGACCATTTTCACTTTTTCATATGGAAATATGAAAATCAACCATATTTTCTGCCATTTTCTCATTTCTCATATGAAAAGCAGCAATACTTTTTGTCCATTTTCTCTTTTTTATATGGAAGTATGAAAATCAGTCTTATTTTGTGCTCATTTTCTTTTTTTATATGCTAATATTAAAAGCAGCAGTACTTTTTGACCATTTTCATTTTTTCGTGTGGAGATATGAAAATCAACCATATTTTCTGCCCATTTCCTCATATCTGTATGGAAATATGAAAAGAAGCAGAACTTTTTGACCATTTTCTCTTTTTTATATGAAAATATAAATATCAGCATTATTTTGTGCACATTTTCCTTTTTTATATGGTAATATTAAAAGCAGCAGTACTTTTTCAGCATTGTCACTTTTTCATACGGAAATATGAAAATCAACCATATTTTCTGCCCATTTTCTCATTTCCGTATGGAAATATGAAAAGAAGCAGGTCTTTTGACCATTTTTCTTTTTTATATGAAAATATGAAAATGAGCCTTATTTTGTGCACATTTTCCTTTTTATATGGTAATGTGAAAAGCAGCAGTACTTTTCAACCATTTTCACATTTTTATATAGAAATATAAAAATCAGCATTATTTTGTGCACATTTTCCTTTTTTATATTGTAATATGAAAAGCAGCATTACTTTTTGACCATTTTCACTTTTTTTGTATTGGAATATGAAAATCAGCCTTATTTTCTGCACTTTTTTTTTTTTTATGGTAATATGAAAAGCGGCATTACTTTTTGACCATTTTCACTTTTTTAAATGGAAATATTCAAATCAGCCTTAATTTCTGCACATTTAAATGTTTTATATGGTAATATGAAAAGCAGCAGTACTTTTTGACCATTTTCCCTTTTTTTGTATGGAAATATGAAAATCAGCCTTATTTTCTGCACATCTTTCTTTTTTATATGTTAATATGAAAAGTAGAAGTACTTGTGGACCATTTTCACTTTTTTACATGGAAATATGAAAATCAGTCTTATATTCTGCACATTTTCCTTTTTTATATGGTAATATGAAAAGCGGCATTACATTTTGACCATTTTCACTTTTTTATATGGAAATATAGAAAATCAGCCTTATTTTCTGCACATTTAAAATTTTTATATGGTAATATGAAAATCAGCAGTACTTTTTTACCATTTTCACATTATGAATATCAACAATATTTTCTGCTCATTTTCTCATTTGTGTACGGAAATATGAAAAGAAGCCGTATTTTTTGACCATTTTCTCTTTTGAATATGGCAATATGAAAATCAGCTTTATTTTGTGAACATTTTCCTTTTTTATATGGTAATATGAAAAGCAGCAGTACTTTTTGTCCATTTTCACTTTTTCATATGGAAATATGAAAATCAACCATATTTTCTGCCCATTTTCTCATTTCTGTATGGAATTATGAAAAGAAGCAGAACTTTTTGACCATATTCTCTTTTTTATATGGAAATACGAAAATCAGCCTTATTTTGTGAATATTTTCCTTTTTATATGGTAATGTGAAAAGCAGCAGTACTTTTCGACTATTTTCACTTTTTTTTATGGAAATATAAAAATCAGCATTATTTTGTGCACATTTTCCTGTTTATATGGTAATATTAAAAGCAGCAGTACTTTTTCAGCATTTTCACTTTTTCATATGGAAATATGAAAATCAACAATATTTTCTGCCCATTTTCTCATTTCTCTATGGAAATATGAAAAGAAGCAGTACTGTTTGACCATTTTCTCTTTTGTATATGGAAATATGAAAATCAACCTTATTTTCTGCATATTTTCCTTTTTTATATGTTAATATGAAAAGCAGCAGTACTTTTTGACCATTTTGACTTTTTTATATAGAAATATGAAAATAAGCCTTATTTTCTGCACATTTTCCTTTTTATATGGTAATATGAAAAGCCGCAGTACTTTTTGTCCATTTTCACTTTTTCATATGGAGATATGAAAATCAACCATATTTTCTGCCCATTTTCTCATATCTGTATGGAAATATGAAATGAAGCACTACTTTGTGACCATTTTCTCTTTTTTATATGGAAATATGAAAATCTGGATTGTTTCAGCAAATATTCCTTTTTTGTATGGTAATATGAACAACAGCAGTCCTTTTTTACCATTTTCACTTTTTATATGGAAATATGAAAATCGATCATATTTTCTGCCCATTTTCTCATTTCTATGCAGAAATATAAAAGGAAGCAGTACTTTTTGGACATTTTCACTTTTTTATATGGAAATATTAAAAGCAGCAATACTTCTTGACCATTTTCACTTTTTCATATGGAAATATGAAAATCAACCATATTTTCTGCCATTTTCTCATTTCTGTACAGAAATATGAAAAGCAGCAATACTTTTTGACCATTTTCTATTTTTTATATGGAAGTATGAAAATCAGTCTTATTTTCTGCTCATTTTCTTTTTTTATATGGTAATATTAAAAGCAGCAGTACTTTTTGACTATTTTCACTTTTTCGTATGGAGATATGAAAATCAACCTTATTTTCTGCCCATTTCCTCATATCTGTCTGGAAACATGAAAAGAAGCAGAACTTTTTGACAATTTTCTCTTCTTTATATGAAAATAGGAAAATCAGCCTTATTTTCTGCACATTTTCTTTTTTATATAGTAATATGAAAAGCAGCAGTATTGCTGACCATTTTCACGTTTTTATATGGAAAAATGAATATCAGTCTTATTTTCTGCACATTTTCTTTTTTTATATGGTAATATGAAAAGCAGCAGTACTTTTTGACCATTTTGACTTTTTTATATAGAAATATGAAAATAAGCCTTATTTTCTGCACATTTTCCTTTTTTATATGGTAATATGAAAAGCAGCAGTACTTTTTGTCCATTTTCACTTTTTCATATGGAAATATGAAAATCAACCACATTTTCTGCCCATTTTCTCATTTCTGAATGGAAATATGAAAAGAAGCAGAACTTTTTGATCATTTTTCTTTTTTATATGGAAATATGAAAATCAGTCATATTTTGTGCACATTTTCTTTTTTATATGGTAATATTAAAAGCTGCCGTACTTTTTGACCATTTTCATTTTTCATATGGAGATATGAAAATCAACCATATTTTCTGCCCATTTTCTCATATCTGTATGGAAATATGAAATGAAGCACTACTTTGTGACCATTTTCTCTTTTTTATATGGAAATATGAAAATCTGGATTGTTTCAGCAAATATTCCTTTTTTATATGGTAATATGAAAAGCAGCAGTACTTTTTGACCATTTTCACTTTTTTATATGGAAATATGAAAATCGGCCTTATTTTCTGCACATTTTCCATTTCTATATGGTAATATAAAAAGCAGCACAACCTTTTCCCCATTTTCACTTTTTCATATAGAAGTATGAAACTTAACCATATTTTCTATCCATTTTCTCATTTCTGTACAGGAAAATTAAGAGTAGCATTACTTTTGTACCATTCTAACTTCTTTTGTATGGAAATATGACGATCAACTTTATTTTGTGCACATTTTCTGTTTTTATATAGTAATATGTAAAGCATCTATACTTTTTGAAAATTTTCACTTTTTCATATGGAAATATGAAAATCAGCATTGTTTTCTGCACATTTTCTTATTTTATATGGTAATATGTAAAGCATCTATACTTTTTAACAATTTTCACTTTTTCATATGGAAATATGAAAATCAGCTTTGTTTTCTGCACATTTTCTTATTTTATATGGTAATATGTAAAGCATCTATACTTTTTGACCATTTTCATTTTTCATATGGAAATATGAAAATCAGATTTGTTTTCTACACATTTTCTTATTTTATATGGTAATATGTAAAGCATCTTTACTTATTGACCATTTTCACTTTTTCATATGGAAATATGAAAATCAGTTTTGTTTTCTGCACATTTTCTTATTTAATATGGTAATATGTAAAGCATCTATACTTTTTGACAATTTTCACTTTTTCATATGGAAATATGAAAATCAGCTTTGTTTTCTGAACATTTTCTTATTTTATATGGTAATATGTAAAGGATCTATACTTTTTGACCATTTTCACTTTTTCATGTGGAAATATGAAAATCAGTTTTGTTTTATGCACATTTTCTTATTTTATATGGTAATATGTAAAGCATCTATACTTTTTGACAATTTTCACTTTTTCATATGTAAATATGAAAATCAGCTTTGTTTTCTGCACATTTTCTCATTTTATATGGTAATATGTAAAGCATCTATACTTTTTGACAATTTTCACTTTTTCATATGGAAATATGAAAATCAGCTTTGTTTTCTGCACATTTTCTTATTTTATATGGTAATATGTAAAGCATCTATACTTTTTGACAATTTTCACTTTTTCATATGGAAATATGAGAATCAGCTTTGTTTTCTGCACATTTTCTTATTTTATATGGTAATATGTAAAGCATCTATACTTTTTGACAATTTTCACTTTTTCATATGGAAATATGAGAATCAGCTTTGTTTTCTGCACATTTTCTTATTTTATATGGTAATATGTAAAGCATCTATACTTTTTGACAATTTTCACTTTTTCATATGGAAATATGAAAATCAGTTTTGTTTTCTGCACATTTTCTTATTTTATATGGTAATATGTAAAGCATCTATACTTTTTGACAATTTTCACTTTTTCATATGGAAATATGAAAATCAGCTTTGTTTTCTGCACATTTTCTTATTTTATATGGTAATATGTAAAGCATCTATACTTTTTGACAATTTTCACTTTTTCATATGGAAATATGAAAATCAGCTTTGTTTTCTGCACATTTTCTTATTTTATATGGTAATATGTAAAGCATCTATACTTTTTGACAATTTTCACTTTTTCATATGGAAATATGAGAATCAGCTTTGTTTTCTGCACATTTTCTTATTTTATATGGTAATATGTAAAGCATCTATACTTTTTGACAATTTTCACTTTTTCATATGGAAATATGAAAATCAGTTTTGTTTTCTGCACATTTTCTTATTTTATATGGTAATATGTAAAGCATCTATACTTTTTGACAATTTTCACTTTTTCATATGGAAATATGAGAATCAGCTTTGTTTTCTGCACATTTTCTTATTTTATATGGTAATATGTAAAGCATCTATACTTTTTGACAATTTTCACTTTTTCATATGGAAATATGAAAATCAGCTTTGTTTTCTGCACATTTTCTTATTTTATATGGTAATATGTAAAGCATCTATACTTTTTGACAATTTTCACTTTTTCATATGGAAATATGAAAATCAGCTTTGTTTTCTGCACATTTTCTTATTTTATATGGTAATATGTAAAGCATCTATACTTTTTGACAATTTTCACTTTTTCATATGGAAATATGAAAATCAGTTTTGTTTTCTGCACATTTTCTTATTTTATATGGTAATATGTAAAGCATCTATACTTTTTGACAATTTTCACTTTTTCATATGGAAATATGAAAATCAGCTTTGTTTTCTGCACATTTTCTTATTTTATATCGTAATATGTAAAGCATGCATACTTTTTGACAATTTTCACTTTTTCATATGGAAATATGAAAATCAGCTTTGTTTTCTGCACATTTTCTTATTTTATATGGTAATATGTAAAGCATCTATACTTTTTGACATTTTTCACTTTTTCATATGGAAATATGAAAATCAGCTTTGTTTTCTGCAAATTTTCTTATTTTATATGGTAATATGTAAAGCATCTATACTTTTTGACCATTTTCACTTTTTCATATGGAAATATGAAAATCAGCTTTGTTTTCTGCACATTTTCTTATTTTATATGGTAATATGTAAAGCATCTATACTTTTTGACCATTTTCACTTTTTCATATGGAAATATGAAAATCAGCTTTGTTTTCTGCATATTTTCTTATTTTATATGGTAATATGTAAAGCATCTATACTTTTTGACCATTTTCACTTTTTCATATGGAAATATGAAAATCAGCTTTGTTTTCTGCACATTTTCTTATTTTATATGGTAACATGTAAAGCATCTATACTTTTTGACAATTTTCACTTTTTCATATGGAAATATGAGAATCAGCTTTGTTTTCTGCACATTTTCTTATTTTATATGGTAATATGTAAAGCATCTATACTTTTTGACAATTTTCACTTTTTCATATGGAAATATGAAAATCAGCTTTGTTTTCTGCACATTTTCTTATTTTATATGGTAATATGTAAAGCATCTATACTTTTTGACCATTTTAACTTTTTCATATGGTAATATGAAAATCAGCATTGTTTTCTGCACATTTTCTTATTTTATATGGTAATATGAAAAGCATCTATACTTTTTGATAATTTCACTTTTTCATATGGAAATATGAAAATCAGCTTTGTTTTCTGCACATTTTCTTATTTTATATGGTAATATGTAAAGCATCTATACTTTTTGACAATTTTAACTTTTTCATATGGAAATATGAAAATCAGCTTTGTTTTCTGCACATTTTCTTATTTTATATGGTAATATGTAAAGCATCTATACTTTTTGACCATTTTCATTTTTCATATGGAAATATGAAAATCAGATTTGTTTTCTACACATTTTCTTATTTTATATGGTAATATGTAAAGCATCTTTACTTATTGACCATTTTCACTTTTTCATATGGAAATATGAAAATCAGTTTTGTTTTCTGCACATTTTCTTATTTAATATGGTAATATGTAAAGCATCTATACTTTTTGACAATTTTCACTTTTTCATATGGAAATATGAAAATCAGCTTTGTTTTGTGCACATTTTCTTATTTTATATGGTAATATGTAAAGGATCTATACTTTTTGACCATTTTCACTTTTTCATATGTAAATATGAAAATCAGCTTTGTTTTCTGCACATTTTCTTATTTTATATGGTAATATGTAAAGCATCTATACTTTTTGACAATTTTCACTTTTTCATATGGAAATATGAGAATCAGCTTTGTTTTCTGCACATTTTCTTATTTTATATGGTAATATGTAAAGCATCTATACTTTTTGACAATTTTCACTTTTTCATATGGAAATATGAAAATCAGTTTTGTTTTCTGCACATTTTCTTATTTTATATGGTAATATGTAAAGCATCTATACTTTTTGACAATTTTCACTTTTTCATATGGAAATATGAAAATCAGCTTTGTTTTCTGCACATTTTCTTATTTTATATCGTAATATGTAAAGCATGCATACTTTTTGACAATTTTCACTTTTTCATATGGAAATATGAAAATCAGCTTTGTTTTCTGCACATTTTCTTATTTTATATGGTAATATGTAAAGCATCTATACTTTTTGACATTTTTCACTTTTTCATATGGAAATATGAAAATCAGCTTTGTTTTCTGCAAATTTTCTTATTTTATATGGTAATATGTAAAGCATCTATACTTTTTGACAATTTTCACTTTTTCATATGGAAATATGAAAATCAGCTTTGTTTTCTGCACATTTTCTTATTTTATATGGTAAAATGTAAAGCATCTATACTTTTTGACATTTTTAACTTTTTCATATGGAAATATGAAAATCAGCTTTGTTTTCTGCAAATTTTCTTATTTTATATGGTAATATGTAAAGCATCTATACTTTTTGACAATTTTCACTTTTTCATATGGAAATATGAAAATCAGCTTTGTTTTCTGCACATTTTCTTATTTTATATGGTAATATGTAAAGCATCTATACTTTTTGACCATTTTCAGTTTTTCATATGGAAATATGAAAATCAGCTTTGTTTTCTGCACATTTTCTTATTTTATATGGTAATATGTAAAGCATCTATACTTTTTGACAATTTTCACTTTTTCATATGGAAATATGAAAATCAGCTTTGTTTACTGCACATTTTCTTATTTTATATGGTAATATGTAAAGCATCTATACTTTTTGAAAATTTTCACTTTTTCATATGGATATATGAAAATCAGCTTTGTTTTCTGCACATTTTCTTATTTTATATGGTATTATGTAAAGCATCTATACTTTTTGACCATTTTCTCTATTTCATATGGAAATATGAAAATCAGCTTTGTTTTCTGCATATTTTCTTATTTTATATGGTAATATGTAAAGCATCTATACTTTTTGACAATTTTCACTTTTTCATATGGAAATATGAAAATCAGCTTTGTTTTCTGCACATTTTCTTATTTTATATGGTAATATGTAAAGCATCTATACTTTTTGACCATTTTAACTTTTTCATATGGTAATATGAAAATCAGCATTGTTTTCTGCACATTTTCTTATTTTATATGGTAATATGAAAAGCATCTATACTTTTCGATAATTTCACTTTTTCATATGGAAATATGAAAATCAGCTTTGTTTTCTGCACATTTTCTTATTTTATATGGTAATATGTAAAGCATCTATACTTTTTGACAATTTTCACTTTTTCATATGGAAATATGAAAATCAGCTTTGTTTTCTGCACATATTCTTATTTTAGATGGTAATATGTAAAGCATCTATACTTTTTGACAATTTTCACTTTTTCATATGGAAATATGAAAATCAGCTTTGTTTTGTGCACATTTTCTTATTTTATATGGTAATATGTAAAGGATCTATACTTTTTGACCATTTTCACTTTTTCATGTGGAAATATGAAAATCAGTTTTGTTTTATGCACATTTTCTTATTTTATATGGTAATATGTAAAGCATCTATACTTTTTGACAATTTTCACTTTTTCATATGTAAATATGAAAATCAGCTTTGTTTTCTGCACATTTTCTTATTTTATATGGTAATATGTAAAGCATCTATACTTTTTGACAATTTTCACTTTTTCATATGGAAATATGAGAATCAGCTTTGTTTTCTGCACATTTTCTTATTTTATATGGTAATATGTAAAGCATCTATACTTTTTGACAATTTTCACTTTTTCATATGGAAATATGAAAATCAGTTTTGTTTTCTGCACATTTTCTTATTTTATATGGTAATATGTAAAGCATCTATACTTTTTGACAATTTTCACTTTTTCATATGGAAATATGAAAATCAGCTTTGTTTTCTGCACATTTTCTTATTTTATATCGTAATATGTAAAGCATGCATACTTTTTGACAATTTTCACTTTTTCATATGGAAATATGAAAATCAGCTTTGTTTTGTGCACATTTTCTTATTTTATATGGTAATATGTAAAGCATCTATACTTTTTGACATTTTTCACTTTTTCATATGGAAATATGAAAATCAGCTTTGTTTTCTGCAAATTTTCTTATTTTATATGGTAATATGTAAAGCATCTATACTTTTTGACAATTTTCACTTTTTCATATGGAAATATGAAAATCAGCTTTGTTTTCTGCACATTTTCTTATTTTATATGGTAATATGTAAAGCATCTATACTTTTTGACATTTTTAACTTTTTCATATGGAAATATGAAAATCAGCTTTGTTTTCTGCAAATTTTCTTATTTTATATGGTAATATGTAAAGCATCTATACTTTTTGACAATTTTCACTTTTTCATATGGAAATATGAAAATCAGCTTTGTTTTCTGCACATTTTCTTATTTTATATGGTAATATGTAAAGCATCTATACTTTTTGACCATTTTCAGTTTTTCATATGGAAATATGAAAATCAGCTTTGTTTTCTGCACATTTTCTTATTTTATATGGTAATATGTAAAGCATCTATACTTTTTGACAATTTTCACTTTTTCATATGGAAATATGAAAATCAGCTTTGTTTACTGCACATTTTCTTATTTTATATGGTAATATGTAAAGCATCTATACTTTTTGAAAATTTTCACTTTTTCATATGGATATATGAAAATCAGCTTTGTTTTCTGCACATTTTCTTATTTTATATGGTATTATGTAAAGCATCTATACTTTTTGACCATTTTCTCTATTTCATATGGAAATATGAAAATCAGCTTTGTTTTCTGCATATTTTCTTATTTTATATGGTAATATGTAAAGCATCTATACTTTTTGACAATTTTCACTTTTTCATATGGAAATATGAAAATCAGCTTTGTTTTCTGCACATTTTCTTATTTTATATGGTAATATGTAAAGCATCTATACTTTTTGACCATTTTAACTTTTTCATATGGTAATATGAAAATCAGCATTGTTTTCTGCACATTTTCTTATTTTATATGGTAATATGAAAAGCATCTATACTTTTCGATAATTTCACTTTTTCATATGGAAATATGAAAATCAGCTTTGTTTTCTGCACATTTTCTTATTTTATATGGTAATATGTAAAGCATCTATACTTTTTGACAATTTTCACTTTTTCATATGGAAATATGAAAATCAGCTTTGTTTTCTGCACATATTCTTATTTTAGATGGTAATATGTAAAGCATCTATACTTTTTGACAATTTTCACTTTTTCATATGGAAATATGAAAATCAGCTTTGTTTTCTGCACATTTTCTTATTTTATATGGTAATATGTAAAGCGTCTACACTTTTTGACATTTTTCACTTTTTCATATGGAAATATTAAAATCAGCTTTGTTTTCTGCACATTTTCTTATTTTATATGGTAATATGTAAAGCATCTATACTTTTTGACAATTTTCACTTTTTCATATGGAAATATGAAAATCAGCTTTGTTTTCTGCACATTTTCTTATTTTATATGGTAATATGTAAAGCATCTATACTTTTTGACAATTTTCACTTTTTCATATGGAAATATGAAAATCAGCTTTGTTTTCTGCACATATTCTTATTTTAGATGGTAATATGTAAAGCATCTATACTTTTTGACAATTTTAACTTTTTCATATGGAAATATGAAAATCAGCTTTGTTTTCTGACATTTTCTTATTTTATATCGTAATATGAAAAGCATGCATACTTTTTGACAATTTTCACTTTTTCATATGGAAATATGAAAATCAGCTTTGTTTTCTGCACATTTTCTTATTTTATATGGTAATATGTAAAGCATCTATAGTTTTTGACATTTTTCACTTTTTCATATGGAAATATGAAAATCAGCTTTGTTTTCTGCACATTTTCTTATTTTATATGGTAATATGTAAAGCATCTATACTTTTTGAAAATTTCACTTTTTCAT
Source organism: Acanthosepion esculentum (assembly GCA_964036315.1). Taxonomy (NCBI): domain Eukaryota; kingdom Metazoa; phylum Mollusca; class Cephalopoda; order Sepiida; family Sepiidae; genus Acanthosepion; species Acanthosepion esculentum. Next base: position 39,172,576 of record OZ038500.1, on the reverse strand, counting down.
ATGGAAATATGAAAATCAGCTTTGTTTTCTGCACATTTTCTTATTTTATATGGTAATATGTAAAGCATCTATACTTTTTGACCATTTTCACTTTTTCATATGGAAATATGAAAATCAGCTTTGTTTTCTGCAGATTTTCTTATTTTATATAGTAATATGTAAAGTATCTATACTTTTTGCCCATTTTCACTTTTTCATATGGAAATATGAAAATCAGCTTTGTTTTCTGCACATTTTCTTCTTTTATATGGTAATATGTAAAGCATCTATACTTTTTGATAATTTCCCTTTTTCATATGGAAATATGAAAATCAGCTTTGTTTTCTGCACATTTTTTAATTTTATATGGTAATATGTAAAGCATCTATACTTTTTGACCATTTTCACTTTTTCATATGGAAATATGAAAATCAGCTTTTTTTTCGGCACATTTTCTTATTTTATATGGTAATATGTAAAGCATCTATACTTTTTGACAATTTTCACTTTTTCATATGGAAATATGAAAATCAGCTTTGTTTTCTGCACATTTTCTTATTTTATATGGTAACATGTAAAGCATCTATACTTTTTGACAATTTTCACTTTTTCATATGGAAATATGAAAATCAGCTTTGTTTTCTGCACATTTTCTTATTTTATATGGTAATATGTATAGCATCTATACTTTTTAACCATTTTCACTTTTTCATATGGAAATATGAAAATCAGCTTTGTTTTCTGCACATTTTCTTATTTTATATGGTAATATGTAAAGCATCTATACTTTTTGACCATTTTCACTTTTTCATATGGAAATATGAAAATCAGCTTTGTTTTCTGCACATTTTCTTATTTTATATGGTAATATGTAAAGCATCTATACTTTTTGACCATTTTCACTTTTTCATATGGAAATATGAAAATCAGCTTTGTTTTCTGCACATTTTCTTATTTTATATGGTAATATGTAAAGCATCTATACTTTTTGACCATTTTCACTTTTTCATATGGAAATATGAAAATCAGCTTTGTTTTCTGCACATTTTCTTATTTTATATGGTATTATGTAAAGCATTTATACTTTTTGACAATTTTCACATTTTCATATGGAAATATGAAAATCAGCTTTGTTTTCTGCACATTTTCTTATTTTATATGGTAATATGTAAAGCATCTATACTTTTTGACCATTTTCTCTATTTCATATGGAAATATGAAAATCAGCTTTGTTTTCTGCATATTTTCTTATTTTATATGGTAATATGTAAAGCATCTATACTTTTTGACAATTTTCAGTTTTTCATATGGAAATCTGAAAATCAGCTTTGTTTTCAGCAAATTTTCTTATTTTATATGGTATTATGTAAAGCATCTATACTTTTTGACCATATTCTCTATTTCATATGGAAATATGAAAATCAGCTTTGTTTTCTGCATATTTTCTTATTTTATATGGTAATATGTAAAGCATCTATACTTTTTGACCATTTTCACTTTTTCATATGGAAATATGAAAATCAGCTTTGTTTTCTGCACATTTTCTTATTTTATATGGTAATATGTCAAGCATCTAAACTTTTTGACAATTTTCACTTTTTCATATGGAAATATTAAAATCAGCTTTGTTTTCTGCACATTTTCTTATTTTATATGGTATTATGTAAAGCATCTATACTTTTTGACAATTTTCACATTTTCATATGGAAATATGAAAATCAGCTTTGTTTTCTGCACATTTTCTTATTTTATATGGTAATATGTAAAGCATCTAATACTTTTTGACAATTTTCACTTTTTCATATGGAAATATGAAAATCAGCTTTGTTTTCTGCTCATTTTCTTATTTTATATGGTATTATGTAAAGCATCTATACTTTTTGACAATTTTCACATTTTCATATGGAAATATGAAAATCAGTTTTGTTTTCTGCACATTTTCTTATTTTATATGGTAATATGTAAAGCCTCTATACTTTTTGACCATTTTCTCTATTTCATATGGAAATATGAAAATCAGCTTTGTTTTCTGCATATTTTCTTATTTTATATGGTAATATGTAAAGCATCTATACTTTTTGACAATTTTGACTTTTTCATATGGAAATATGAAAATCAGCTTTGTTTTCTGCACATTTTCTTATTTTATATGGTAATATGTAAAGCATCTATACTTTTTGACCATTTTCACTTTTTCATATGGAAATATGAAAATCAGCTTTGTTTTCTGCACATTTTCTTATTTTGTATGGTAATATGTAAAGCATCTAGACTTTTTGACAATTTTCACTTTTTCATATGGTAATATGAAAATCAGCTTTGTTTTCTGCACATTTTCTTATTTTATATGGTAATATGTAAAGCATCTATACTTTTTAACCATTTTCACTTTTTCATATGGAAATATGAAAATCAGCTTTGTTTTCTGCACATTTTCTTATTTTATATGGTAATATGCAAAGCATCTATACTTTTTGACCATTTTCACTTTCTCATATGGAAATATGAAAATCAGCTTTGTTTTCTGCACATTTTTTAATTTTATATGGTAATATGTAAAGCATCTATACTTTTTGACCATTTTCACTTTTTCATATGGAAATATGAAAATCAGTTTGTTTTCGGCACATTTTCTTATTTTATATGGTAATATGTAAAGCATCTATACTTTTTGACCATTTTCACTTTTTCATATGGAAATATGAAAATCAGCTTTGTTTTCTGCACATTTTCTTATTTTATATGGTAACATGTAAAGCATCTATACTTTTTGACAATTTTCACTTTTTCATATGGAAATATGAAAATCAGCTTTGTTTTCTGCACATTTTCTTATTTTATATGGTAATATGTAAAGCATCTATACTTTTTGACCATTTTCACTTTTTCATATGGAAATATGAAAATCAGCTTTGTTTTCTGCACATTTTCTTATTTTATATGGTAATATGTAAAGCATCTATACTTTTTGACCATTTTCACTTTTTCATATGGAAATATGAAAATCAGCTTTGTTTTCTGCAAATTTTCTTATTTTATATCGTAATATGTAAAGCATCTATACTTTTTGACCATTTTAACTTTTTCATATGGTAATATGAAAATCAGCTTTGTTTTCTGCACATTTTCTTATTTTATATGGTAATATGTAAAGCATCTAGACTTTTAGACAATTTTCACTTTTTCATATGGAAATATGTAAATCAGCTTTGTTTTCTGAACATTTTCTTATTTTATATGGTAATATGTAAAGCATCTAGACTTTTTGACCATTTTCACATTTTCATATGGAAATATGAAAATCAGCTTAGTTTTCTGCACATTTTTTAATTTTATATGGTAATATGTAAAGCATCTATACTTTTTGACCATTTTCACTTTTTCATATGGAAATATGAAAATCAGTTTGTTTTCGGCACATTTTCTTATTTTATATGGTAATATGTAAAGCATCTATACTTTTTGACCATTTTCACTTTTTCATGTGGAAATATGAAAATCAGCTTTCTTTTCTGCACATTTTCTTATTTTATATGGTAATATGTAAAGCATCTATACTTTTTGACCATTTTCACTTTTTCATATGGAAATATGAAAATCAGCTTTGTTTTCTGCACATTTTCTTATTTTATATGGTAATATGTAAAGCATCTATACTTTTTGACCATTTTCACTTTTTCATATGGAAATATGAAAATCAGCTTTGTTTTCTGCAAATTTTCTTATTTTATATCGTAATATGTAAAGCATCTATACTTTTTGACCATTTTAACTTTTTCATATGGTAATATGAAAATCAGCTTTGTTTTCTGCACATTTTCTTATTTTATATGGTAATATGTAAAGCATCTAGACTTTTAGACAATTTTCACTTTTTCATATGGAAATATGTAAATCAGCTTTGTTTTCTGAACATTTTCTTATTTTATATGGTAATATGTAAAGCATCTAGACTTTTTGACCATTTTCACATTTTCATATGGAAATATGAAAATCAGCTTAGTTTTCTGCACATTTTTTAATTTTATATGGTAATATGTAAAGCATCTATACTTTTTGACCATTTTCACTTTTTCATATGGAAATATGAAAATCAGTTTGTTTTCGGCACATTTTCTTATTTTATATGGTAATATGTAAAGCATCTATACTTTTTGACCATTTTCACTTTTTCATGTGGAAATATGAAAATCAGCTTTCTTTTCTGCACATTTTCTTATTTTATATGGTAATATGTAAAGCATCTATACTTTTTGACCATTTTCACTTTTTCATATGGAAATATGAAAATCAGCTTTCTTTTCTGCACATTTTCTTATTTTATATGGTAATATGTAAAGCATCTATACTTTTTGACCATTTTCACTTTTTCATATGGAAATATGAAAATCAGCTTTCTTTTCTGCACATTTTCTTATTTTATATGGTAATATGTAAAGCATCTATACTTTTTGACCGTTTTCACTTTTTCATGTGGAAATATGAAAATCAGCTTTTTTTCTGAACATTTTCTTATTTTATATGGTAATATGTAAAGCATCTATACTTTTTGACCATTTTCACTTTTTCATATGGAAATATGAAAATCAGCTTTCTTTTCTGCACATTTTCTTATTTTATATGGTAATATGTAAAGCATCTATACTTTTTGACCATTTTCACTTTTTCATATGGAAATATGAAAATCAGCGTTCTTTTCTGCACATTTTCTTATTTTATATGGTAATATGTAAAGCATCTATACTTTTTGACCATTTTCACTTTTTCATATGGAAATATGAAAATCAGCTTTCTTTTCTGCACATTTTCTTATTTTATATGGTAATATGTAAAGCATCTATACTTTTTGACCATTTTCACTTTTTCATGTGGAAATATGAAAATCAGCTTTTTTTTCTGAACATTTTCTTATTTTATATGGTAATATGTAAAGCATCTATACTTTTTGCCAATTTTCACTTTTTCATATGGAAATATGAAAATCAGCTTTGTTTTCTGCACATTTTCTTCTTTTATATGGTAATATGTAAAGCATCTATACTTTTTGACCATTTTCACTTTTTCATATGGAAATATGAAAATCAGCTTTCTTTTCTGCACATTTTCTTATTTTATATGGTAATATGTAAAGCATCTATACTTTTTGACCATTTTCACTTTTTCATATGGAAATATGAAAATCAGTTTGTTTTCGGCACATTTTCTTATTTTATATGGTAATATGTAAAGCATCTATACTTTTTGACCATTTTCACTTTTTCATGTGGAAATATGAAAATCAGCTTTGTTTTCTGCACATTTTCTTATTTTATATGGTAATATGTAAAGCATCTATACTTTTTGACCATTTTCACTTTTTCATATGGAAATATGAAAATCATCTTTGTTTTCTGCACATTTTCTTATTTTATATGGTAATATGTAAAGCATCTAATACTTTTTGACAATTTTCACTTTTTCATATGGAAATATGAAAATCAGCTTTGTTTTCTGCTCATTTTCTTATTTTATATGGTATTATGTAAAGCATCTATACTTTTTGACAATTTTCACATTTTCATATGGAAATATGAAAATCAGTTTTGTTTTCTGCACATTTTCTTATTTTATATGGTAATATGTAAAGCCTCTATACTTTTTGACCATTTTCTCTATTTCATATGGAAATATGAAAATCAGCTTTGTTTTCTGCATATTTTCTTATTTTATATGGTAATATGTAAAGCATCTATACTTTTTGACAATTTTGACTTTTTCATATGGAAATATGAAAATCAGCTTTCTTTTCTGCACATTTTCTTATTTTATATGGTAATATGTAAAGCATCTATACTTTTTGACCATTTTCACTTTTTCATATGGAAATATGAAAATCAGCTTTCTTTTCTGCACATTTTCTTATTTTATATGGTAATATGTAAAGCATCTATACTTTTTGACCATTTTCACTTTTTCATATGGAAATATGAAAATCAGCTTTGTTTTCTGAGCATTTTCTTATTTTATATGGTAATATGTAAAGCATCTATACTTTTTGACAATTTTCACTTTTTCATATGGAAATATGAAAATCAGCTTTGTTTTCTGCACATTTTCTTATTTTATATGGTAATATGTAAAGCATCAATACTTTTTAACCATTTTCACTTTTTCATATGGAAATATGAAAATCAGCTTTGTTTTCTGCACATTTTCTTATTTTATATGGTAATATGTAAAGCATCTATACTTTTTGACCATTTTCAATTTTCATATGGAAATATGAAAATCAGCTTTGTCTTCTGGACATTTTTTAATTTTATATGGTAATATGTAAAGCATCTATACTTTTTGACCATTTTCACTTTTTCATATGGAAATATGAAAATCAGCTTTGTTTTCGGCACATTTTCTTATTTTATATGGTAACATGTAAAGTATCTATACTTTTTGACAATTTTCAATTTTCATATGGAAATATGAAAATCAGCTTTGTTTTCTGCACATTTTCTTATTTTATATGGTAATATGTAAAGCATCTATACTTTTTGACCATTTTCACTTTTTCATATGGAAATTTTAAAATCTGCTTTGTTTTCTGCACATTTTCCTATTTTATATGGTAACATGTAAAGCATCTATACTTTTTGACAATTTTCACTTTTTCATATGGAAATATGAAAATCAGCTTTGTTTTCTGCACATTTTCTTATTTTATATGGTAATATGTAAAGCATCTATCCTTTTTGTCCATTTTCACTTTTACATATGGAAATATGAAAATCAGCTTTGTTTTCTGCACATTTTCTTATTTTATATGGTAATATGTAAAGCATCTATACTTTTTGACCATTTTCACTTTTTCATATGGAAATATGAAAATCAGCTTTGTTTTCTGCACATTTTCTTATTTTATATGGTAATATGTAAAGCATCTATACTTTTTGACAATTTTCACTTTTTCATATGGAAATATGAAAATCAGCTTTGTTTTCTGCACATTTTCTTATTTTATATGGTAATATGTAAAGCATCAATACTTTTTAACCATTTTCACTTTTTCATATGGAAATATGAAAATCAGCTTTGTTTTCTGCACATTTTCTTATTTTATATGGTAATATGTAAAGCATCTATACTTTTTGACCATTTTCACTTTTTCATATGGAAATATGAAAATCAGCTTTGTTTTCTGGACATTTTTTAATTTTATATGGTAATATGTAAAGAATCTATACTTTTTGACCATTTTCACTTTTTCATATGGAAATATGAAAATCAGCTTTGTTTTCGGCACATTTTCTTATTTTATATGGTAATATGTGAAGCATCTATACTTTTTGACAATTTCCACTTTTTCATATAGAAATACGAAAATCAGCTTTGTTTTCTGCACATTTTCTTATGTTATATGGTAATATGTAAAGCATCTATACTTTTTGACAATTTTCACTTTTTCATATGGAAATATGAAAATCAGCTTTGTTTTCTGCACATTTTCTTATTTTATATGGTAACATGTAAAGCATCTAGACTTTTTGACAATTTTCACTTTTTCATATGGAAATATGAAAATCAGCTTTGTTTTCTGCACATTTTCTTATTTTATATGGTAATATGTAAAGCATCAATACTTTTTAACCATTTTCACTTTTTCATATGGAAATATGAAAATCAGCATTGTTTTCTGCACATTTTCTTATTTTATATGGTAACATGTAAAGCATCTATACTTTTTGACAATTTTCAATTTTCATATGGAAATATGAAAATCAGCTTTGTTTTCTGCACATTTTCTTATTTTATATGGTAATATGTAAAGTATCTATACTTTTTGACCATTTTCACTTTTTCATATGGAAATATGAAAATCAGCTTTGTTTTCTGCACATTTTCTTATTTTATATGGTAACATGTAAAGCATCTAGACTTTTTGACAATTTTCACTTTTTCATATGGAAATATGAAAATCAGCTTTGTTTTCTGCACATTTTCTTATTTTATATGGTAATATGTAAAGCATCAATACTTTTTAACCATTTTCACTTTTTCATATGGAAATATGAAAATCAGCATTGTTTTCTGCACATTTTCTTATTTTATATGGTAACATGTAAAGTATCTATACTTTTTGACAATTTTCAATTTTCATATGGAAATATGAAAATCAGCTTTGTTTTCTGCACATTTTCTTATTTTATATGGTAATATGTAAAGCATCTATACTTTTTGACCATTTTCACTTTTTCATATGGAAATTTTAAAATCTGCTTTGTTTTCTGCACATTTTCCTATTTTATATGGTAACATGTAAAGCATCTATACTTTTTGACAATTTTCACTTTTTCATATGGAAATATGAAAATCAGCTTTGTTTTCTGCACATTTTCTTATTTTATATGGTAATATGTAAAGCATCTATCCTTTTTGTCCATTTTCACTTTTACATATGGAAATATGAAAATCAGCTTTGTTTTCTGCACATTTTCTTATTTTATATGGTAATATGTAAAGCATCTATACTTTTTGACCATTTTCACTTTTTCATATGGAAATATGAAAATCAGCTTTGTTTTCTGCACATTTTCTTATTTTATATGGTAATATGTAAAGCATCTATACTTTTTGACAATTTTCACTTTTTCATATGGAAATATGAAAATCAGCTTTGTTTTCTGCACATTTTCTTATTTTATATGGTAATATGTAAAGCATCAATACTTTTTAACCATTTTCACTTTTTCATATGGAAATATGAAAATCAGCTTTGTTTTCTGCACATTTTCTTATTTTATATGGTAATATGTAAAGCATCTATACTTTTTGACCATTTTCACTTTTTCATATGGAAATATGAAAATCAGCTTTGTTTTCTGGACATTTTTTAATTTTATATGGTAATATGTAAAGAATCTATACTTTTTGACCATTTTCACTTTTTCATATGGAAATATGAAAATCAGCTTTGTTTTCGGCACATTTTCTTATTTTATATGGTAATATGTGAAGCATCTATACTTTTTGACAATTTCCACTTTTTCATATAGAAATACGAAAATCAGCTTTGTTTTCTGCACATTTTCTTATGTTATATGGTAATATGTAAAGCATCTATACTTTTTGACAATTTTCACTTTTTCATATGGAAATATGAAAATCAGCTTTGTTTTCTGCACATTTTCTTATTTTATATGGTAACATGTAAAGCATCTAGACTTTTTGACAATTTTCACTTTTTCATATGGAAATATGAAAATCAGCTTTGTTTTCTGCACATTTTCTTATTTTATATGGTAATATGTAAAGCATCAATACTTTTTAACCATTTTCACTTTTTCATATGGAAATATGAAAATCAGCATTGTTTTCTGCACATTTTCTTATTTTATATGGTAACATGTAAAGCATCTATACTTTTTGACAATTTTCAATTTTCATATGGAAATATGAAAATCAGCTTTGTTTTCTGCACATTTTCTTATTTTATATGGTAATATGTAAAGTATCTATACTTTTTGACCATTTTCACTTTTTCATATGGAAATATGAAAATCAGCTTTGTTTTCTGCACATTTTCTTATTTTATATGGTAATATGTAAAGCATCTATACTTTTTGACCATTTTCACTTTTTCATATGGAAATTTTAAAATCTGCTTTGTTTTCTGCACATTTTCCTATTTTATATGGTAACATGTAAAGCATCTTTACTTTTTGACAATTTTCACTTTTTCATATGGAAATATGAAAATCAGCTTTGTTTTCTGCACATTTTCTTATTTTATATGGTAATATGTAAAGCATCTATCCTTTTTGTCCATTTTCACTTTTACATATGGAAATATGAAAATCAGCTTTGTTTTCTGCACATTTTCTTATTTTATATGGTAATATGTAAAGCATCTATACTTTTTGACCATTTTCACTTTTTCATATGGAAATATGAAAATCAGCTTTGTTTTCTGCACATTTTCTTATTTTTTATGGTAATATGTATAGCATCTATACTTTTTGACAATTTTCATTTTTCATATGGAAATATGAAAATCAGCTTTATTTTCTGCACATTTTCTTATTTTATATGGTAACATGTAAAGTATCTATACTTTTTGACAATTTTCAATTTTCATATGGAAATATGAAAATCAGCTTTGTTTTCTGCACATTTTCTTATTTTATATGGTAATATGTAAAGCATCTATACTTTTTGACCATTTTCACTTTTTCATATGGAAATATGAAAATCAGCTGTGTTTTCTGCACATTTTCTTATTTTATATGGTAATATGTAAAGCATCTATACTTTTTGACCATTTTCACTTTTTCATATGGAAATATGAAAATCAGCTTTGTTTTCTGCACATTTTCTTATTTTATATGGTAATATGTAAAGCATCTATACTTTTTGACAATTTTCACTTTTTCATATGGAAATACGAATATCAGCTTTGTTTTCTGCACATTTTCTTATTTTATATGGTATTATGTAAAGCATCTATACTTTTTGACAATTTTAACTTTATCATATGGAAATATGAAAATCACCTTTGTTTTTTGCACATTTTCTTATTTTATATGGTAATATGTAAAGCATCTATACTTTTTGACCATTTTCACTTTTTCATATGGAAATATGAAAATCAGCTTTGTTTTCTGCACATTTTCTTATTTTATATGGTAATATGTGAAGCATCTATACTTTTTGACAATTTTCACTTTTTCATATGGAAATACGAAAATCAGCTTTGTTTTCTGCACATTTTCTTATTTTATATGGTAATATGTAAAGCATCTATACTTTTTGACAATTTTCACTTTTTCATATGGAAATATGAAAATCAGCTTTGTTTTCTGCACATTTTCTTATTTTATATGGTAACATGTAAAGCATCTAGACTTTTTGACAATTTTCACTTTTTCATATGGAAATATGAAAATCAGCTTTGTTTTCTGCACATTTTCTTATTTTATATGGTAATATGTAAAGCATCTATACATTTTGACAATTTTCACTTTTTCATATGGAAATATGAAAATCAGCTTTGTTTTCTGCACATTTTCTTATTTTATATGGTAACATGTAAAGCATCTATACTTTTTGACAATTTTCAATTTTCATATGGAAATATGAAAATAAGCTTTGTTTTCTGCACATTTTCTTATTTTATATGGTAATATGTAAAGCATCTATACTTTTTGACCATTTTCACTTTTTCATATGGAAATATGAAAATCAGCTGTGTTTTCTGCACATTTTCTTATTTTATATGGTAATATGTAAAGCATCTATACTTTTTGACCATTTTCACTTTTTCATATGGAAATATGAAAATCAGCTTTGTTTTCTGCACATTTTCTTATTTTATATGGTAATATGTAAAGCATCTATACTTTTTGACCATTTTCACTTTTTCATATGGAAATATGAAAATCAGCTTTGTTTTCTGCACATTTTCTTATTTTATATGGTAATATGTAAAGCATCTATACTTTTTGACAATTTTCACTTTTTCATATGGAAATACGAATATCAGCTTTGTTTTCTGCACATTTTCTTATTTTATATGGTATTATGTAAAGCATCTATACTTTTTGACAATTTTAACTTTATCATATGGAAATATGAAAATCAGCTGTGTTTTCTGCACATTTTCTTATTTTATATGGTAATATGTAAAGCATCTATACTTTTTGACCATTTTCACTTTTTCATATGGAAATATGAAAATCAGCTTTGTTTTCTGCACATTTTCTTATTTTATATGGTAACATGTAAAGCATCTATACTTTTTGACCATTTTCACTTTTTCATATGGAAATATGAAAATCAGCTTTGTTTTCTGCACATTTTCTTATTTTATATGGTAATATGTAAAGCATCTATACTTTTTGACAATTTTCACTTTTTCATATGGAAATACGAATATCAGCTTTGTTTTCTGCACATTTTCTTATTTTATATGGTATTATGTAAAGCATCTATACTTTTTGACAATTTTAACTTTTTCATATGGAAATTTTAAAATCTGCTTTGTTTTCTGCACATTTTCTTATTTTATATGGTAACAGGTAAAGCATCTTTACTTTTTGACAATTTTCACTTTTTCATATGGAAATATGAAAATCAGCTTTGTTTTCTGCACTTTTTCTTATTTTATATGGTAATATGTAAAGCATCTATACTTTTTGACCATTTTCACTTTTTCATATGGAAATATGAAAATCAGCTGTGTTTTCTGCACATTTTCTTATTTTATATGGTAATATGTAAAGCATCTATACTTTTTGACCATTTTCACTTTTTCATATGGAAATATGAAAATCAGCTTTGTTTTCTGCACATTTTCTTATTTTATATGGTAATATGTAAAGCATCTATACTTTTTGACAATTTTCACTTTTTCATATGGAAATACGAATATCAGCTTTGTTTTCTGCACATTTTCTTATTTTATATGGTATTATGTAAAGCATCTATACTTTTTGACAATTTTAACTTTATCATATGGAAATATGAAAATCACCTTTGTTTTTTGCACATTTTCTTATTTTATATGGTAATATGTAAAGCATCTATACTTTTTGACCATTTTCACTTTTTCATATGGAAATATGAAAATCAGCTTTGTTTTCTGCACATTTTCTTATTTTATATGGTAATATGTGAAGCATCTATACTTTTTGACAATTTTCACTTTTTCATATGGAAATACGAAAATCAGCTTTGTTTTCTGCACATTTTCTTATTTTATATGGTAATATGTAAAGCATCTATACTTTTTGACAATTTTCACTTTTTCATATGGAAATATGAAAATCAGCTTTGTTTTCTGCACATTTTCTTATTTTATATGGTAACATGTAAAGCATCTAGACTTTTTGACAATTTTCACTTTTTCATATGGAAATATGAAAATCAGCTTTGTTTTCTGCACATTTTCTTATTTTATATGGTAACATGTAAAGCATCTATACTTTTTGACCATTTTCAATTTTCATATGGTAATATGAAAATCAGCTTTGTTTTCTGCACATTTTCTTATTTTATATGGTAATATGTAAAGTATCTATACTTTTTGACCATTTTCACTTTTTCATATGGAAATATGAAAATCAGCTTTGTTTTCTGCATATTTTCTTATTTTATATGGTAATATGTAAAGCATCTATACTTTTTGACCATTTTCACTTTTTCATATGGAAATTTTAAAATCTGCTTTGTTTTCTGCACATTTTCTTATTTTATATGGTAACATGTAAAGCATCTTTACTTTTTGACAATTTTCACTTTTTCATATGGAAATATGAAAATCAGCTTTGTTTTCTGCACATTTTCTTATTTTATATGGTAATATGTAAAGCATCTATACATTTTGTCCATTTTCACTTTTACATATGGAAATATGAAAATCAGCTTTGTTTTCTGCACATTTTCTTATTTTATATGGTAATATGTAAAGCATCTATACTTTTTGACCATTTTCACTTTTTCATATGGAAATATGAAAATCAGCTTTGTTTTCTGCACATTTTCTTATTTTATATGGTAATATGTAAAGCATCTATACTTTTTGACCATTTTCTCTTTTTCATATGGAAATATGAAAATCAGCTTTGTTTTCTGCACATTTTCTTATTTTTTATGGTAATATGTAAAGCATCTATACTTTTTGACAATTTTCACTTTTTCATATGGAAATATGAAAATCAGCTTTGTTTTCTGCACATTTTCTTATTTTATATGGTAACATGTAAAGCATCTATACTTTTTGACAATTTTCAATTTTCATATGGAAATATGAAAATAAGCTTTGTTTTCTGCACATTTTCTTATTTTATATGGTAATATGTAAAGCATCTATACTTTTTGACCATTTTCACTTTTTCATATGGAAATATGAAAATCAGCTGTGTTTTCTGCACATTTTCTTATTTTATATGGTAATATGTAAAGCATCTATACTTTTTGACCATTTTCACTTTTTCATATGGAAATATGAAAATCAGCTTTGTTTTCTGCACATTTTCTTATTTTATATGGTAATATGTAAAGCATCTATACTTTTTGACCATTTTCACTTTTTCATATGGAAATATGAAAATCAGCTTTGTTTTCTGCACATTTTCTTATTTTATATGGTAATATGTAAAGCATCTATACTTTTTGACAATTTTCACTTTTTCATATGGAAATACGAATATCAGCTTTGTTTTCTGCACATTTTCTTATTTTATATGGTATTATGTAAAGCATCTATACTTTTTGACAATTTTAACTTTATCATATGGAAATATGAAAATCAGCTGTGTTTTCTGCACATTTTCTTATTTTATATGGTAATATGTAAAGCATCTATACTTTTTGACCATTTTCACTTTTTCATATGGAAATATGAAAATCAGCTTTGTTTTCTGCACATTTTCTTATTTTATATGGTAACATGTAAAGCATCTATACTTTTTGACCATTTTCACTTTTTCATATGGAAATATGAAAATCAGCTTTGTTTTCTGCACATTTTCTTATTTTATATGGTAATATGTAAAGCATCTATACTTTTTGACAATTTTCACTTTTTCATATGGAAATACGAATATCAGCTTTGTTTTCTGCACATTTTCTTATTTTATATGGTATTATGTAAAGCATCTATACTTTTTGACAATTTTAACTTTTTCATATGGAAATTTTAAAATCTGCTTTGTTTTCTGCACATTTTCTTATTTTATATGGTAATATGTAAAGTATCTATACTTTTTGACCATTTTCACTTTTTCATATGGAAATATGAAAATCAGCTTTGTTTTCTGCACATTTTCTTATTTTATATGGTAATATGTAAAGCATCTATACTTTTTGACCATTTTCACTTTTTCATATGGAAATTTTAAAATCTGCTTTGTTTTCTGCACATTTTCTTATTTTATATGGTAACATGTAAAGCATCTTTACTTTTTGACAATTTTCACTTTTTCATATGGAAATATGAAAATCAGCTTTGTTTTCTGCACATTTTCTTATTTTATATGGTAATATGTAAAGCATCTATACTTTTTGTCCATTTTCACTTTTACATATGGAAATATGAAAATCAGCTTTGTTTTCTGCACATTTTCTTATTTTATATGGTAATATGTAAAGCATCTATACTTTTTGTCCATTTTCACTTTTACATATGGAAATATGAAAATCAGCTTTGTTTTCTGCACATTTTCTTATTTTATATGGTAATATGTAAAGCATCTATACTTTTTGTCCATTTTCACTTTTACATATGGAAATATGAAAATCAGCTTTGTTTTCTGCACATTTTCTTATTTTATATGGTAATATGTAAAGCATCTATACTTTTTGACCATTTTCACTTTTTCCTATGGAAATATGAAAATCAGCTTTGTTTTCTGCACATTTTCTTATTTTATATGGTAATATGTAAAGCATCTATATTTTTTGACCATTTTCTCTTTTTCATATGCAAATATGAAAATCAGCTTTGTTTTTTGCACATTTTCTTATTTTATATGGTAATATGTAAAGCATCTATACTTTTTGACCATTTTCTCTTTTTCATATGGAAATATGAAAATCAGCTTTGTTTTCTGCACATTTTCTTATTTTATATGGTAACATGTAAAGCATCTATACTTTTTGACAATTTTCAATTTTCATATGGAAATATGAAAATAAGCTTTGTTTTCTGCACATTTTCTTATTTTATATGGTAATATGTAAAGCATCTATACTTTTTGACCATTTTCACTTTTTCATATGGAAATATGAAAATCAGCTGTGTTTTCTGCACATTTTCTTATTTTATATGGTAATATGTAAAGCATCTATACTTTTTGACCATTTTCACTTTTTCATATGGAAATATGAAAATCAGCTTTGTTTTCTGCACATTTTCTTATTTTATATGGTAATATGTAAAGCATCTATACTTTTTGACCATTTTCACTTTTTCATATGGAAATATGAAAATCAGCTTTGTTTTCTGCACATTTTCTTATTTTATATGGTAATATGTAAAGCATCTATACTTTTTGACAATTTTCACTTTTTCATATGGAAATACGAATATCAGCTTTGTTTTCTGCACATTTTCTTATTTTATATGGTATTATGTAAAGCATCTATACTTTTTGACAATTTTAACTTTATCATATGGAAATATAAAAATCAGCTGTGTTTTCTGCACATTTTCTTATTTTATATGGTAATATGTAAAGCATCTATACTTTTTGACCATTTTCACTTTTTCATATGGAAATATGAAAATCAGCTTTGTTTTCTGCACATTTTCTTATTTTATATGGTAACATGTAAAGCATCTATACTTTTTGACCATTTTCACTTTTTCATATGGAAATATGAAAATCAGCTTTTTTTTCTGCACATTTTCTTATTTTATATGGTAATATGTAAAGCATCTATACTTTTTGACAATTTTCACTTTTTCATATGGAAATACGAATATCAGCTTTGTTTTCTGCACATTTTCTTATTTTATATGGTATTATGAAAACCATCTATACTTTTTGACAATTTTAACTTTTTCATATGGAAATTTTAAAATCTGCTTTGTTTTCTGCACATTTTCTTATTTTATATGGTAACAGGTAAAGCATCTTTACTTTTTGACAATTTTCACTTTTTCATATGGAAATATGAAAATCAGCTTTGTTTTCTGCACTTTTTCTTATTTTATATGGTAATATATAAAGCATCTATACTTTTTGTCCATTTTCACTTTTTCATATGGAAGTATGAAAATCAGCATTGTTTTCTGCACATTTTCTTATTTTATATGGTAACATGTAAAGCATCTATACTTTTTGACAATTTTCACTTTTTCATATGGAAAAATGAAAATCAGCTTTGTTTTCTGCACATTTTCTTATTTTATATGGTAATATGTAAAGTATCTATACTTTTTGACCATTTTCACTTTTTCATATGGAAATATGAAAATCAGCTTTGTTTTCTGCACATTTTCTTATTTTATATGGTAATATGTAAAGCATCTATACTTTTTGACCATTTTCACTTTTTCATATGGAAATTTTAAAATCTGCTTTGTTTTCTGCACATTTTCTTATTTTATATGGTAACATGTAAAGCATCTTTACTTTTTGACAATTTTCACTTTTTCATATGGAAATATGAAAATCAGCTTTTTTTTCTGCACATTTTCTTATTTTATATGGTAATATGTAAAGCATCTATACTTTTTGTCCATTTTCACTTTTACATATGGAAATATGAAAATCAGCTTTGTTTTCTGCACATTTTCTTATTTTATATGGTAATATGTAAAGCATCTATACTTTTTGACCATTTTCACTTTTACATATGGAAATATGAAAATCAGCTTTGTTTTCTGCACATTTTCTTATTTTATATGGTAATATGTAAAGCATCTATACTTTTTGTCCATTTTCACTTTTACATATGGAAATATGAAAATCAGCTTTGTTTTCTGCACATTTTCTTATTTTATATGGTAATATGTAAAGCATCTATACTTTTTGTCCATTTTCACTTTTTCATATGGAAATATGAAAATCAGCTTTGTTTTCTGCACATTTTCTTATTTTATATGGTAACATGTAAAGCATCTATACTTTTTGACCATTTTCACTTTTTCATATGGAAATATGAAAATCAGCTTTTTTTTCTGCACATTTTCTTATTTTATATGGTAATATGTAAAGCATCTATACTTTTTGACAATTTTCACTTTTTCATATGGAAATACGAATATCAGCTTTGTTTTCTGCACATTTTCTTATTTTATATGGTATTATGAAAACCATCTATACTTTTTGACAATTTTAACTTTTTCATATGGAAATTTTAAAATCTGCTTTGTTTTCTGCACATTTTCTTATTTTATATGGTAACAGGTAAAGCATCTTTACTTTTTGACAATTTTCACTTTTTCATATGGAAATATGAAAATCAGCTTTGTTTTCTGCACTTTTTCTTATTTTATATGGTAATATATAAAGCATCTATACTTTTTGTCCATTTTCACTTTTTCATATGGAAGTATGAAAATCAGCATTGTTTTCTGCACATTTTCTTATTTTATATGGTAACATGTAAAGCATCTATACTTTTTGACAATTTTCACTTTTTCATATGGAAAAATGAAAATCATCTTTGTTTTCTGCACATTTTCTTATTTTATATGGTAATATGTAAAGTATCTATACTTT
This sequence comes from Acanthosepion esculentum, assembly GCA_964036315.1. NCBI lineage: Eukaryota > Metazoa > Mollusca > Cephalopoda > Sepiida > Sepiidae > Acanthosepion > Acanthosepion esculentum. Next base: position 39,154,397 of record OZ038500.1, on the reverse strand, counting down.
TTGACCATTTTCACTTTTTCATATGGAAATATGAAAATCAGCTTTGTTTTCTGCACATTTTCTTATTTTATATGGTAATATGTAAAGCATCTATACTTTTTGACCATTTTCACTTTTTCATATGGAAATTTTAAAATCTGCTTTGTTTTCTGCACATTTTCTTATTTTATATGGTAACATGTAAAGCATCTTTACTTTTTGACAATTTTCACTTTTTCATATGGAAATATGAAAATCAGCTTTTTTTTCTGCACATTTTCTTATTTTATATGGTAATATGTAAAGCATCTATACTTTTTGTCCATTTTCACTTTTACATATGGAAATATGAAAATCAGCTTTGTTTTCTGCACATTTTCTTATTTTATATGGTAATATGTAAAGCATCTATACTTTTTGACCATTTTCACTTTTACATATGGAAATATGAAAATCAGCTTTGTTTTCTGCACATTTTCTTATTTTATATGGTAATATGTAAAGCATCTATACTTTTTGTCCATTTTCACTTTTACATATGGAAATATGAAAATCAGCTTTGTTTTCTGCACATTTTCTTATTTTATATGGTAATATGTAAAGCATCTATACTTTTTGTCCATTTTCACTTTTACATATGGAAATATGAAAATCAGCTTTGTTTTCTGCACATTTTCTTATTTTATATGGTAATATGTAAAGCATCTATACTTTTTGACCATTTCACTTTTTCCTATGGAAATATGAAAATCAGCTTTGTTTTCTGCACATTTCTTATTTTATATGGTAATATGTAAAGCATCTATATTTTTTGACCATTTTCTCTTTTTCATATGGAAATATGAAAATCAGCTTAATTTTCTGCACGTTTTCTTATTTTATATGGTAATATGTAAAGCATCTATACTTTTTGACCATTTTCACTTTTTCATATGGAAATATGAAAATCAGCTTTGTTTTCTGCACATTTTCTTATTTTATATGGTAATATGTAAAGCATCTATACCTTTTGACCATTTTCACTTTTTCATATGGAAATTTTAAAATCTGCTTTGTTTTCTGCACATTTTCTTATTTTATATGGTAAAATGTAAAGCATCTTTACTTTTTGACAATTTTCACTTTTTCATATGGAAATATGACAATCAGCTTTGTTTTCTGCACATTTTCTTATTTTATATGGTAATATGTAAAGCATCTATACTTTTTGTCCATTTTCACTTTTTCATATGGAAATATGAAAATCAGCTTTGTTTTCTGCACATTTTCTTATTTTATATGGTAATATGTAATGCATCTATACTTTTTGAAAATTTTCACTTTTTCATATGGAAATATGAACATCAGCTTTGTTTTCTGCACATTTTTCTTATTTTATAGGGTAATATGTAAAGCATCTTTACTTTTTGACAATTTTCACTTTTTCATATGGAAATATGAAAATCAGCTTTGTTTTCTGCACATCTTCTTATTTTATATAGTAACATGTAAAGCATCTATACTTTTTGTCCATTTTCACTTTTTCATATGGAAATATGAAAATCAGCTTTGTTTTCTGCACATTTTCTTATGTTATATGGTAATATGTAATGCATCTATACTTTTTGACAATTTTCACTTTTTCATATGGAAATATGAAAATCAGCTTTGTTTTCTGCACATTTTCTTATTTTATATGGTAATATGTAAAGTATCTATACTTTTTGACAATTTTCACTTTTTCATATGGAAATATGAAAATCAGCTTTGTTTTCTGCACATCTTATTTTATATGGTAACATGTAAAGCATCTATACTTTTTGACAATTTTCACTTTTTCATATGGAAATATTAAAATCTGCTTTGTTTTCTGCACATTTTCTTATGTTATATGGTAACATGTAAAGCATCTTTACTTTTTGACAATTTTCACTTTTTAATATGGAAATATGAAAATCAGCTTTGTTTTCTGCACATTTTCTTATTTTATATGGTAATATGTAAAGCATCTATACTTTTTGTCCATTTTCACTTTTTCATATGGAAATATGAACATCAGCTTTGTTTTCTGCACATTTTCTTATTTTATATGGTAATATGTAAAGCATCTATACTTTTTGAACATTTTCACTTTTTCATATGGAAATATGAAAATCAGCTTTGTTTTCTGCACATTTTCTTATTTTATATGGTAATATGTAAAGTATCTATACTTTTTGACAATTTTCACTTTTTCATATGGAAATATGAAAATCAGCTTTGTTTTCTGCACATCTTCTTATTTTATATGGTAACATGTAAAGCATCTATACTTTTTGACAATTTTCACTTTTTCATATGGAAATATGAAAATCAGCTTTGTTTTCTGCACATTATCTTATTTTTATGGTAATATGTAAAGCATCTATACTTTTTGACCATTTTCACTTTTTCATATGGAAATATGAAAATCAGCTTTGTTTTCTGCACATTTTCTTATTTGATATGGTAATATGTAAAGCATCTATACTTTTTGACCATTTTCACTTTTACATATGGAAATATTAAAATCTGCTTTGTTTTCTGCACATTTTCTTATGTTATATGGTAAAATGTAAAGCATCTATACTTTTTGACAATTTTCACTTTTTCATACGGAAATATGAAAATCAGCTTTGTTTTCTCAACATTTTCTTCTTTTATATGGTAACATGTAAAGCATCTATACTTTTTGACAATTTTCACTTTTTCATATGGAAATATGAAAATCAGCTTTATTTTCTGCACATTTTCTTATTTTATATGGTAATATGTAAAGCATCTATACTTTTTGACCATTTTCACTTTTTCATATGGAAATATGAAAATCAGTTTTGTTTTCTGCACATTTTCTTATTTTATATGGTAACATGTAAAGCATCTATACTTTTTGACCATTTTCACTTTTTCATATGGAAATATGAAAATCACCTTTGTTTTATGCACATTTTCTTATTTTATATGGTAATATGTAAAGCGTCTACACTTTTTGACCATTTTCACTTTTTCATATGGAAATATGAAAATCAGATTTGTTTTCTGCACATTTTCTTATATGATATGCTAATATGTAAAGCGTCTACACTTTTTGAACATTTTCACATTTTCATATGGAAATATGAAAATCAGCTTTGTTTTCTGCACATTTTCTTATTTTATATGGTAACATGTAAAGCATCTATACTTTTTGACAATTTTCACTTTTTCATACGGAAATATGAAAATCAGCTTTGTTTTCTCCACATTTTCTTCTTTTATATGGTAACTTGTAAAGCATCTATACTTTTTGACAATTTTCACTTTTTCATATGGAAATATGAAAATCAGCTTTTTTTTATGCACATTTTCTTATTTTATATGGTAATATGTAAAGCATCTATACTTTTTGACAATTTTCACTTTTTCATATGGAAATATGAAAATCAGCTTTATTTTCTGCACATTTTCTTATTTTATATGGTAATATGTAAAGCATCTATACTTTTTGATATTTTCACTTTTTCATATGGAAATATGAAAATCAGCTTTGTTTTCTGCACATTTTCTTATTTTATATGGTAACATGTAAAGCATCTATACTTTTTGACCATTTTCACTTTTTCATATGGAAATATGAAAATCACCTTTGTTTTATGCACATTTTCTTATTTTATATGGTAATATGTAAAGCGTCTACACTTTTTGACAATTTTCACTTTTTCATATGGAAATATGAAAATCAGCTTTGTTTTATGCACATTTTCTTATTTTATATGGTAACATGTAAAGCATCTATACTTTTTGGCATTTTTCACTTTTTCTTATGGAAATATGAAAATCTGTTTTGTTTCCTGCACATTTTCTTATTTTATATGGTAATATGTAAAGCATCTATACTTTTTGACAATTTTCCCTTTTTCATATGGAAATATGAAAATCAGCTTTGTTTTCTGCACATTTTCTTATGTTATATGGTAACATGTAAAGCATCTTTACTTTTTGACCATTTTCACTTTTTCATTTGGAAATATGAAAATCAGCTTTGTTTTCTGCACATTTTCTTATTTTATATGGTAATATGTAAAGCATCTATACTTTTTGTCCATTTTCACTTTTTCATATGGAAATATGAAAATCAGCTTTGTTTTCTGCACATTTTCTTATTTTATATGGTAATATGTAATGCATCTATACTTTTTGAAAATTTTCACTTTTTCATATGGAAATATGAACATCAGCTTTGTTTTCTGTACATTTTCTTATTTTATAGTGTAATATGTAAAGCATCTATACTTTTTGACCATTTTCACTTTTTCATATGGAAATATGAAAATCAGCTTTGTTTTCTGCACATTTTCTTATTTTATATGGTAACATGTAAAGCATCTATACTTTTTGACAATTTTCAATTTTCATATGGAAATATGAAAATCAGCTTTGTTTTCTGCACGTTTTCTTATTTTATATGGTAATATGTAAAGCATCTATACTTTTTGACCATTTTCACTTTTTCATATGGAAATATGAAAATCAGCTTTGTTTTCTGCACATTTTCTTATTTTATATGGTAATATGTAAAGCATCTATACTTTTTGACCATTTTCACTTTTTCATATGGAAATTTTAAAATCTGCTTTGTTTTCTGCACATTTTCTTATTTTATATGGTAACATGTAAAGCATCTTTACTTTTTGACAATTTTCACTTTTTCATATGGAAATATGAAAATCAGCTTTGTTTTCTGCACATTTTCTTATTTTATATGGTAATATGTAAAGCATCTATACTTTTTGTCCATTTTCACTTTTTCATATGGAAATATGAAAATCAGCTTTGTTTTCTGCACATTTTCTTATTTTATATGGTAACATGTAAAGCATCTATACTTTTTGACCATTTTCACTTTTTCATATGGAAATATGAAAATCAGCTTTGTTTTCTGCACATTTTCTTATTTTATATGCTAATATGTAAAGCGTCTACACTTTTTGACCATTTTCACATTTTCATATGGAAATATGAAAATCAGCTTTGTTTTCTGCACATTTTCTTATTTTATATGGTAACATGTAAAGCATCTATACTTTTTGACAATTTTCACTTTTTCATACGGAAATATGAAAATCAGCTTTGTTTTCTCCACATTTTCTTCTTTTATATGGTAACATGTAAAGCATCTATACTTTTTGACAATTTTCACTTTTTCATATGGAAATATGAAAATCAGCTTTATTTTCTGCACATTTTCTTATTTTATATGGTAATATGTAAAGCATCTATACTTTTTGACCATTTTCACTTTTTCATATGGAAATATGAAAATCAGCTTTGTTTTCTGCACATTTTCTTATGTTATATGGTAACATGTAAAGCATCTTTACTTTTTGACCATTTTCACTTTTTCATATGGAAATATGAAAATCAGCTTTGTTTTCTGCACATTTTCTTATTTTATATGGTAATATGTAAAGCATCTATACTTTTTGTCCATTTTCACTTTTTCATATGGAAATATGAAAATCAGCTTTGTTTTCTGCACATTTTCTTATTTTATATGGTAATATGTAATGCATCTATACTTTTTGAAAATTTTCACTTTTTCATATGGAAATATGAACATCAGCTTTGTTTTCTGCACATTTCTTATTTTATAGGGTAATATGTAAAGCATCTATACTTTTTGACCATTTTCACTTTTTCATATGGAAATATGAAAATCAGCTTTGTTTTCTGCACATTTTCTTATTTTATATGGTAACATGTAAAGCATCTATACTTTTTGACAATTTTCAATTTTCATATGGAAATATGAAAATCAGCTTTGTTTTCTGCACGTTTTCTTATTTTATATGGTAATATGTAAAGCATCTATACTTTTTGACCATTTTCACTTTTTCATATGGAAATATGAAAATCAGCTTTGTTTTCTGCACATTTTCTTATTTCATATGGTAATATGTAAAGCGTCTATACTTTTTGACCATTTTCACTTTTTCATATGGAAATTTTAAAATCTGCTTTGTTTTCTGCACATTTTCTTATTTTATATGGTAACATGTAAAGCATCTTTACTTTTTGACAATTTTCACTTTTTCATATGGAAATATGAAAATCAGCTTTGTTTTCTGCACATTTTCTTATTTTATATGGTAATATGTAAAGCATCTATACTTTTTGTCCATTTTCACTTTTTCATATGGAAATATGAAAATCAGCTTTGTTTTCTGCACATTTTCTTATTTTATATGGTAACATGTAAAGCATCTATACTTTTTGACCATTTTCACTTTTTCATATGGAAATATGAAAATCAGCTTTGTTTTCTGCACATTTTCTTATTTTATATGCTAATATGTAAAGCGTCTACACTTTTTGACCATTTTCACATTTTCATATGGAAATATGAAAATCAGCTTTGTTTTCTGCACATTTTCTTATTTTATATGGTAACATGTAAAGCATCTATACTTTTTGACAATTTTCACTTTTTCATACGGAAATATGAAAATCAGCTTTGTTTTCTCCACATTTTCTTCTTTTATATGGTAACATGTAAAGCATCTATACTTTTTGACAATTTTCACTTTTTCATATGGAAATATGAAAATCAGCTTTATTTTCTGCACATTTTCTTATTTTATATGGTAATATGTAAAGCATCTATACTTTTTGACCATTTTCACTTTTTCATATGGAAATATGAAAATCAGCTTTGTTTTCTGCACATTTTCTTATTTTATATGGTAACATGTAAAGCATCTATACTTTTTGACCATTTTCACTTTTTCATATGGAAATATGAAAATCACCTTTGTTTAATGCACATTTTCTTATTTTATATGGTAATATGTAAAGCGTCTACACTTTTTGACAATTTTCACTTTTTCATATGGAAATATGAAAATCAGATTTGTTTTCTGCACATTTTCTTATATGATATGGTAATATGTAAAGCATCTATACTTTTTGACCATTTTCACTTTTTCATATGGAAATATGAAAATCAGCTTTGTTTTCTGCACATTTTCTTATTTTATATGCTAATATGTAAAGCGTCTACACTTTTTGACCATTTTCACATTTTCATATGGAAATATGAAAATCAGCTTTGTTTTCTGCACATTTTCTTATTTTATATGGTAACATGTAAAGCATCTATACTTTTTGACAATTTTCACTTTTTCATACGGAAATATGAAAATCAGCTTTGTTTTCTCCACATTTTCTTCTTTTATATGGTAACATGTAAAGCATCTATACTTTTTGACAATTTTCACTTTTTCATATGGAAATATGAAAATCAGCTTTATTTTCTGCACATTTTCTTATTTTATATGGTAATATGTAAAGCATCTATACTTTTTGACCATTTTCACTTTTTCATATGGAAATATGAAAATCAGCTTTGTTTTCTGCACATTTTCTTATTTTATATGGTAACATGTAAAGCATCTATACTTTTTGACCATTTTCACTTTTTCATATGGAAATATGAAAATCACCTTTGTTTAATGCACATTTTCTTATTTTATATGGTAATATGTAAAGCGTCTACACTTTTTGACAATTTTCACTTTTTCATATGGAAATATGAAAATCAGATTTGTTTTCTGCACATTTTCTTATATGATATGGTAATATGTAAAGCATCTATACTTTTTGACCATTTTCACTTTTACATATGGAAATTTTAAAATCTGCTTTGTTTTCTGCACATTTTCTTATTTTATATGGTAACATGTAAAGCATCTTTACTTTTTGACAATTTTCACTTTTTCATATGGAAATATGAAAATCAGCTTTGTTTTCTGCACATTTTCTTATTTTATATGGTAATATGTAAAGCATCTATACTTTTTGTCCATTTTCACTTTTTCATATGGAAATATGAAAATCAGCTTTGTTTTCTGCACATTTTCTTATTTTATATGGTAACATGTAAAGCATCTATACTTTTTGACCATTTTCACTTTTTCATATGGAAATATGAAAATCAGCTTTGTTTTCTGCACATTTTCTTATTTTATATGCTAATATGTAAAGCGTCTACACTTTTTGACCATTTTCACATTTTCATATGGAAATATGAAAATCAGCTTTGTTTTCTGCACATTTTCTTATTTTATATGGTAACATGTAAAGCATCTATACTTTTTGACAATTTTCACTTTTTCATACGGAAATATGAAAATCAGCTTTGTTTTCTCCACATTTTCTTCTTTTATATGGTAACATGTAAAGCATCTATACTTTTTGACAATTTTCACTTTTTCATATGGAAATATGAAAATCAGCTTTATTTTCTGCACATTTTCTTATTTTATATGGTAATATGTAAAGCATCTATACTTTTTGACCATTTTCACTTTTTCATATGGAAATATGAAAATCAGCTTTGTTTTCTGCACATTTTCTTATTTTATATGGTAACATGTAAAGCATCTATACTTTTTGACCATTTTCACTTTTTCATATGGAAATATGAAAATCACCTTTGTTTAATGCACATTTTCTTATTTTATATGGTAATATGTAAAGCGTCTACACTTTTTGACAATTTTCACTTTTTCATATGGAAATATGAAAATCAGATTTGTTTTCTGCACATTTTCTTATATGATATGGTAATATGTAAAGCATCTATACTTTTTGACCATTTTCACTTTTACATATGGAAATATGAAAATCTGCTTTGTTTTCTGCACATTTTCTTATTTTATATGGTAACATGTAAAGCATCTATACTTTTTGACAATTTTCATTTTTTCATATGGAAATATGAAAATCAGCTTTGTTTTCTGCACATTTTCTTATTTTATATGGTAATATGTAAAGCATCTATACTTTTTGACCATTTTCACTTTTTCATATGGAAATATGAAAATCAGCTTTGTTTTCTGCACATTTTCTTATTTTATATGCTAATATGTAAAGCGTCTACACTTTTTGAACATTTTCACATTTTCATATGGAAATATGAAAATCAGCTTTGTTTTCTGCACATTTTCTTATTTTATATGGTAACATGTAAAGCATCTATACTTTTTGACAATTTTCACTTTTTCATACGGAAATATGAAAATCAGCTTTGTTTTCTCCACATTTTCTTCTTTTATATGGTAACATGTAAAGCATCTATACTTTTTGACAATTTTCACTTTTTCATATGGAAATATGAAAATCAGCTTTTTTTTCTGCACATTTTCTTATTTTATATGGTAATATGTAAAGCATCTATACTTTTTGACAATTTTCACTTTTTCATATGGAAATATGAAAATCAGCTTTGTTTTCTGCACATTTTCTTATTTTATATGGTAATATGTAAAGCATCTATACTTTTTGACCATTTTCACTTTTTCATATGGAAATATGAAAATCAGCTTTGTTTTCTGCACATTTTCTTATTTTATATGGTAACATGTAAAGCATCTATACTTTTTGACCATTTTCACTTTTTCATATGGAAATATGAAAATCACCTTTGTTTTATGCACATTTTATTATTTTATATGGTAATATGTAAAGCGTCTACACTTTTTGACAATTTTCACTTTTTCATATGGAAATATGAAAATCAGCTTTGTTTTATGCACATTTTCTTATTTTATATGGTAACATGTAAAGCATCTATACTTTTTGGCATTTTTCACTTTTTCTTATGGAAATATGAAAATCAGCTTTGTTTTCTGCACATTTTCTTATTTTATATGCTAATATGTAAAGCATCTATACTTTTTGACCATTTTCACTTTTTCATATGGAAATATGAAAATCAGCTTTGTTTTCTGCACATTTTCCTATTTGATATGGTAATATGTAAAGCATCTATACTTTTTGACCATTTTCACTTTTAAATATGGAAATATTAAAATCTGCTTTGTTTTCTGCACATTTTCTTATGTTATATGGTAACATGTAAAGCATCTTTACTTTTTGACAATTTTCACTTTTTCATATGGAAATATGAAAATCAGCTTTGTTTTCTGTACATTTTCTTATTTTATATGATAATATGTAAAGCATCTATACTTTTTGTCCATTTTCACTTTTTCATATGGACATATGAAAATCAGCTTTGTTTTCTGCACATTTTCTTATTTTATATGGTAATATGTAATGCATCTATACTTTTTGAAAATTTTCACTTTTTCATATGGAAATATGAACATCAGCTTTGTTTTCTGCACATTTTCTTATTTTATGGGGTAATATGTAAAGCATCTATACTTTTTGACCATTTTCACTTTTTCATATGGAAATATGAAAATCAGCTTTGTTTTCTGCACATTTTCTTATTTTATATGGTAATATGTAAAGTATCTATACTTTTTGACAATTTTCACTTTTTCATATGGAAATATGAAAATCAGCTTTGTTTTCTGCACATCTTCTTATTTTATATGGTAACATGTAAAGCATCTATACTTTTTGACAATTTTCACTTTTTCATATGGAAATATGAAAATCAGCTTTGTTTTCTGCACATTTTCTTATTTTTATGGTAATATGTAAAGCATCTATACTTTTTGACCATTTTCACTTTTTCATATGGAAATATTAAAATCAGCTTTGTTTTCTGCACATTTTCTTATTTTATATGGTAACATGTAAAGCATCTATACTTTTTGACAATTTTCAATTTTCATATGGAAATATGAAAATCAGCTTTGTTTTCTGCACGTTTTCTTATTTTATATGGTAATATGTAAAGCATCTATACTTTTTGACAATTTTCACTTTTTCATATGGAAATATGAAAATCAGCTTTGTTTTCTGCACATTTTCTTATTTTATATGGTAATATGTAAAGCATCTATACTTTTTGACCATTTTCACTTTTTCATATGGAAATTTTAAAATCTGCTTTGTTTTCTGCACATTTTCTTATTTTATATGGTAACATGTAAAGCATCTTTACTTTTTGACAATTTTCACTTTTTCATATGGAAATATGAAAATCAGCTTTGTTTTCTGCACATTTTCTTATTTTATATGGTAATATGTAAAGCATCTATACTTTTTGTCCATTTTCACTTTTTCATATGGAAATATGAAAATCAGCTTTGTTTTCTGCACATTTTCTTATTTTATATGGTAATATGTAATGCATCTATACTTTTTGAAAATTTTCACTTTTTCATATGGAAATATGAATATCAGTTTTGTTTTCTGCACATTTTCTTATTTTATATGGTAATATGTAAAGTATCTATACTTTTTGACAATTTTCACTTTTTCATATGGAAATATGAAAATCAGCTTTGTTTTCTGCACATTTTCTTATTTTTATGGTAATATGTAAAGCATCTATACTTTTTGACCATTTTCACTTTTTCATATGGAAATATGAAAATCAGCTTTGTTTTCTGCACATTTTCCTATTTGATATGGTAATATGTAAAGCATCTATACTTTTTGACCATTTTCACTTTTAAATATGGAAATATTAAAATCTGCTTTGTTTTCTGCACATTTTCTTATGTTATATGGTAACATGTAAAGCATCTTTACTTTTTGACAATTTTCACTTTTTCATATGGAAATATGAAAATCAGATTTGTTTTCTGCACATTTTCTTATTTTATATGGTAATATGTAAAGCATCTATACTTTTTGTCCATTTTCACTTTTTCATATGGAAATATGAAAATCAGCTTTGTTTTCTGCACATTTTCTTATTTTATATGGTAATATGTAATGCATCTATACTTTTTGAAAATTTTCACTTTTTCATATGGAAATATGAACATCAGCTTTGTTTTCTGCACATTTTCTTATTTTATATGGTAATATGTAAAGCATCTATACTTTTTGACCATTTTCACTTTTTCATATGGAAATTTTAAAATCTGCTTTGTTTTCTGCACATTTTCTTATTTTATATGGTAACATGTAAAGCATCTTTACTTTTTGACAATTTTCACTTTTTCATATGGAAATATGAAAATCAGCTTTGTTTTCTGCACATTTTCTTATTTTATATGGTAATATGTAAAGCATCTATACTTTTTGTCCATTTTCACTTTTTCATATGGAAATATGAAAATCAGCTTTGTTTTCTGCACATTTTCTTATTTTATATGGTAATATGTAATGCATCTATACTTTTTGAAAATTTTCACTTTTTCATATGGAAATATGAATATCAGCTTTGTTTTCTGCACATTTTCTTATTTTATATGGTAATATGTAAAGTATCTATACTTTTTGACAATTCTCACTTTTTCATATGGAAATATGAAAATCAGCTTTGTTTTCTGCACATCTTCTTATTTTATATGGTAACATGTAAAGCATCTATACTTTTTGACAATTTTCACTTTTTCATATGGAAATATGAAAATCAGCTTTGTTTTCTGCACATTTTCTTATTTTTATGGTAATATGTAAAGCATCTATACTTTTTGACCATTTTCACTTTTTCATATGGAAATATGAAAATCAGCTTTGTTTTCTGCACATTTTCCTATTTGATATGGTAATATGTAAAGCATCTATACTTTTTGACCATTTTCACTTTTAAATATGGAAATATTAAAATCTGCTTTGTTTTCTGCACATTTTCTTATGTTATATGGTAACATGTAATGCATCTTTACTTTTTGAAAATTTTCACTTTTTCATATGGAAATATGAAAATCAGATTTGTTTTCTGCACATTTTCTTATTTTATATGGTAATATGTAAAGCATCTATACTTTTTGTCCATTTTCACTTTTTCATATGGAAATATGAAAATCAGCTTTGTTTTCTGCACATTTTCTTATTTTATATGTTAATATGTAATGCATCTATACTTTTTGAAAATTTTCACTTTTTCATATGGAAATATGAACATCAGCTTTGTTTTCTGCACATTTTCTTATTTTATATGGTAATATGTAAAGCATCTATACTTTTTGACCATTTTCACTTTTTCATATGGAAATATGAAAATCAGCTTTGTTTTCTGCACATTTTCTTATTTTATATGGTAATATGTAAAGTATCTATACTTTTTGACAATTTTCACTTTTTCATATGGAAATATGAAAATCAGCTTTGTTTTCTGCACATCTTCTTATTTTATATGGTAACATGTAAAGCATCTATACTTTTTGACAATTTTCACTTTTTCATATGGAAATATGAAAATCAGCTTTGTTTTCTGCACATTTTCTTATTTTTATGGTAATATGTAAAGCATCTATACTTTATGACCATTTTCACTTTTTCATATGGAAATATGAAAATCAGCTTTGTTTTCTGCACATTTTCTTATTTGATATGGTAATATGTAAAGCATCTATACTTTTTGACCATTTTCACTTTTACATATGGAAATATTAAAATCTGCTTTGTTTTCTGCACATTTTCTTATGTTATATGGTAACATGTAAAGCATCTATACTTTTTGACCATTTTCACTTTTTCATATGGAAATATGAAAATCAGCTTTGTTTTCTGCACATTTTCTTATTTTATATGGAAATATGTAAAGCATCCATACTTTTTGACCATTTTCACTTTATCATATGGAAATATGAAAATCACATTTGTTTTCTGCACATTTTCTTATTTTATATGGAAATATGTAAAGCATCTATACTTTTTGACCATTTTCACTTTTTCATATGGAAATATGAAAATCAGCTTTGTTTTCTGCATATTTTCTTATTTTATATGGTAATATGTAAAGCATCTATAGTTTTTGACCATTTTCACTTTTTCATATGGAAATATGAAAATCAGCTTTTTTTCTGCACATTTTCTTATTTTATATGGTAATATGTAAAGCATCTATACTTTTTGACAATTTTCCCTTTTCCTATGGAAATATGAAAATCAGCTTTTTTTCTGCACATTTTCTTTTTTATATGGTAATATGTAAAGCATCTATACTTTTTGACAATTTTCACTTTTTCATATGGAAATATGAAAATCAGCTTTGTTTTCTGCACATTTTCTTATTTTATAGGGTAATATGTAAAGCATCTATACTTTTTGGCCATTTTCACTTTTTCATATGGAAATATGAAAATCAGCTTTGTTTTCTGCACATTTTCTTATTTTATATGGTAACATGTAAAGCATCTATACTTTTTGACAATTTTCACTTTTTCATATGGAAATATGAAAATCAGCTTTGTTTTATGCACATTTTCTTATTTTATATGGTAATATGTAAAGCATCTATACTTTTTGACAATTTTCCCTTTTTCATATGGAAATATGAAAATCAGCTTTGTTTTCTGCACATTTTCTTATTTTATATGGTAATATGTAAAGCATCTATACTTTTTGACAATTTTCACTTTTTCATATCGAAATATGAAAATCAGCTTTGTTTTCTGCACATTTTCTTATTTTATATGGTAATATGTAAAGCATCTATACTTTTTGACCATTTTCACTTTTTCATATGGAAATATGAAAATCAGCTTTGTTTTCTGCACATTTTCTTTTTTATATGGTAATATGTAAAGCATCTATACTTTTTGACAATTTTCACTTTTTCATATGGAAATATGAAAATCAGCTTTGTTTTCTGCACATTTTCATATTTTATATGGTAATATGTAAAGCTTCTTTACTTTTTGACCATTTTCACTTTCTCATATGGAAATATGAAAATCAGCTTTGTTTTCTGCACATTTTCTTATTTTATATGGTAACATGTAAAGCATCTATACTTTTTGACAATTTTCACTTTTTCATATGGAAATATGAAAATCAGCTTTGTTTTCTGCACATTTTCTTATTTTATATGGTAATATGTAAAGCATCTATACTTTTTGACCATTTTCACTTTTTCATATGGAAATATGAAAATCAGCTTTGTTTTCTGCACATTTTCTTATTTTATATGGTAACATGTAAAGCATCTATACTTTTTGACCATTTTCCCTTTTTCATATGGAAATATGAAAATCATCTTTGTTTTATGCACATTTTCATATTTTATATGGTAATATGTAAAGCATCTATACTTTTTTACCATTTTCACTTTTTCATATGGAAATATGAAAATCAGCTTTGTTTTCTGCACATTTTCTTATTTTATATGGTAATATGTAAAGCATCTATACTTTTTGACCATTTTCACTTTTTCATATGGAAATATGAAAATCAGCTTTGTTTTCTGCACATTTTCTTATTTTATATGGTAACATGTAAAGCATCTATACTTTTTGACAATTTTCACTTTTTCATATGGAAATATGAAAATCAGCTTTGTTTTCTGCACATTTTCTTATTTTATATGGTAATATGTAAAGCATCTATACTTTTTGACCATTTTCACTTTTTCATATGGAAATATGAAAATCAGCTTTGTTTTCTGCATATTTTCTTATTTTATATGGTAATATGTAAAGCATCTATACTTTTTGACCATTTTCACTTTTTCATATGGAAATATGAAAATCAGATTTGTTTTCTGCAAATTTTCTTATTTTATATGCTAATATGTAAAGCGTCTACACTTTTTGACCATTTTCACATTTTCATATGGAAATATGAAAATCAGCTTTGTTTTCTGCACATTTTCTTATTTTATATGGTAACATGTAAAGCATCTATACTATTTGAAAATTTTCACTTTTTCATATGGAAATATGAAAATCAGCTTTGTTTTCTGCATATTTTCTTAATTTATATGGTAATATGTAAAGCATCTATAGTTTTTGACAATTTTCACTTTTTCATATGGAAATATGAAAATCAGCTTTGTTTTCTGCACATTTTCTTTTTTATATGGTAATATGTAAAGCATCTATACTTATTGACAATTTTCACTTTTTCATATGGAAATATGACAATCAGCTTTGTTTTCTGCATATTTTCATATTTTATATGGTAATATGTAAAGCATCTATACTTTTTGACCATTTTCACTTTTTCATATGGAAATATGAAAATCAGCTTTGTTTTCTGCACATTTTCTTATTTTATATGGTAATATGTAAAGCATCTATACTTTTTGGCCATTTTCACTTTTTCATATGGAAATATGAAAATCAGCTTTTTTTTTCTGCACATTTTCTTATTTTATATGGTAACATGTAAAGCATCTATACTTTTTGACAATTTTCACTTTTTCATATGGAAATATGAAAATCAGCTTTGTTTTCTGCTCATTTTCTTATTTTATATGGTAATATGTAAAGCATCTATACTTTTTGACAATTTTCATTTTTCATATGGAAATATGAAAATCAGCTTTGTTTTCTGCACATTTTCTTATTTTATATGGTAACATGTAAAGCATCTATACTTTTTGACAATTTTCATTTTTCATATGGAAATATGAAAATCAGCTTTGTTTTCTGCACATTTTCTTATTTTATATGGTAATATGTAAAGCATCTATACTTTTTGACAATTTTCCCTTTTTCATATGGAAATATGAAAATCAGCTTTGTTTTCTGCACATTTTCTTATTTTATATGGTAATATGTAAAGCGTCTACACTTTTTGACAATTTTCAATTTTCATATGGAAATATGAAAATCAGCTTTGTTTTCTGCACATTTTCTTATTTTATATGGTAATATGTAAAGCATCTATACTTTTTGACAATTTTCACTTTTTCATATGGAAATATGAAAATCAGCTTCGTTTTCTGCACATTTTCTTATTTTATATGGTAATATGTAAAGCATCTATACTTTTTGACAATTTTCACTTTTTCATATGGAAATATGAAAATCAGCTTTGTTTTCTGCCCATTTTCTTATTTTATATGGTAATATGTAAAACATCTATACTTTTTGACAATTTTCACTTTTTCATATGGAAATATGAAAATCAGCTTTGTTTTCTGCACATTTTCATATTTTATATGGTAATATGTAAAGCTTCTTTACTTTTTGACCATTTTCACTTTTTCATATGGAAATATGAAAATCAGCTTTGTTTTCTGCACATTTTCTTATTTTATATGGTAATATGTAAAGCATCTATACTTTTTGGCCATTTTCACTTTTTCATATGGAAATATTAAAATCAGCTTTGTTTTCTGCACATTTTCTTATTTTATATGGTAACATGTAAAGCATCTATACTTTTTGACAATTTTCACTTTTTCATATGGAAATATGAAAATCAGCTTTGTTTTATGCACATTTTCTTATTTTATATGGTAATATGTAAAGAATCTATACTTTTTGACCATTTTCACTTTTTCATATGGAAATATGAAAATCAGCTTTGTTTTCTGCACATTTTCTTATTTTATATGGTAACATGTAAAGCATCTATACTTTTTGACCATTTTCACTTTTTCATATGGAAATATGAAAATCAACTTTGTTTTATGCACATTTTCATATTTTATATGGTAATATGTAAAGCATCTATACTTTTTTAACATTTTCACTTTTTCATATGGAAATATGAAAATCAGCTTTGTTTTCTGCACATTTTCTTATTTTATATGGTAATATGTAAAGCATCTATACTTTTTGACCATTTTCACTTTTTCATATGGAAATATGAAAATCAGCTTTGTTTTCTGCACATTTTCTTATTTTATATGGTAACATGTAAAGCATCTATACTTTTTGACCATTTTCACTTTTTCATATGGAAATATGAAAATCAGCTTTGTTTTCTGCACATTTTCTTATTTTATATGCTAATATGTAAAGCGTCTACACTTTTTGACCATTTTCACATTTTCATATGGAAATATGAAAATCAGCTTTGTTTTCTGCACATTTTCTTATTTTATATGGTAACATGTAAAGCATCTATACTTTTTGACAATTTTCACTTTTTCATACGGAAATATGAAAATCAGCTTTGTTTTCTGCACATTTTCTCCTTTTATATGGTAACATGTAAAGCATCTATACTTTTTGACAATTTTCACTTTTTCATATGGAAATATGAAAATCAGCTTTATTTTTTGCACATTTTCATATTTTATATGGTAATATGTAAAGCATCTATCCTTTTTGACCATTTTCACTTTTTCAAATGGAAATATGAAAATCAACTTTGTTTTATGCACATTTTCTTATTTTATATGGTAACATGTAAAGCATCTATACTTTTTGACCATTTTCACTTTTTCATATGGAAATATGAAAATCACCTTTGTTTTATGCACATTTTCTTATTTTATATGGTAATATGTAAAGAGTCTACACTTTTTGACAATTTTCACTTTTTCATATGGAAATATGAAAATCAGATTTGTTTTCTGCACATTTTCTTATATGATATGGTAATATGTAAAGCATCTATACTTTTTGACCATTTTCACTTTTACATATGGAAATATGAAAATCTACTTTGTTTTCTGCACATTTTCTTATTTTATATGGTAACATGTAAAGCATCTATACTTTTTGACAATTTTCATTTTTTCATATGGAAATATGAAAATCAGCTTTGTTTTCTGCACATTTTCTTATTTTATATGGTAATATGTAAAGCATCTATACTTTTTGAGCATTTTCACTTTTTCATATGGAAATATGAAAATCAGCTTTGTTTTCTGCACATTTTCTTATTTTATATGGTAATATATAAAGCATCCATACTTTTTGACCATTTTCACTTTTTCATATGGAAATATGAAAATCAGCTTTGTTTTCTGCACATTTTCTTATTTTATATGGTAACATGTAAAGCATCTATACTTTTTGACCATTTTCACTTTTTCATATGGAAATATGAAAATCACCTTTGTTTTATGCACATTTTCTTATTTTATATGGTAACATGTAAAGCATCTATACTTTTTGGCATTTTTCACTTTTTCTCATGGAAATATGAAAATCTGTTTTGTTTCCTGCACATTTTCTTATTTTATATGGTAATATGTAAAGCATCTATACTTTTTGACAATTTTCCCTTTTTCATATGGAAATATGAAAATCAGCTTTGTTTTCTGCACATTTTCTTATTTTATATGGTAATATGTACAGCATCTATACTTTTTGACCATTTTCACTTTTTCATATGGAAATATGAAAATCAGCTTTATTTTCTGCACATTTTCATATTTTATTGGTAATATGTAAAGCGTCTACACTTTTTGACAATTTTCACTTTTTCATATGGAAATATGAAAATCAGCTTTGTTTTCTGCACATTTTCTTATTTTATATGGTAACATGTAAAGCATCTATACTTTTTGACAATTTTCACTTTTTCATATGGAAATATGAAAATCAGCTTTGTTTTCTGCACATTTTCTTATTTTATATGGTAATATGTAAAGCATCTATACTTTTTGACAATTTTCACTTTTTCATATGGAAATATGAAAATCAGCTTTGTTTTCTACACATTTACTTATTTTATATGGTAATATGTAAAGCATCTATACTTTTTGACCATTTTCACTTTTTCATATGGAAATATGAAAATCAGCTTTGTTTTCTGCACATTTTCTTATTTTATATGGAAATATGTAAAGCATCTATACTTTTTGACCATTTTCACTTTATCATATGGAAATATGAAAATCACATTTGTTTTCTGCACATTTTCTTATTTTATATGGAAATATGTAAAGCATCTATACTTTTTGACCATTTTCACTTTTTCATATGGAAATATGAAAATCAGCTTTGTTTTCTGCACATTTTCTTATTTTATATGGTAACATGTAAAGCTTCTATACTATTTGACAATTTTCACTTTTTCATATGGAAATATGAAAATCAGCTTTGTTTTCTGCATATTTTCTTATTTTATATGGTAATATGTAAAGCATCTATAGTTTTTGACCATTTTCACTTTTTCATATGGAAATATGAAAATCAGCTTTGTTTTCTGCACATTTTCTTATTTTATATGGTAATATGTAAAGCATCTATACTTTTTGACAATTTTCCCTTTTCCTATGGAAATATGAAAATCAGCTTTTTTTCTGCACGGTTTCTTATTTTATATGGTAATATGTAAAGCGTCTACACTTTTTTTACAATTTTCACTTTTTCATATGGAAATATGAAAATCAGCTTTGTTTTCTACAAATTTTCTTATTTTATATGGTAATATGTAAAGCATCTATACTTTTTGACCATTTTCACTTTTTCATATGAAAATATGAAAATCAGCTTTGTTTTCTGCACATTTTCTTATTTTATATGGAAATATGTAAAGCATCTATACTTTTTGACCATTTTCACTTTTTCATATGGATATATGAAAATCAGCTTTGTTTTCTGCACATTTTCTTATTTTATATGGTAACATGTAAAGCATCTATACATTTTGACCATTTTCACTTTTTCATATGGAAATATGAAAATCACATTTGTTTTATGCACATTTTCATATTTTATATGGTAATATGTAAAGCATCTATACTTTTTTACCATTTTCACTTTTTCATATGGAAATATGAAAATCAGCTTTGTTTTCTGCACATTTTCTTGTTTTATATGGTAATATGTAAAGCATCTATACTTTTTGACCATTTTCACTTTTTCATATGGAAATATGAAAATCAGCTTTGTTTTCTGCACATTTTCTTATTTTATATGGTAACATATAAAGCATCTATACTTTTTGACAATTTTCAATTTTCATATGGAAATATGAAAATCAGCTTTGTTTTCTGCACATTTTCTTATTTTATATGGTAATATGTAAAGCATCTATACTATTTGAAAATTTTCATTTTTCATATGGAAATATGAAAATCAGCTTTGTTTTCTGCATATTTTCTTAATTTATATGGTAATATGTAAAGCATCTATAGTTTTTGACAATTTTCACTTTTTCATATGGAAATATGAAAATCAGCTTTGTTTTCTGCACATTTTCTTTTTTATATGGTAATATGTAAAGCATCTATACGTTTTGACAATTTTCACTTTTTCATATGGAAATATGACAATCAGCTTTGTTTTCTGCACATTTTCTTATTTTATATGGTAATATGTAAAGCATCTATACTTTTTGGCCATTTTCACTTTTTCATATGGAAATATGAAAATCAGCTTTTTTTTTCTGCACATTTTCTTATTTTATATGGTAACATGTAAAGCATCTATACTTTTTGACAATTTTCACTTTTTCATATGGAAATATGAAAATCAGCTTTGTTTTCTGCTCATTTTCTTATTTTATATGGTAATATGTAAAGCATCTATACTTTTTGACAATTTTCCCTTTTACATATGGAAATATGAAAATCAGCTTTGTTTTCTGCACATTTTGTTATTTTATATGGTAATATGTAAAGTATCTATACTTTTTGACCATTTTCACTTTTTCATATGGAAATATGAAAATCAGCTTTGTTTTCTGCACATTTTCTTATTTTATATGGTAATATGTAAAGCATCTATACTTTTTGGCCATTTTCACTTTTTCATATGGAAATATGAAAATCACATTTGTTTTATGCACATTTTCATATTTTATATGGTAATATGTAAAGCATCTATACTTTTTTACCATTTTCACTTTTTCATATGGAAATATGAAAATCAGCTTTTTTTCTGCACATTTTCTTTTTTATATGGTAATATGTAAAGCATCTATACTTTTTGACAATTTTCACTTTTTCATATGGAAATATGACAATCAGCTTTGTTTTCTGCATATTTTCATATTTTATATGGTAATATGTAAAGCATCTATACTTTTTGACCATTTTCACTTTTTCATATGGAAATATTAAAATCAGCTTTGTTTTCTGCACATTTTCTTATTTTATATGGTAATATGTAAAGCATCTATACTTTTTGGCCATTTTCACTTTATCATATGGAAATATGAAAATCAGCTTTTTTTTTCTGCACATTTTCTTATTTTATATGGTAACATGTAAAGCATCTATACTTTTTGACAATTTTCACTTTTTCATATGGAAATATGAAAATCAGTTTTGTTTTCTGCTCATTTTCTTATTTTATATGGTAATATGTAAAGCATCTATACTTTTTGACAATTTTCCCTTTTACATATGGAAATATGAAAATCAGCTTTGTTTTCTGCACATTTTCTTATTTTATATGGTAATATGTAAAGCATCTATACTTTTTGACAATTTTCACTTTTTCATATGGAAATATGAAAATCAGCTTTGTTTTCTGCACATTTTCTTATTTTATATGGTAATATGTAAAGCATCTATACTTTTTGACAATTTATACTTTTTCATATGGAATTATGAAAATCAGCTTTGTTTTCTGCACATTTTCTTATTTTATATGGTAATATGTAAAGCATCTATACTTTTTGGCCATTTTCACTTTTTCATATGGAAATATTAAAATCAGCTTTGTTTTCTGCACATTTTCTTATTTTATATGGTAACATGTAAAGCATCTATACTTTTTGACAATTTTCACTTTTTCATATGGAAATATGAAAATCAGCTTTGTTTTATGCACATTTTCTTATTTTATATGGTAATATGTAAAGCATCTATACTTTTTGACCATTTTCACTTTTTCATATGGAAATATGAAAATCAGCTTTTTTTTTCTGCACATTTTCTTATTTTATATGGTAACATGTAAAGCATCTATACTTTTTGACCATTTTCACTTTTTCATATGGAAATATGAAAATCACCTTTGTTTTATGCACATTTTCATATTTTATATGGTAATATGTAAAGCATCTATACTTTTTTAACATTTTCACTTTTTCATATGGAAATATGAAAATCAGCTTTGTTTTCTGCACATTTTCTTATTTTATATGGTAATATGTAAAGCATCTATACTTTTTGACCATTTTCACTTTTTCATATGGAAATATGAAAATCAGCTTTGTTTTCTGCACATTTTCTTATTTTATATGGTAACATGTAAAGCATCTATACTTTTTGACCATTTTCACTTTTTCATATGGAAATATGAAAATCAGCTTTGTTTTCTGCACATTTTCTTATTTTATATGCTAATATGTAAAGCGTCTACACTTTTTGACCATTTTCACATTTTCATATGGAAATATGAAAATCAGCTTTGTTTTCTGCACATTTTCTTATTTTATATGGTAACATGTAAAGCATCTATACTTTTTGACAATTTTCACTTTTTCATACGGAAATATGAAAATCAGCTTTGTTTTCTGCACATTTTCTCCTTTTATATGGTAACATGTAAAGCATCTATACTTTTTGACAATTTTCACTTTTTCATATGGAAATATGAAAATCAGCTTTATTTTTTGCACATTTTCATATTTTATATGGTAATATGTAAAGCATCTATCCTTTTTGACCATTTTCACTTTTTCATATGGAAATATGAAAATCAACTTTGTTTTATGCACATTTTCTTATTTTATATGGTAACATGTAAAGCATCTATACTTTTTGACCATTTTCACTTTTTCATATGGAAATATGAAAATCACCTTTGTTTTATGCACATTTTCTTATTTTATATGGTAATATGTAAAGAGTCTACACTTTTTGACAATTTTCACTTTTTCATATGGAAATATGAAAATCAGATTTGTTTTCTGCACATTTTCTTATATGATATGGTAATATGTAAAGCATCTATACTTTTTGACCATTTTCACTTTTACATATGGAAATATGAAAATCTACTTTGTTTTCTGCACATTTTCTTATTTTATATGGTAACATGTAAAGCATCTATACTTTTTGACAATTTTCATTTTTTCATATGGAAATATGAAAATCAGCTTTGTTTTCTGCACATTTTCTTATTTTATATGGTAATATGTAAAGCATCTATACTTTTTGACCATTTTCACTTTTTCATATGGAAATATGAAAATCAGCTTTGTTTTCTGCACATTTTCTTATTTTATATGGTAATATATAAAGCATCCATACTTTTTGACCATTTTCACTTTTTCATATGGAAATATGAAAATCAGCTTTGTTTTCTGCACATTTTCTTATTTTATATGGTAACATGTAAAGCATCTATACTTTTTGACCATTTTCACTTTTTCATATGGAAATATGAAAATCACCTTTGTTTTATGCACATTTTCTTATTTTATATGGTAACATGTAAAGCATCTATACTTTTTGGCATTTTTCACTTTTTCTCATGGAAATATGAAAATCTGTTTTGTTTCCTGCACATTTTCTTATTTTATATGGTAATATGTAAAGCATCTATACTTTTTGACAATGTTCCCTTTTTCATATGGAAATATGAAAATCAGCTTTGTTTTCTGCACATTTTCTTATTTTATATGGTAATATGTAAAGCATCTATAGTTTTTGACCATTTTCACTTTTTCATATGGAAATATGAAAATCAGCTTTGTTTTCTGCACATTTTCTTATTTTATATGGTAATATGTAAAGCATCTATACTTTTTGACAATTTTCCCTTTTCCTATGGAAATATGAAAATCAGCTTTTTTTCTGCACGGTTTCTTATTTTATATGGTAATATGTAAAGCGTCTACACTTTTTTTACAATTTTCACTTTTTCATATGGAAATATGAAAATCAGCTTTGTTTTCTACAAATTTTCTTATTTTATATGGTAATATGTAAAGCATCTATACTTTTTGACCATTTTCACTTTTTCATATGAAAATATGAAAATCAGCTTTGTTTTCTGCACATTTTCTTATTTTATATGGAAATATGTAAAGCATCTATACTTTTTGACCATTTTCACTTTTTCATATGGAAATATGAAAATCAGCTTTGTTTTCTGCACATTTTCTTATTTTATATGGTAACATGTAAAGCATCTATACATTTTGACCATTTTCACTTTTTCATATGGAAATATGAAAATCACATTTGTTTTATGCACATTTTCATATTTTATATGGTAATATGTAAAGCATCTATACTTTTTTACCATTTTCACTTTTTCATATGGAAATATGAAAATCAGCTTTGTTTTCTGCACATTTTCTTGTTTTATATGGTAATATGTAAAGCATCTATACTTTTTGACCATTTTCACTTTTTCATATGGAAATATGAAAATCAGCTTTGTTTTCTGCACATTTTCTTATTTTATATGGTAACATATAAAGCATCTATACTTTTTGACAATTTTCAATTTTCATATGGAAATATGAAAATCAGCTTTGTTTTCTGCACATTTTCTTATTTTATATGGTAATATGTAAAGCATCTATACTATTTGAAAATTTTCATTTTTCATATGGAAATATGAAAATCAGCTTTGTTTTCTGCATATTTTCTTAATTTATATGGTAATATGTAAAGCATCTATAGTTTTTGACAATTTTCACTTTTTCATATGGAAATATGAAAATCAGCTTTGTTTTCTGCACATTTTCTTTTTTATATGGTAATATGTAAAGCATCTATACGTTTTGACAATTTTCACTTTTTCATATGGAAATATGACAATCAGCTTTGTTTTCTGCACATTTTCTTATTTTATATGGTAATATGTAAAGCATCTATACTTTTTGGCCATTTTCACTTTTTCATATGGAAATATGAAAATCAGCTTTTTTTTTCTGCACATTTTCTTATTTTATATGGTAACATGTAAAGCATCTATACTTTTTGACAATTTTCACTTTTTCATATGGAAATATGAAAATCAGCTTTGTTTTCTGCTCATTTTCTTATTTTATATGGTAATATGTAAAGCATCTATACTTTTTGACAATTTTCCCTTTTACATATGGAAATATGAAAATCAGCTTTGTTTTCTGCACATTTTGTTATTTTATATGGTAATATGTAAAGTATCTATACTTTTTGACCATTTTCACTTTTTCATATGGAAATATGAAAATCAGCTTTGTTTTCTGCACATTTTCTTATTTTATATGGTAATATGTAAAGCATCTATACTTTTTGGCCATTTTCACTTTTTCATATGGAAATATGAAAATCACATTTGTTTTATGCACATTTTCATATTTTATATGGTAATATGTAAAGCATCTATACTTTTTTACCATTTTCACTTTTTCATATGGAAATATGAAAATCAGCTTTTTTTCTGCACATTTTCTTTTTTATATGGTAATATGTAAAGCATCTATACTTTTTGACAATTTTCACTTTTTCATATGGAAATATGACAATCAGCTTTGTTTTCTGCATATTTTCATATTTTATATGGTAATATGTAAAGCATCTATACTTTTTGACCATTTTCACTTTTTCATATGGAAATATTAAAATCAGCTTTGTTTTCTGCACATTTTCTTATTTTATATGGTAATATGTAAAGCATCTATACTTTTTGGCCATTTTCACTTTATCATATGGAAATATGAAAATCAGCTTTTTTTTTCTGCACATTTTCTTATTTTATATGGTAACATGTAAAGCATCTATACTTTTTGACAATTTTCACTTTTTCATATGGAAATATGAAAATCAGTTTTGTTTTCTGCTCATTTTCTTATTTTATATGGTAATATGTAAAGCATCTATACTTTTTGACAATTTTCCCTTTTACATATGGAAATATGAAAATCAGCTTTGTTTTCTGCACATTTTCTTATTTTATATGGTAATATGTAAAGCATCTATACTTTTTGACAATTTTCACTTTTTCATATGGAAATATGAAAATCAGCTTTGTTTTCTGCACATTTTCTTATTTTATATGGTAATATGTAAAGCATCTATACTTTTTGACAATTTATACTTTTTCATATGGAATTATGAAAATCAGCTTTGTTTTCTGCACATTTTCTTATTTTATATGGTAATATGTAAAGCATCTATACTTTTTGACAATTTTCATATGGAAATATCAAAATCAGCTTTGTTTTCTGCACATTTTCTTATTTTATATGGTAATATGTAAAGCATCTATACTTTTTGACAATTTTCACTTTTTCATATGGAAATATGAAAATCAGCTTCGTTTCCTGCACATTTTCTTATTTTATATGGTAATATGTAAAGCATCTATACTTTTTGACAATTTTCACTTTTTCATATGGAAATATGAAAATCAGCTTCGTTTCCTGCACATTTTCTTATTTTATATGGTAATATGTAAAGCATCTATACTTTTTGACAATTTTCACTTTTTCATATGGAAATATGAAAATCAGCTTTGTTTTCTGCTCATTTTCTTATTTTATATGGTAATATGTAAAGCATCTATACTTTTTGACAATTTTCACTTTTTCATATTGAAATATGAAAATCAGCTTTGTTTTCTGCACATTTTGTTATTTTATATGGTAATATGTAAAGCATCTATACCTTTTGACAATTTTCACTATTTCATATGGAAATATGAAAATCAGCTTTGTTTTCTGCACATTTTCTTATTTTATATGGTAATATGTAAAGCATCTATACTTTTTGACAATTTTCACTTTTTCATATGGAAATATGAAAATCAGCTTTGTTTTCTGCACATTTTCTTATTTTATATGGTAATATGTAAAGCATCTATACTTTTTGACAATTTTCACTTTTTCATATGGAAATATGAAAATCAGCTTTGTTTTCTGCACATTTTCTTATTTTATATGGTAATATGTAAAGCATCTATACTTTTTGGCCATTTTCACTTTTTCATATGGAAATATGAAAATCACATTTGTTTTATGCACATTTTCATATTTTATATGGTAATATGTAAAGCATCTATACTTTTTTACCATTTTCACTTTTTCATATGGAAATATGAAAATCAGCTTTGTTTTCTGCACATTTTCTTATTTTATATGGTAATATGTAAAGCATCTATACTTTTTGACAATTTTCACTTTTTCATATGGAAATATGAAAATCAGCTTTTTTCTGCACATTTTCTTATTTTATATAGTAATATGTAAAGCATCTATACTTTTTGACAATTTTCACTTTTTCATATGGAAATATGAAAATCAGCTTTGTTTTCTGCACATTTTCTTATTTTATATGGTAATATGTAAAGCATCTATACTTTTTGACAATTTGCATATGGAAATATGAAAATCAGCTTTGTTTTCGGCACATTTTCTTATTTTATATGGTAATATGTAAAGCATCTATACTTTTTGACAATTTTCACTTTTTCATGTGGAAATATGAAAATCAGCTTTGTTTTCTGCACATTTTCTTATTTTATATGGTAATATGTAAAGCATCTATACTTTTTGACCATTTTCACTTTTTCATATGGAAATATGAAAATCAGCTTCGTTTTCTGCACATTTTCTTATTTTATATGGTAATATGTAAAGCATCTATACTTTTTGACAATTTTCACTTTTTCATATGGAAATATGAAAATCAGCTTTGTTTTCTGCACATTTTCTTATTTTATATGGTAATATGTAAAGCATCTATACTTT
Source organism: Acanthosepion esculentum (assembly GCA_964036315.1). Taxonomy (NCBI): domain Eukaryota; kingdom Metazoa; phylum Mollusca; class Cephalopoda; order Sepiida; family Sepiidae; genus Acanthosepion; species Acanthosepion esculentum. The sequence continues at coordinate 39,126,230 of OZ038500.1, read as the reverse complement.
TTGACAATTTTCACTTTTTCATATGGAAATATGAAAATCAGCTTTTTTCTGCACATTTTCTTATTTTATATAGTAATATGTAAAGCATCTATACTTTTTGACAATTTTCACTTTTTCATATGGAAATATGAAAATCAGCTTTGTTTTCTGCACATTTTCTTATTTTATATGGTAATATGTAAAGCATCTATACTTTTTGACAATTTTCATATGGAAATATCAAAATCAGCTTTGTTTTCTGCACATTTTCTTATTTTATATGGTAATATATAAAACATGTATACTTTTTGACAATTTTCACTTTTTCATATGGAAATATGAAAATCAGCTTTGTTTTCGGCACATTTTCTTATTTTATATGGTAATATGTAAAGCATCTATACTTTTTGACAATTTTCACTTTTTCTTATGGAAATAGGAAAATCCGCTTAGTTTTCGGCACATTTTCTTATTTTATATGGTAATATGTAAAGCATCTATACTTTTTGACAATTTTCACTTTTTCATGTGGAAATATGAAAATCAGCTTTGTTTTCTGCACATTTTCTTATTTTATATGGTAATATGTAAAGCATCTATACTTTTTGACAATTTTCCCTTTTCCTATGGAAATATGAAAATCAGCTTTTTTTCTGCACAGTTTCTTATTTTATATGGTAATATGTAATGCGTCTACACCTTTTTTTACAATTTTCACTTTTTCATATGGAAATATGAAAATCAGCTTTGTTTTCTGCATATTTTCTTATTTTATATGGTAATATGTAAAGCATCTATACTTTTTGACCATTTTCACTTTTTCATATGAAAATATGAAAATCAGCTTTGTTTTCTGCACATTTTCTTATTTTATATGGAAATATGTAAAGCATCTATACTTTTTGACCATTTTCACTTTTTCATATGGAAATATGAAAATCAGCTTTGTTTTCTGCACATTTTCTTATTTTATATGGTAACATGTAAAGCATCTATACTTTTTGACCATTTTCACTTTTTCATATGGAAATATGAAAATCACATTTGTTTTATGCACATTTTCATATTTTATATGGTAATATGTAAAGCATCTATACTTTTTACCATTTTCACTTTTTCATATGGAAATATGAAAATCAGCTTTGTTTTCTGCACATTTTCTTATTTTATATGGTAATATGTAAAGCATCTATACTTTTTGACCATTTTCACTTTTTCATATGGAAATATGAAAATCAGCTTTGATTTCTGCACATTTTCTTATTTTATATGGTAACATGTAAAGCATCTATACTTTTTGACAATTTTCAATTTTCATATGGAAATATGAAAATCAGCTTTGTTTTCTGCACATTTTCTTATTTTATATGGTAATATGTAAAGCATCTATACTATTTGAAAATTTTCACTTTTTCATATGGAAATATGAAAATCAGCTTTGTTTTCTGCACATTTTCTTTTTTATATGGTAATATGTAAAGCATCTATACTTTTTGACAATTTTCACTTTTTCATATGGAAATATGACAATCAGCTTTGTTTTCTGCATATTTTCATATTTTATATGGTAATATGTAAAGCATCTATACTTTTTGACCATTTTCACTTTTTCATATGGAAATATGTAAATCAGCTTTGTTTTCTGCACATTTTCTTATTTTATATGGTAATATGTAAAGCATCTATACTTTTTGACAATTTTCCCTTTTACATATGGAAATATGAAAATCAGCTTTGTTTTCTGCACATTTTCTTATTTTATATGGTAATATGTAAAGTATCTATACTTTTTGACCATTTTCACTTTTTCATATGGAAATATGAAAATCAGCTTTGTTTTCTGCACATTTTCTTATTTTATATGGTAATATGTAAAGCATCTATACTTTTTGACCATTTTCACTTTTTCATATGGAAATATGAAAATCAGCTTTGTTTTCTGCACATTTTCATATTTTATATGGTAATATGTAAAGCATCTATACTTTTTGGCCATTTTCACTTTTTCATATGGAAATATGAAAATCACATTTGTTTTATGCACATTTTCATATTTTATATGGTAATATGTAAAGCATCTATACTTTTTTACCATTTTCACTTTTTCATATGGAAATATGAAAATCAGCTTTGTTTTCTGCACATTTTCTTATTTTATATGGTAATATGTAAAGTATCTATACTTTTTGACCATTTTCACTTTTTCATATGGAAATATGAAAATCAGCTTTGTTTTCTGCACATTTTCATATTTTATATGGTAATATGTAAAGCATCTATACTTTTTGGCCATTTTCACTTTTTCATATGGAAATATGAAAATCACATTTGTTTTATGCACATTTTCATATTTTATATGGTAATATGTAAAGCATCTATACTTTTTTACCATTTTCACTTTTTCATATGGAAATATGAAAATCAGCTTTGTTTTCTGCACATTTTCTTATTTTATATGGTAATATGTAAAGCATCTATACTTTTTGACCATTTTCACTTTTTCATATGGAAATATGAAAATCAGCTTTGTTTTCTGCACATTTTCTTATTTTATATGGTAACATGTAAAGCATCTATACTTTTTGACAATTTTCAATTTTCATGTGGAAATATGAAAATCAGCTTTGTTTTCTGCACATTTTCTTATTTTATATGGTAATATGTAAAGCATCTATACTTTTTGACCATTTTCACTTTTTCATATGGAAATATGAAAATCAGCTTCGTTTTCTGCACATTTTCTTATTTTATATGGTAATATGTAAAGCATCTATACTTTTTGACAATTTTCACTTTTTCATATGGAAATATGAAAATCAGCTTCGTTTTCTGCACATTTTCTTATTTTATATGGTAATATGTAAAGCATCTATAGTTTTTGACAATTTTCACTTTTTCATATGGAAATATGAAAATCAGCTTTGTTTTCTGCACATTTTCTTATTTTATATGGTAATATGTAAAGCATCTATACTTTTTGACCATTTTCACTTTTTCATATGGAAATATGAAAATCAGCTTTTTTTTCTGCACATTTTCTTATTTTATATGGTAATATGAAGAGCATCTATACTTTTTGACAATTTTCACTTTTTCATATGGAAATATGAAAATCAGCTTTGTTTTCTGCACATTTTCTTATTTTATATGGTAATATGTAAAGCATCTATGCTTTTTGAACATTTTCACTTTTTCATATGGAAATATGAAAATCAGCTTAGTTTTCTGCACATTTTCTTATTTTATATGGTAATATGTAAAGCATCTATACTTTTTGACCATTTTCACTTTTTCATATTGAAATATGAAAATCAGCTTTGTTTTCTGCACATTTTCTTATTTTATATGGTAATATGTAAAGCATCTATACCTTTTGACAATTTTCACTATTTCATATGGAAATATGAAAATCAGCTTTGTTTTCTGCACATTTTCTTATTTTATATGGTAATATGTAAAGCATCTATACCTTTTGACAATTTTCACTTTTTCATATGGAAATATGAAAATCAGCTTTGTTTTCAGCACATTTTCTTATTTTATATGGTAATATGTAAAGCATCTATACTTTTTGACAATTTATACTTTTTCATATGGAATTATGAAAATCGGCTTTGTTTTCTGCACATTTTCTTATTTTATATGGTAATATGTAAAGCATCTATACTTTTTGACAATTTTCATATGGAAATATCAAAATCAGCTTTGTTTTCTGCACATTTTCTTATTTTATATGGTAATATGTAAAGCATCTATACTTTTTGACCATTTTCACTTTTTCATATGGAAATATGAAAATCAGCTTTGTTTTCTGCACATTTTCTTATTTTATATGGTAACATGTAAAGCATCTATACTTTTTGACAATTTTCAATTTTCATGTGGAAATATGAAAATCAGCTTTGTTTTCTGCACATTTTCTTATTTTATATGGTAATATGTAAAGCATCTATACTTTTTGACCATTTTCACTTTTTCATATGGAAATATGAAAATCAGCTTCGTTTTCTGCACATTTTCTTATTTTATATGGTAATATGTAAAGCATCTATACTTTTTGACAATTTTCACTTTTTCATATGGAAATATGAAAATCAGCTTCGTTTTCTGCACATTTTCTTATTTTATATGGTAATATGTAAAGCATCTATACTTTTTGACAATTTTCACTTTTTCATATGGAAATATGAAAATCAGCTTTGTTTTCTGCACATTTTCTTATTTTATATGGTAATATGTAAAGCATCTATACTTTTTGACCATTTTCACTTTTTCATATGGAAATATGAAAATCAGCTTTGTTTTCTGCACATTTTCTTATTTTATATGGTAATATGTAAAGCATCTATACTTTTTGACAATTTTCACTTTTTCATATGGAAATATGAAAATCAGCTTTGTTTTCTGCACATTTTCTTATTTTATATGGTAATATGTAAAGCATCTATGCTTTTTGAACATTTTCACTTTTTCATATGGAAATATGAAAATCAGCTTAGTTTTCTGCACATTTTCTTATTTTATATGGTAATATGTAAAGCATCTATACTTTTTGACCATTTTCACTTTTTCATATTGAAATATGAAAATCAGCTTTGTTTTCTGCACATTTTCTTATTTTATATGGTAATATGTAAAGCATCTATACCTTTTGACAATTTTCACTATTTCATATGGAAATATGAAAATCAGCTTTGTTTTCTGCACATTTTCTTATTTTATATGGTAATATGTAAAGCATCTATACCTTTTGACAATTTTCATTTTTTCATATGGAAATATGAAAATCAGCTTTGTTTTCAGCACATTTTCTTATTTTATATAGTAATATGTAAAGCATCTATACTTTTTGACAATTTATACTTTTTCATATGGAATTATGAAAATCGGCTTTGTTTTCTGCACATTTTCTTATTTTATATGGTAATATGTAAAGCATCTATACTTTTTGACAATTTTCATATGGAAATATGAAAATCAGCTTTGTTTTCTGCACATTTTCTTATTTTATATGGTAATATGTAAAGCATCTATACTTTTTGACCATTTTCACTTTTTCATATGGAAATATGAAAATCAGCTTTGTTTTCTGCACATTTTCTTATTTTATATGGTAACATGTAAAGCATCTATACTTTTTGACAATTTTCAATTTTCATGTGGAAATATGAAAATCAGCTTTGTTTTCTGCACATTTTCTTATTTTATGTGGTAATATGTAAAGCATCTATACTTTTTGACCATTTTCACTTTTTCATATGGAAATATGAAAATCAGCTTCGTTTTCTGCACATTTTCTTATTTTATATGGTAATATGTAAAGCATCTATACTTTTTGACAATTTTCACTTTTTCATATGGAAATATGAAAATCAGCTTCGTTTTCTGCACATTTTCTTATTTTATATGGTAATATGTAAAGCATCTATAGTTTTTGACAATTTTCACTTTTTCATATGGAAATATGAAAATCAGCTTTGTTTTCTGCACATTTTCTTATTTTATATGGTAATATGTAAAGCATCTATACTTTTTGACCATTTTCACTTTTTCATATGGAAATATGAAAATCAGCTTTGTTTTCTGCACATTTTCTTATTTTATATGGTAATATGTAGAGCATCTATACTTTTTGACAATTTTCACTTTTTCATATGGAAATATGAAAATCAGCTTTGTTTTCTGCACATTTTCTTATTTTATATGGTAATATGTAAAGCATCTATGCTTTTTGAACATTTTCACTTTTTCATATGGAAATATGAAAATCAGCTTAGTTTTCTGCACATTTTCTTATTTTATATGGTAATATGTAAAGCATCTATACTTTTTGACCATTTTCACTTTTTCATATTGAAATATGAAAATCAGCTTTGTTTTCTGCACATTTTCTTATTTTATATGGTAATATGTAAAGCATCTATACCTTTTGACAATTTTCACTATTTCATATGGAAATATGAAAATCAGCTTTGTTTTCTGCACATTTTCTTATTTTATATGGTAATATGTAAAGCATCTATACCTTTTGACAATTTTCACTTTTTCATATGGAAATATGAAAATCAGCTTTGTTTTCAGCACATTTTCTTATTTTATAAGGTAATATGTAAAGCATCTATACTTTTTGACAATTTATACTTTTTCATATGGAATTATGAAAATCGGCTTTGTTTTCTGCACATTTTCTTATTTTATATGGTAATATGTAAAGCATCTATACTTTTTGACAATTTTCATATGGAAATATCAAAATCAGCTTTGTTTTCTGCACATTTTCTTATTTTATATGGTAATATGTAAAGCATCTATACTTTTTGACCATTTTCACTTTTTCATATGGAAATATGAAAATCAGCTTTGTTTTCTGCACATTTTCTTATTTTATATGGTAACATGTAAAGCATCTATACTTTTTGACAATTTTCAATTTTCATGTGGAAATATGAAAATCAGCTTTGTTTTCTGCACATTTTCTTATTTTATATGGTAATATGTAAAGCATCTATACTTTTTGACCATTTTCACTTTTTCATATGGAAATATGAAAATCAGCTTCGTTTTCTGCACATTTTCTTATTTTATATGGTAATATGTAAAGCATCTATACTTTTTGACAATTTTCACTTTTTCATATGGAAATATGAAAATCAGCTTCGTTTTCTGCACATTTTCTTATTTTATATGGTAATATGTAAAGCATCTATACTTTTTGACAATTTTCACTTTTTCATATGGAAATATGAAAATCAGCTTTGTTTTCTGCACATTTTCTTATTTTATATGGTAATATGTAAAGCATCTATACTTTTTGACCATTTTCACTTTTTCATATGGAAATATGAAAATCAGCTTTGTTTTCTGCACATTTTCTTATTTTATATGGTAATATGTAAAGCATCTATACTTTTTGACAATTTTCACTTTTTCATATGGAAATATGAAAATCAGCTTTGTTTTCTGCACATTTTCTTATTTTATATGGTAATATGTAAAGCATCTATGCTTTTTGAACATTTTCACTTTTTCATATGGAAATATGAAAATCAGCTTAGTTTTCTGCACATTTTCTTATTTTATATGGTAATATGTAAAGCATCTATACTTTTTGACCATTTTCACTTTTTCATATTGAAATATGAAAATCAGCTTTGTTTTCTGCACATTTTCTTATTTTATATGGTAATATGTAAAGCATCTATACCTTTTGACAATTTTCACTATTTCATATGGAAATATGAAAATCAGCTTTGTTTTCTGCACATTTTCTTATTTTATATGGTAATATGTAAAGCATCTATACCTTTTGACAATTTTCACTTTTTCATATGGAAATATGAAAATCAGCTTTGTTTTCAGCACATTTTCTTATTTTATATAGTAATATGTAAAGCATCTATACTTTTTGACAATTTATACTTTTTCATATGGAATTATGAAAATCGGCTTTGTTTTCTGCACATTTTCTTATTTTATATGGTAATATGTAAAGCATCTATACTTTTTGACAATTTTCATATGTAAATATGAAAATCAGCTTTGTTTTCTGCACATTTTCTTATTTTATATGGTAATATGTAAAGCATCTATACTTTTTGACCATTTTCACGTTTTCATATGGAAATATGAAAATCAGCTTTGTTTTCTGCACATTTTCTTATTTTATATGGTAACATGTAAAGCATCTATACTTTTTGACAATTTTCAATTTTCATGTGGAAATATGAAAATCAGCTTTGTTTTCTGCACATTTTCTTATTTTATATGGTAATATGTAAAGCATCTATACTTTTTGACCATTTTCACTTTTTCATATGGAAATATGAAAATCAGCTTCGTTTTCTGCACATTTTCTTATTTTATATGGTAATATGTAAAGCATCTATACTTTTTGACAATTTTCACTTTTTCATATGGAAATATGAAAATCAGCTTCGTTTTCTGCACATTTTCTTATTTTATATGGTAATATGTAAAGCATCTATACTTTTTGACAATTTTCACTTTTTCATATGGAAATATGAAAATCAGCTTTGTTTTCTGCACATTTTCTTATTTTATATGGTAATATGTAAAGCATCTATACTTTTTGACCATTTTCACTTTTTCATATGGAAATATGAAAATCAGCTTTGTTTTCTGCACATTTTCTTATTTTATATGGTAATATGTAAAGCATCTATACTTTTTGACAATTTTCACTTTTTCATATGGAAATATGAAAATCAGCTTTGTTTTCTGCACATTTTCTTATTTTATATGGTAATATGTAAAGCATCTATGCTTTTTGAACATTTTCACTTTTTCATATGGAAATATGAAAATCAGCTTAGTTTTCTGCACATTTTCTTATTTTATATGGTAATATGTAAAGCATCTATACTTTTTGACCATTTTCACTTTTTCATATTGAAATATGAAAATCAGCTTTGTTTTCTGCACATTTTCTTATTTTATATGGTAATATGTAAAGCATCTATACCTTTTGACAATTTTCACTATTTCATATGGAAATATGAAAATCAGCTTTGTTTTCTGCACATTTTCTTATTTTATATGGTAATATGTAAAGCATCTATACCTTTTGACAATTTTCACTTTTTCATATGGAAATATGAAAATCAGCTTTGTTTTCAGCACATTTTCTTATTTTATATGGTAATATGTAAAGCATCTATACTTTTTGACAATTTATACTTTTTCATATGGAATTATGAAAATCGGCTTTGTTTTCTGCACATTTTCTTATTTTATATGGTAATATGTAAAGCATCTATACTTTTTGACAATTTTCATATGGAAATATCAAAATCAGCTTTGTTTTCTGCACATTTTCTTATTTTATATGGTAATATGTAAAGCATCTATACTTTTTGACCATTTTCACTTTTTCATATGGAAATATGAAAATCAGCATTGTTTTCTGCACATTTTCTTATTTTATATGGTAATAAGTAAAGCATCTATACTTTTTGACAATTTTCACTTTTTCATATGAAAATAGGAAAATCAGCTTAGTTTTCGGCACATTTTCTTATTTTATATGGTAATATGTAAAGCATCTATACTTTTTGACAATTTTCACTTTTTCATGTGGAAATATGAAAATCAGCTTTGTTTTCTGCACATTTTCTGATTTTATATGGTAATATGTAAAGCATCTATACTTTTTGACCATTTTCACTTTTTCATATAGAAATATGAAAATCAGCTTCGTTTTCTGCACATTTTCTTATTTTATATGGTAATATGTAAAGCATCTATACTTTTTGACAATTTTCACTTTTTCATATGGAAATATGAAAATCAGCTTTGTTTTCTGCACATTTTCTTATTTTATATGGTAATATGTAAAGCATCTATACTTTTTGACCATTTTCACTTTTTCATATGGAAATATGAAAATCAGCTTTGTTTTCTGCACATTTTCTTATTTTATATGGTAATATGTAAAGCATCTATACTTTTTGACAATTTTCACTTTTTCATATGGAAATATGAAAATCAGCTTTGTTTTCTGCACATTTTCTTATTTTATATGGTAATATGTAAAGCATCTATGCTTTTTGAACATTTTCACTTTTTCATATGGAAATATGAAAATCAGCTTAGTTTTCTGCACATTTTCTTATTTTATATGGTAATATGTAAAGCATCTATACTTTTTGACCATTTTCACTTTTTCATATTGAAATATGAAAATCAGCTTTGTTTTCTGCACATTTTCTTATTTTATATGGTAATATGTAAAGCATCTATACCTTTTGACAATTTTCACTATTTCATATGGAAATATGAAAATCAGCTTTGTTTTCTGCACATTTTCTTATTTTATATGGTAATATGTAAAGCATCTATACCTTTTGACAATTTTCACTTTTTCATATGGAAATATGAAAATCAGCTTTGTTTTCAGCACATTTTCTTATTTTATATAGTAATATGTAAAGCATCTATACTTTTTGACAATTTATACTTTTTCATATGGAATTATGAAAATCGGCTTTGTTTTCTGCACATTTTCTTATTTTATATGGTAATATGTAAAGCATCTATACTTTTTGACAATTTTCATATGGAAATATGAAAATCAGCTTTGTTTTCTGCACATTTTCTTATTTTATATGGTAATATGTAAAGCATCTATACTTTTTGACCATTTTCACGTTTTCATATGGAAATATGAAAATCAGCTTTGTTTTCTGCACATTTTCTTATTTTATATGGTAACATGTAAAGCATCTATACTTTTTGACAATTTTCAATTTTCATGTGGAAATATGAAAATCAGCTTTGTTTTCTGCACATTTTCTTATTTTATATGGTAATATGTAAAGCATCTATACTTTTTGACCATTTTCACTTTTTCATATGGAAATATGAAAATCAGCTTCGTTTTCTGCACATTTTCTTATTTTATATGGTAATATGTAAAGCATCTATACTTTTTGACAATTTTCACTTTTTCATATGGAAATATGAAAATCAGCTTCGTTTTCTGCACATTTTCTTATTTTATATGGTAATATGTAAAGCATCTAGACTTTTTGACAATTTTCACTTTTTCATATGGAAATATGAAAATCAGCTTTGTTTTCTGCACATTTTCTTATTTTATATGGTAATATGTAAAGCATCTATACTTTTTGACCATTTTCACTTTTTCATATGGAAATATGAAAATCAGCTTTGTTTTCTGCACATTTTCTTATTTTATATGGTAATATGTAAAGCATCTATACTTTTTGACAATTTTCACTTTTTCATATGGAAATATGAAAATCAGCTTTGTTTTCTGCACATTTTCTTATTTTATATGGTAATATGTAAAGCATCTATGCTTTTTGAACATTTTCACTTTTTCATATGGAAATATGAAAATCAGCTTAGTTTTCTGCACATTTTCTTATTTTATATGGTAATATGTAAAGCATCTATACTTTTTGACCATTTTCACTTTTTCATATTGAAATATGAAAATCAGCTTTGTTTTCTGCACATTTTCTTATTTTATATGGTAATATGTAAAGCATCTATACCTTTTGACAATTTTCACTATTTCATATGGAAATATGAAAATCAGCTTTGTTTTCTGCACATTTTCTTATTTTATATGGTAATATGTAAAGCATCTATACCTTTTGACAATTTTCACTTTTTCATATGGAAATATGAAAATCAGCTTTGTTTTCAGCACATTTTCTTATTTTATATGGTAATATGTAAAGCATCTATACTTTTTGACAATTTATACTTTTTCATATGGAATTATGAAAATCGGCTTTGTTTTCTGCACATTTTCTTATTTTATATGGTAATATGTAAAGCATCTATACTTTTTGACAATTTTCATATGGAAATATCAAAATCAGCTTTGTTTTCTGCACATTTTCTTATTTTATATGGTAATATGTAAAGCATCTATACTTTTTGACCATTTTCACTTTTTCATATGGAAATATGAAAATCAGCATTGTTTTCTGCACATTTTCTTATTTTATATGGTAATAAGTAAAGCATCTATACTTTTTGACAATTTTCACTTTTTCATATGAAAATAGGAAAATCAGCTTAGTTTTCGGCACATTTTCTTATTTTATATGGTAATATGTAAAGCATCTATACTTTTTGACAATTTTCACTTTTTCATGTGGAAATATGAAAATCAGCTTTGTTTTCTGCACATTTTCTGATTTTATATGGTAATATGTAAAGCATCTATACTTTTTGACCATTTTCACTTTTTCATATAGAAATATGAAAATCAGCTTCGTTTTCTGCACATTTTCTTATTTTATATGGTAATATGTAAAGCATCTATACTTTTTGACAATTTTCACTTTTTCATATGGAAATATGAAAATCAGCTTTGATTTCTGCACATTTTCTTATTTTACATGGTAACATGTAAAGCATCTATACTTTTTGACAATTTTCACTTTTTCATATGGAAATATGAAAATCAGCTTTGTTTTCTGCACATTTTCTTTTTTATATGGTAATATGTAAAGCATCTATACTTTTTGACAATTTTCACTTTTTCATATGGAAATATGACAATCAGCTTTGTTTTCTGCATATTTTCATATTTTATATGGTAATATGTAAAGCATCTATACTTTTTGACCATTTTCACTTTTTCATATGGAAATATGTAAATCAGCTTTGTTTTCTGCACATTTTCTTATTTTATATGGTAATATGTAAAGCATCTATACTTTTTGGCCATTTTCACTTTTTCATATGGAAATATGAAAATCAGCTTTTTTTTCTGCTCATTTTCTTATTTTATATGGTAATATGTAAAGCATCTATACTTTTTGACAATTTTCCCTTTTACATATGGAAATATGAAAATCAGCTTTGTTTTCTGCACATTTTCTTATTTTATATGGTAATATGTAAAGTATCTATACTTTTTGACCATTTTCACTTTTTCATATGGAAATATGAAAATCAGCTTTGTTTTCTGCACATTTTCTTATTTTATATGGTAATATGTAAAGCATCTATACTTTTTGGCCATTTTCACTTTTTCATATGGAAATATGAAAATCACATTTGTTTTATGCACATTTTCATATTTTATATGGTAATATGTAAAGCATCTATACTTTTTTACCATTTTCACTTTTTCATATGGAAATATGAAAATCAGCTTTGTTTTCTGCACATTTTCTTATTTTATATGGTAATATGTAAAGCATCTATACTTTTTGACCATTTTCACTTTTTCATATGGAAATATGAAAATCAGCTTTGTTTTCTGCACATTTTCTTATTTTATATGGTAACATGTAAAGCATCTATACTTTTTGACAATTTTCAATTTTCATGTGGAAATATGAAAATCAGCTTTGTTTTCTGCACATTTTCTTATTTTATATGATAATATGTAAAGCATCTATACTTTTTGACCATTTTCACTTTTTCATATGGAAATATGAAAATCAGCTTTGTTTTCTGCACATTTTCTTATTTTATATGGTAATATGTAAAGCATCTATACTTTTTGACAATTTTCACTTTTTCATATGGAAATATGAAAATCAGCTTCGTTTTCTGCACATTTTCTTATTTTATATGGTAATATGTAAAGCATCTATACTTTTTGACAATTTTCACTTTTTCATATGGAAATATGAAAATCAGCTTTGTTTTCTGCACATTTTCTTATTTTATATGGTAATATGTAAAGCATCTATACTTTTTGACCATTTTCACTTTTTCATATGGAAATATGAAAATCAGCTTTGTTTTCTGCACATTTTCTTATTTTATATGGTAATATGTAAAGCATCTATACTTTTTGACAATTTTCACTTTTTCATATGGAAATATGAAAATCAGCTTTGTTTTCTGCACATTTTCTTATTTTATATGGTAATATGTAAAGCATCTATGCTTTTTGACCATTTTCACTTTTTCATATGGAAATATGAAAATCAGCTTAGTTTTCTGCACATTTTCTTATTTTATATGGTAATATGTAAAGCATCTATACTTTTTGACCATTTTCACTTTTTCATATGGAAATATGAAAATCAGCTTTGTTTTCTGCACATTTTCTTATTTTATATTGTAATATGTAAAGCATCTATACTTTTTGACAATTTTCACTTTTTCATATGGAAATATGAAAATCAGCTTTGTTTTCTGCACATTTTCTTATTTTATATGGTAATATGTAAAGCATCTATACTTTTTGATAATTTTCACTTTTTCATGTGGAAATATGAAAATCAGCTTTCTTTTCTGCACATTTTCTTATTTTATAAGGTAATATGTAAAGCATCTATACTTTTTGACCATTTTCACTTTTTCATATTGAAATATGAAAATCAGCTTTGTTTTCTGCACATTTTCTTATTTTATATGGTAATATGTAAAGCATCTATACCTTTTGACAATTTTCACTATTTCATATGGAAATATGAAAATCAGCTTTGTTTTCTGCACATTTTCTTATTTTATATGGTAATATGTAAAGCATCTATACCTTTTGACAATTTTCACTTTTTCATATGGAAATATGAAAATCAGCTTTGTTTTCAGCACATTTTCTTATTTTATATGGTAATATGTAAAGCATCTATACTTTTTGACAATTTATACTTTTTCATATGGAATTATGAAAATCGGCTTTGTTTTCTGCACATTTTCTTATTTTATATGGTAATATGTAAAGCATCTATACTTTTTGACAATTTTCATATGGAAATATCAAAATCAGCTTTGTTTTCTGCACATTTTCTTATTTTATATGGTAATATGTAAAGCATCTATACTTTTTGACCATTTTCACTTTTTCATATGGAAATATGAAAATCAGCATTGTTTTCTGCACATTTTCTTATTTTATATGGTAATAAGTAAAGCATCTATACTTTTTGACAATTTTCACTTTTTCATATGAAAATAGGAAAATCAGCTTAGTTTTCGGCACATTTTCTTATTTTATATGGTAATATGTAAAGCATCTATACTTTTTGACAATTTTCACTTTTTCATGTGGAAATATGAAAATCAGCTTTGTTTTCTGCACATTTTCTGATTTTATATGGTAATATGTAAAGCATCTATACTTTTTGACCATTTTCACTTTTTCATATGGAAATATGAAAATCAGCTTCGTTTTCTGCACATTTTCTTATTTTATATGGTAATATGTAAAGCATCTATACTTTTTGACAATTTTCACTTTTTCATATGGAAATATGAAAATCAGCTTTGTTTTCTGCACATTTTCTTATTTTATATGGTAATATGTAAAGCATCTATACTTTTTGACAATTTTCACTTTTTCATATGGAAATATGAAAATCAGTTTTGTTTTCTGCACATTTTCTTATTTTATATGGTAATATGTAAAGCATCTATACTTTTTGACCATTTTCACTTTTTCATATGGTAATATGAAAATCAGCTTTGTTTTTTTGCACATTTTCTTATTTTATATTGTAATATGTAAAGCATCTATACTTTTTGATAATTTTCACTTTTTCATATGGAAATATGAAAATCAGCTTTTTTCTGCACATTTTCTTATTTTATATAGTAATATGTAAAGCATCTATACTTTTTGACAATTTTCACTTTTTCATATGGAAATATGAAAATCAGATTTGTTTTCTGCACATTTTCTTATTTTATATGGTAATATGTAAAGCATCTATACTTTTTGACAATTTGCATATGGAAATATGAAAATCAGCTTTGTTTTCGTGACATTTTCTTATTTTATATGGTAATATGTAAAGCATCTATACTTTTTGACAATTTTCACTTTTTCATATGGAAATATGAAAATCAGCTTTGTTTTCTGCACATTTTCTTATTTTATATGGTAATATGTAAAGCATCTATACTTTTTGACAATTTTCATATGGAAATATCAAAATCAGCTTTGTTTTCTGCACATTTTCTTATTTTATATGGTAATATATAAAACATGTATACTTTTTGACCATTTTCACTTTTTCATATGGAAATATGAAAATCAGCTTTGTTTTCGGCACATTTTCTTATTTTATATGGTAATATGTAAAGCATCTATACTTTTTGACAATTTTCACTTTTTCATATGGAAATATGAAAATCAGCTTTGTTTTCTGCACCTTTTCTTATTTTATATGGTAATATGTAAAGCATCTATACTTTTTGACCATTTTCACTTTTTCATATGGAAATATAAAAATCAGCTTTGTTTTCTGCACATTTTCTTATTTAATATGGTAATATGTAAAGCATCTATACTTTTTGACCATTTTCACTTTTTCATATGGAAATATGAAAATCAGCTTTGTTTTCTGCATATTTTCTTATTTTATATGGTAATATGTAAAGCATCTATACTTTTTGACCATTTTCACTTTTTCATATGGAAATATGAAAATCAGCTTTGTTTTCTGCACATTTTCTTATTTTATATGGTAATATGTAAAGCATCTATACTTTTTGACCATTTTCACTTTTTCATATGGAAATATGAAAATCAGCTTCGTTTTCTGCACATTTTCTTATTTTATATGGTAATATGTAAAGCATCTATACTTTTTGACAATTTTCACTTTTTCATATGGAAATATGAAAATCAGCTTTTTTCTGCACATTTTCTTATTTTATATAGTAATATGTAAAGCATCTATACTTTTTGACAATTTTCACTTTTTCATATGGAAATATGAAAATCAGATTTGTTTTCTGCACATTTTCTTATTTTATATGGTAATATGTAAAGCATCTATACTTTTTGACAATTTGCATATGGAAATATGAAAATCAGCTTTGTTTTCGTGACATTTTCTTATTTTATATGGTAATATGTAAAGCATCTATACTTTTTGACAATTTTCCCTTTTTCATGTGGAAATATGAAAATCAGCTTTGTTTTCTGCACATTTTCTTATTTTATATGGTAATATGTAAAGCATCTATACTTTTTGACCATTTTCACTTTTTCATATGGAAATATGAAAATCAGCTTTGTTTTCTGCACATTTTCTTATTTTATATGGTAATATGTAAAGCATCTATACTTTTTGACCATTTTCACTTTTTCATATGGAAATATGAAAATCAGCTTCGTTTTCTGCACATTTTCTTATTTTATATGGTAATATGTAAAGCATCTATACTTTTTGACAATTTTCACTTTTTCATATGGAAATATGAAAATCAGCTTTTTTCTGCACATTTTCTTATTTTATATAGTAATATGTAAAGCATCTATACTTTTTGACAATTTTCACTTTTTCATATGGAAATATGAAAATCAGCTTTGTTTTCTGCACATTTTCTTATTTTATATGGTAATATGTAAAGCATCTATACTTTTTGACAATTTTCATATGGAAATATCAAAATCAGCTTTGTTTTCTGCACATTTTCTTATTTTATATGGTAATATATAAAACATGTATACTTTTTGACCATTTTCACTTTTTCATATGGAAATATGAAAATCAGCTTTGTTTTCGGCACATTTTCTTATTTTATATGGTAATATGTAAAGCATCTATACTTTTTGACAATTTTCACTTTTTCATATGGAAATATGAAAATCAGCTTTGTTTTCTGCACCTTTTCTTATTTTATATGGTAATATGTAAAGCATCTATACTTTTTGACCATTTTCACTTTTTCATATGGAAATATAAAAATCAGCTTTGTTTTCTGCACATTTTCTTATTTAATATGGTAATATGTAAAGCATCTATACTTTTTGACCATTTTCACTTTTTCATATGGAAATATGAAAATCAGCTTTGTTTTCTGCATATTTTCTTATTTTATATGGTAATATGTAAAGCATCTATACTTTTTGACCATTTTCACTTTTTCATATGGAAATATGAAAATCAGCTTTGTTTTCTGCACATTTTCTTATTTTATATGGTAATATGTAAAGCATCTATACTTTTTGACCATTTTCACTTTTTCATATGGAAATATGAAAATCAGCTTCGTTTTCTGCACATTTTCTTATTTTATATGGTAATATGTAAAGCATCTATACTTTTTGACAATTTTCACTTTTTCATATGGAAATATGAAAATCAGCTTTTTTCTGCACATTTTCTTATTTTATATAGTAATATGTAAAGCATCTATACTTTTTGACAATTTTCACTTTTTCATATGGAAATATGAAAATCAGCTTTGTTTTCTGCACCTTTTCTTATTTTATATGGTAATATGTAAAGCATCTATACTTTTTGACCATTTTCACTTTTTCATATGGAAATATAAAAATCAGCTTTGTTTTCTGCACATTTTCTTATTTAATATGGTAATATGTAAAGCATCTATACTTTTTGACCATTTTCACTTTTTCATATGGAAATATGAAAATCAGCTTTGTTTTCTGCATATTTTCTTATTTTATATGGTAATATGTAAAGCATCTATACTTTTTGACCATTTTCACTTTTTCATATGGAAATATGAAAATCAGCTTTGTTTTCTGCACATTTTCTTATTTTATATGGTAATATGTAAAGCATCTATACTTTTTGACAATTTTCACTTTTTCATATGGAAATATGAAAATCAGCTTCGTTTTCTGCACATTTTCTTATTTTATATGGTAATATGTAAAGCATCTATACTTTTTGACAATTTTCACTTTTTCATATGGAAATATGAAAATCAGCTTTTTTCTGCACATTTTCTTATTTTATATAGTAATATGTAAAGCATCTATACTTTTTGACAATTTTCACTTTTTCATATGGAAATATGAAAATCAGCTTTGTTTTCTGCACATTTTCTTATTTTATATGGTAATATGTAAAGCATCTATACTTTTTGACAATTTTCATATGGAAATATCAAAATCAGCTTTGTTTTCTGCACATTTTCTTATTTTATATGGTAATATATAAAACATGTATACTTTTTGACAATTTTCACTTTTTCATATGGAAATATGAAAATCAGCTTTGTTTTCGGCACATTTTCTTATTTTATATGGTAATATTTAAAGCATCTATACTTTTTGACAATTTTCACTTTTTCATATGGAAATATGAAAATCAGCTTTGTTTTCTGCACCTTTTCTTATTTTATATGGTAATATGTAAAGCATCTATACTTTTTGACCATTTTCACTTTTTCATATGGAAATATGAAAATCAGCTTTGTTTTCTGCACATTTTCTTATTTTATATGGTAATAAGTAAAGCATCTATACTTTTTGACAATTTTCACTTTTTCATATGGAAATAGGAAAATCAGCTTAGTTTTCGGCACATTTTCTTATTTTATATGGTAATATGTAAAGCATCTATACTTTTTGACAATTTTCACTTTTTCATGTGGAAATATGAAAATCAGCTTTGTTTTCTGCACATTTTCTTATTTTATATGGTAATATGTAAAGCATCTATACTTTTTGACCATTTTCACTTTTTCATATGGAAATATGAAAATCAGCTTCGTTTTCTGCACATTTTCTTATTTTATATGGTAATATGTAAAGAATCTATACTTTTTGACAATTTTCACTTTTTCATATGGAAATATGAAAATCAGCTTCGTTTTCTGCACATTTTCTTATTTTATATGGTAATATGTAAAGCATCTATACTTTTTGACATTTTTCACTTTTTCATATGGAAATATGAAAATCAGGTTTGTTTTCTGCACATTTTCTTATTTTATATGGTAATATGTAAAGCATCTATACTTTTTGACCATTTTCATTTTTTCATATGGAAATATGAAAATCAGCTTTGTTTTCTGCACATTTTCTTATTTTATATGGTAATATGTAAAGCATCTATACTTTTTGACAATTTTCACTTTTTCATATGGAAATATGAAAATCAGCTTTGTTTTCTGCACATTTTCTTATTTTATATGGTAATATGTAAAGCATCTATACTTTTTGACATTTTTCACTTTTTCATATGGAAATATGAAAATCAGCTTTGTTTTCTGCACATTTTCTTATTTTATATGGTAATATGTAAAGCATCTATACTTTTTGACCATTTTCACTTTTTCATATGGAAATATGAAAATCAGCATTGTTTTCTGCACATTTTCTTATTTTATATGGTAATATGTAAAGCATCTATACTTTTTGACCATTTTCACTTTTTCATATGGTAATATGAAAATCAGCTTTGTTTTTTTGCACATTTTCTTATTTTATATTGTAATATGTAAAGCATCTATACTTTTTGACAATTTTCACTTTTTCATATGGAAATATGAAAATCAGCTTTTTTCGGCACATTTTCTTATTTTATATAGTAATATGTAAAGCATCTATACTTTTTGACAATTTTCACTTTTTCATATGGAAATATGAAAATCAGCTTTGTTTTCTGCACATTTTCTTATTTTATATGGTAATATGTAAAGCATCTATACTTTTTGACAATTTGCATATGGAAATATGAAAATCAGCTTTGTTTTCGGCACATTTTCTTATTTTATATGGTAATATGTAAAGCATCTATACTTTTTGACAATTTTCACTTTTTCATGTGGAAATATTAAAATCAGCTTTCTTTTCTGCACATTTTCTTATTTTATATGGTAATATGTAAAGCATCTATACTTTTTGACCATTTTCACTTTTTCATATGGAAATATGAAAATCAGCTTTTTTTTTCTGCACATTTTCTTTTTTTATATGGTAATATGTAAAGCATCTATACTTTTTGACAATTTATACTTTTTCATATGGAAATATGAAAATCAGCTTTGTTTTCTGCACATTTTCTTATTTTATATGGTAATATGTAAAGCATCTATACTTTTTGACAATTTTCACTTTTTCATATGGAAATATGAAAATCAGCTTTGTTTTCTTCACATTTTCTTATTTTATATGGTAATATGTAAAGCATCTATACTTTTTGCTAATTTTCACTTTTTCATATGGAAATATGAAAATCAGCTTTGTTTTCTGCACATTTTCTTATTTTATATGGTAATATGTAAAGCATCTATACTTTTTGACAATTTTCACTTTTTCATATGGAAATATGAAAATCACCTTGGTTTTCTGCACATTTTCTTATTTTATATGGTAATATGTAAAGCATTTATACTTTTTGACCATTTTCACTTTTTCATATGGAAATAGGAAAATCAGCTTTATTTTCTGCACATTTTCTTATTTTATAAGGTAATATGTAAAGCATCTATACTTTTTGACAATTTTCACTTTTTCATATGGAAATAGGAAAATCAGCTTTGTTTTCTGCACATTTTCTTATTTTATATGGTAATATGTAAAGTATTTATACTTTTTGACCATTTTCACTTTTTCATATGGAAATATGAAAATCAGCTTTGTTTTCTGCACATTTTCTTATTTTATATGGTAATATGTAAAGCATCTATACTTTTTGACAATTTTTACTTTTTCATATGGAAACATGTAAAGCATCTATACTTTTTGACAATTTTCACTTTTTCATATGGAAATATGAAAATCAGCTTTGTTTTCTGCACATTTTCTTATTTTATATGGTAATATGTAAGGCATCTATACTTTTTGACCATTTTAACTTTTTCATATGGTAATATGAAAATCAGCTTTGTTTTCTGCACATTTTCTTATTTTATATGTTAATATGTAAAGCATCTATACTTTTTGACAATTTTCACTTTTTCATATGGAAATATGAAAATCAGCTTTGTTTTCTGCACATTTTCTTATTTTATATGGTAATATGTAAAGCATCTATACTTTTTCACAATTTTCACTTTTTCATATGGAAATATGAAAATCAGCTTTGTTTTCTGCACATTTTCTTATTTTATATGGTAATATGTAAAGCATCTATACTTTTTGCTAATTTTCACTTTTTCATATGGAAATATGAAAATCAGCTTTGTTTTCTGCACATTTTCTTATTTTATATGGTAATATTTAAAGCATCTATACTTTTTGACAATTTTCACTTTTTCATATGGAAATATGAAAATCAGCTTTGTTTTCTGCACATTTTCTTATTTTATATGGTAATATGTAAAGCATCTATACTTTTTGACCATTTTCACTTTTTCATATGGAAATATGAAAATCAGCTTTGTTTTCTGCACATTTTCTTATTTTATATGGTAATATGTAAAGCATCTATACTTTTTGACAATTTTCACTTTTTCATATGGAAATATGAAAATCAGCTTTGTCTGCTGCACATTTTCTTATTTTATATGGTAATATATGAAACATCTATACTTTTTGACAATTTTTCACTTTTTCATTTGGAAATATGAAAATCAGCTTTGTTTTCTGCACATTTTCTTATTTTATATGGTAATATGTAAAGCATTTATACTTTTTGACCATTTTCACTTTTTCATATGGAAATATGAAAATCAGCTTTGTTTTCTGCACATTTTCTTATTTTATATGGTAATATGTAAAGCATCTATACTTTTTTACCATTTTCACTTTTTCATATGGAAATATGAAAATCAGCTTTGTTTTCTGCACATTTTCTTATTTTATATGGTAATATGTAAAGCATCTATACTTTTTCACAATTTTCACTTTTTCATATGGAAATATGAAAATCAGCTTTTTTTTCTGCATATTTTCTTATTTTATATGGTAATATGTAAAGCATCTATACTTTTTGACCATTTTCAATTTTTTCATATGGAAATATGAAAATCAGCTTAGTTTTCTGCACATTTTCCTATTTTATATGGTAATATGTAAAGCATCTACACTTTTTGACCATTTTCAGTTTTTCATATGGAAATATGAAAATCAGCTTTGTTTTCTGCACATTTTCTTATTTTATATGGTAATATGTAAAGCATCTATACTTTTTGACAATTTTCACTTTTTCATATGGAATTATAAAAATCAGCTTTGTTTTCTGCACATTTTCTTATTTGTATGGTAACATGTAAAGCATCTATACTTTTTGACAATTTTCACTTTTTCATATGGAAATATGAAAATCAGCTTTGTTTTCTGCTCATTTTGTTATTTTATATGGTAATATGTAAAGCATCTATACTTGTTGACAATTTTCATTTTTCATATGGAAGTATGAAAATCAGCTTTGTTTTCTGCACATTTTCTTATCTTATATGGTAATATGTAAAGCATCTATACTTTTTGACAATTTTCACTTTTTCATATGGAAATATGAAAATCAGCTTTGTTTTCTGCACATTTTCTTATTTTATATTGTAATATGTAAAGCATCTATACTTTTTGACCATTTTCACTTTTTCATATGGAAATATGAAAATCAGCTTTGTTTTCTGCACATTTTCTTATTTTATATGGTAATATGTAAAACATCTATACTTTTAGACTATTTTCACTTTTTCATATGGAAATATGAAAATCAGCTTTGTTTTCTGCACATTTTCTTATTTGTATGGTAATATGTAAAGCATCTATACTTTTTGACCATTTTCACTTTTTCATATGGAAATATGAAAATCAGCTTTGTTTTCTGTACATTTTCTTATTTTATATGGTAAGATGTAAAGCATCTATACTTTTTGACCATTTTCACTTTTTCATATGGAAATTTGAAAATCAGCTTTGTTTTTGGCACATTTTCTTATTTTATATGGTAATATGTAAAGCATCTATACTTTTTGACAATTTTCACTTTTTCATATGGAAATATGAAAATCAGCTTTGTTTTCTGCACATTTTCTTATTTTATATGGTAATATTTAAAGCATCTATACTTTTTGACAATTTTCACTTTTTCATATGGAAATATGAAAATCAGCTTTGTTTTCTGCACATTTTCTTATTTTATATGGTAATATGTAAAGCATCTATACTTTTTGACCATTTTCACTTTTTCATATGGAAATATGAAAATCAGCTTTGTTTTCTGCACATTTTCTTATTTTATATGGTAATATGTAAAGCATCTATACTTTTTGACAATTTTCACTTTTTCATATGGAAATATGAAAATCAGCTTTGTCTGCTGCACATTTTCTTATTTTATATGGTAATATATGAAACATCTATACTTTTTGACAATTTTTCACTTTTTCATTTGGAAATATGAAAATCAGCTTTGTTTTCTGCACATTTTCTTATTTTATATGGTAATATGTAAAGCATTTATACTTTTTGACCATTTTAACTTTTTCATATGGAAATATGAAAATCAGCTTTGTTTTCTGCACATTTTCTTATTTTATATGGTAATATGTAAAGCATCTATACTTTTTTACCATTTTCACTTTTTCATATGGAAATATGAAAATCAGCTTTGTTTTCTGCACATTTTCTTATTTTATATGGTAATATGTAAAGCATCTATACTTTTTCACAATTTTCACTTTTTCATATGGAAATATGAAAATCAGCTTTTTTTTCTGCATATTTTCTTATTTTATATGGTAATATGTAAAGCATCTATACTTTGTGACCATTTTCAATTTTTTCATATGGAAATATGAAAATCAGCTTAGTTTTCTGCACATTTTCCTATTTTATATGGTAATATGTAAAGCATCTACACTTTTTGACCATTTTCAGTTTTTCATATGGAAATATGAAAATCAGCTTTGTTTTCTGCACATTTTCTTATTTTATATGGTAATATGTAAAGCATCTATACTTTTTGACAATTTTCACTTTTTCATATGGAATTATAAAAATCAGCTTTGTTTTCTGCACATTTTCTTATTTGTATGGTAACATGTAAAGCATCTATACTTTTTGACAATTTTCACTTTTTCATATGGAAATATGAAAATCAGCTTTGTTTTCTGCTCATTTTCTTATTTTATATGGTAATATGTAAAGCATCTATACTTTTTGACAATTTACACTTTTTCATATGGAAATATGAAAATCAGCTTCGTTTTCTGCACATTTTCTTATTTACATGGTAATATGTAAAGCATCTATACTTTTTGCTAATTTTCACTTTTTCATATGGAAATATGAAAATCAGCTTTGTTTTCTGCACATTTTCTTATTTTATATGGTAATATTTAAAGCATCTATACTTTTTGACAATTTTCACTTTTTCATATGGAAATATGAAAATCAGCTTTGTTTTCTGCACATTTTCTTATTTTATATGGTAATATGTAAAGCATCTATACTTTTTGACCATTTTCACTTTTTCATATGGAAATATGAAAATCAGCTTTGTTTTCTGCACATTTTCTTATTTTATATGGTAATATGTAAAGCATCTATACTTTTTGACAATTTTCACTTTTTCATATGGAAATATGAAAATCAGCTTTGTCTGCTGCACATTTTCTTATTTTATATGGTAATATATGAAACATCTATACTTTTTGACAATTTTTCACTTTTTCATTTGGAAATATGAAAATCAGCTTTGTTTTCTGCACATTTTCTTATTTTATATGGTAATATGTAAAGCATTTATACTTTTTGACCATTTTAACTTTTTCATATGGAAATATGAAAATCAGCTTTGTTTTCTGCACATTTTCTTATTTTATATGGTAATATGTAAAGCATCTATACTTTTTTACCATTTTCA
Organism: Acanthosepion esculentum; assembly: GCA_964036315.1. Lineage (NCBI taxonomy): Eukaryota > Metazoa > Mollusca > Cephalopoda > Sepiida > Sepiidae > Acanthosepion > Acanthosepion esculentum. The sequence continues at coordinate 39,101,262 of OZ038500.1, read as the reverse complement.
CTTTTTCATATGGAAATATGAAAATCAGCTTTGTTTTCTGCACATTTTCTTATTTTATATGGTAATATGTAAAGCATCTATACTTTTTCACAATTTTCACTTTTTCATATGGAAATATGAAAATCAGCTTTTTTTTCTGCATATTTTCTTATTTTATATGGTAATATGTAAAGCATCTATACTTTTTGACCATTTTCAATTTTTTCATATGGAAATATGAAAATCAGCTTAGTTTTCTGCACATTTTCCTATTTTATATGGTAATATGTAAAGCATCTACACTTTTTGACCATTTTCAGTTTTTCATATGGAAATATGAAAATCAGCTTTGTTTTCTGCACATTTTCTTATTTTATATGGTAATATGTAAAGCATCTACACTTTTTGACCATTTTCAGTTTTTCATATGGAAATATGAAAATCAGCTTTGTTTTCTGCACATTTTCTTATTTTATATGGTAATATGTAAAGCATCTATACTTTTTGACAATTTTCACTTTTTCATATGGAATTATAAAAATCAGCTTTGTTTTCTGCACATTTTCTTATTTGTATGGTAACATGTAAAGCATCTATACTTTTTGACAATTTTCACTTTTTCATATGGAAATATGAAAATCAGCTTTGTTTTCTGCTCATTTTCTTATTTTATATGGTAATATGTAAAGCATCTATACTTGTTGACAATTTTCATTTTTCATATGGAAGTATGAAAATCAGCTTTGTTTTCTGCACATTTTCTTATCTTATATGGTAATATGTAAAGCATCTATACTTTTTGACAATTTTCACTTTTTCATATGGAAATATGAAAATCAGCTTTGTTTTCTGCACATTTTCTTATTTTATATTGTAATATGTAAAGCATCTATACTTTTTGACCATTTTCACTTTTTCATATGGAAATATGAAAATCAGCTTTGTTTTCTGCACATTTTCTTATTTTATATGGTAATATGTAAAACATCTATACTTTTAGACTATTTTCACTTTTTCATATGGAAATATGAAAATCAGCTTTGTTTTCTGCACATTTTCTTATTTGTATGGTAATATGTAAAGCATCTATACTTTTTGACCATTTTCACTTTTTCATATGGAAATATGAAAATCAGCTTTGTTTTCTGTACATTTTCTTATTTTATATGGTAAGATGTAAAGCATCTATACTTTTTGACCATTTTCACTTTTTCATATGGAAATTTGAAAATCAGCTTTGTTTTTGGCACATTTTCTTATTTTATATGGTAATATGTAAAGCATCTATACTTTTTGACAATTTTCACTTTTTCATATGGAAATATGAAAATCAGCTTTGTTTTCTGCACATTTTCTTATTTTATATGGTAATATGTAAAGCATCTATACTTTTTGACCATTTTCACTTTTTCATATGGAAATATGAAAATCAGCTTTGTTTTCTGCACATTTTCTTATTTTATATGGTAATATGTAAAGCATCTATACTTTTTGACAATTTACACTTTTTCATATGGAAATATGAAAATCAGCTTCGTTTTCTGCACATTTTCTTATCTTATATGGTAATATGTAAAGCATCTATACTTTTTGCTAATTTTCACTTTTTCATATGGAAATATGAAAATCAGCTTTGTTTTCTGCACATTTTCTTATTTTATATGGTAATATTTAAAGCATCTATACTTTTTGACAATTTTCACTTTTTCATATGGAAATATGAAAATCAGCTTTGTTTTCTGCACATTTTCTTATTTTATATGGTAATATGTAAAGCATCTATACTTTTTGACCATTTTCACTTTTTCATATGGAAATATGAAAATCAGCTTTGTTTTCTGCACATTTTCTTATTTTATATGGTAATATGTAAAGCATCTATACTTTTTGACAATTTTCACTTTTTCATATGGAAATATGAAAATCAGCTTTGTCTGCTGCACATTTTCTTATTTTATATGGTAATATATGAAACATCTATACTTTTTGACAATTTTTCACTTTTTCATTTGGAAATATGAAAATCAGCTTTGTTTTCTGCACATTTTCTTATTTTATATGGTAATATGTAAAGCATTTATACTTTTTGACCATTTTAACTTTTTCATATGGAAATATGAAAATCAGCTTTGTTTTCTGCACATTTTCTTATTTTATATGGTAATATGTAAAGCATCTATACTTTTTTACCATTTTCACTTTTTCATATGGAAATATGAAAATCAGCTTTGTTTTCTGCACATTTTCTTATTTTATATGGTAATATGTAAAGCATCTATACTTTTTCACAATTTTCACTTTTTCATATGGAAATATGAAAATCAGCTTTTTTTTCTGCATATTTTCTTATTTTATATGGTAATATGTAAAGCATCTATACTTTTTGACCATTTTCAATTTTTTCATATGGAAATATGAAAATCAGCTTAGTTTTCTGCACATTTTCCTATTTTATATGGTAATATGTAAAGCATCTACACTTTTTGACCATTTTCAGTTTTTCATATGGAAATATGAAAATCAGCTTTGTTTTCTGCACATTTTCTTATTTTATATGGTAATATGTAAAGCATCTATACTTTTTGACAATTTTCACTTTTTCATATGGAATTATAAAAATCAGCTTTGTTTTCTGCACATTTTCTTATTTGTATGGTAACATGTAAAGCATCTATACTTTTTGACAATTTTCACTTTTTCATATGGAAATATGAAAATCAGCTTTGTTTTCTGCTCATTTTCTTATTTTATATGGTAATATGTAAAGCATCTATACTTTTTGACAATTTACACTTTTTCATATGGAAATATGAAAATCAGCTTCGTTTTCTGCACATTTTCTTATTTACATGGTAATATGTAAAGCATCTATACTTTTTGCTAATTTTCACTTTTTCATATGGAAATATGAAAATCAGCTTTGTTTTCTGCACATTTTCTTATTTTATATGGTAATATTTAAAGCATCTATACTTTTTGACAATTTTCACTTTTTCATATGGAAATATGAAAATCAGCTTTGTTTTCTGCACATTTTCTTATTTTATATGGTAATATGTAAAGCATCTATACTTTTTGACCATTTTCACTTTTTCATATGGAAATATGAAAATCAGCTTTGTTTTCTGCACATTTTCTTATTTTATATGGTAATATGTAAAGCATCTATACTTTTTGACAATTTTCACTTTTTCATATGGAAATATGAAAATCAGCTTTGTCTGCTGCACATTTTCTTATTTTATATGGTAATATATGAAACATCTATACTTTTTGACAATTTTTCACTTTTTCATTTGGAAATATGAAAATCAGCTTTGTTTTCTGCACATTTTCTTATTTTATATGGTAATATGTAAAGCATTTATACTTTTTGACCATTTTAACTTTTTCATATGGAAATATGAAAATCAGCTTTGTTTTCTGCACATTTTCTTATTTTATATGGTAATATGTAAAGCATCTATACTTTTTTACCATTTTCACTTTTTCATATGGAAATATGAAAATCAGCTTTGTTTTCTGCACATTTTCTTATTTTATATGGTAATATGTAAAGCATCTATACTTTTTCACAATTTTCACTTTTTCATATGGAAATATGAAAATCAGCTTTTTTTTCTGCATATTTTCTTATTTTATATGGTAATATGTAAAGCATCTATACTTTTTGACCATTTTCAATTTTTTCATATGGAAATATGAAAATCAGCTTAGTTTTCTGCACATTTTCCTATTTTATATGGTAATATGTAAAGCATCTACACTTTTTGACCATTTTCAGTTTTTCATATGGAAATATGAAAATCAGCTTTGTTTTCTGCACATTTTCTTATTTTATATGGTAATATGTAAAGCATCTATACTTTTTGACAATTTTCACTTTTTCATATGGAATTATAAAAATCAGCTTTGTTTTCTGCACATTTTCTTATTTGTATGGTAACATGTAAAGCATCTATACTTTTTGACAATTTTCACTTTTTCATATGGAAATATGAAAATCAGCTTTGTTTTCTGCTCATTTTCTTATTTTATATGGTAATATGTAAAGCATCTATACTTGTTGACAATTTTCATTTTTCATATGGAAGTATGAAAATCAGCTTTGTTTTCTGCACATTTTCTTATCTTATATGGTAATATGTAAAGCATCTATACTTTTTGACAATTTTCACTTTTTCATATGGAAATATGAAAATCAGCTTTGTTTTCTGCACATTTTCTTATTTTATATGGTAATATGTAAAGCATCTATACTTTTTGACCATTTTCACTTTTTCATATGGAAATATGAAAATCAGCTTTGTTTTCTGCACATTTTCTTATTTTATATGGTAATATGTAAAGCATCTATACTTTTAGACTATTTTCACTTTTTCATATGGAAATATGAAAATCAGCTTTGTTTTCTGCACATTTTCTTATTTGTATGGTAATATGTAAAGCATCTATACTTTTTGACCATTTTCACTTTTTCATATGGAAATATGAAAATCAGCTTTGTTTTCTGTACATTTTCTTATTTTATATGGTAAGATGTAAAGCATCTATACTTTTTGACCATTTTCACTTTTTCATATGGAAATTTGAAAATCAGCTTTGTTTTTGGCACATTTTCTTATTTTATATGGTAATATGTAAAGCATCTATACTTTTTGACAATTTTCACTTTTTCATATGGAAATATGAAAATCAGCTTTGTTTTCTGCACATTTTCTTATTTTATATGGTAATATGTAAAGCATCTATACTTTTTGACCATTTTCACTTTTTCATATGGAAATATGAAAATCAGCTTTGTTTTCTGCACATTTTCTTATTTTATATGGTAATATGTAAAGCATCTATACTTTTTGACAATTTACACTTTTTCATATGGAAATATGAAAATCAGCTTCGTTTTCTGCACATTTTCTTATTTTATATGGTAATATGTAAAGCATCTATACTTTTTGCTAATTTTCACTTTTTCATATGGAAATATGAAAATCAGCTTTGTTTTCTGCACATTTTCTTATTTTATATGGTAATATTTAAAGCATCTATACTTTTTGACAATTTTCACTTTTTCATATGGAAATATGAAAATCAGCTTTGTTTTCTGCACATTTTCTTATTTTATATGGTAATATGTAAAGCATCTATACTTTTTGACCATTTTCACTTTTTCATATGGAAATATGAAAATCAGCTTTGTTTTCTGCACATTTTCTTATTTTATATGGTAATATGTAAAGCATCTATACTTTTTGACAATTTTCACTTTTTCATATGGAAATATGAAAATCAGCTTTGTCTGCTGCACATTTTCTTATTTTATATGGTAATATATGAAACATCTATACTTTTTGACAATTTTTCACTTTTTCATTTGGAAATATGAAAATCAGCTTTGTTTTCTGCACATTTTCTTATTTTATATGGTAATATGTAAAGCATTTATACTTTTTGACCATTTTAACTTTTTCATATGGAAATATGAAAATCAGCTTTGTTTTCTGCACATTTTCTTATTTTATATGGTAATATGTAAAGCATCTATACTTTTTTACCATTTTCACTTTTTCATATGGAAATATGAAAATCAGCTTTGTTTTCTGCACATTTTCTTATTTTATATGGTAATATGTAAAGCATCTATACTTTTTCACAATTTTCACTTTTTCATATGGAAATATGAAAATCAGCTTTTTTTTCTGCATATTTTCTTATTTTATATGGTAATATGTAAAGCATCTATACTTTTTGACCATTTTCAATTTTTTCATATGGAAATATGAAAATCAGCTTAGTTTTCTGCACATTTTCCTATTTTATATGGTAATATGTAAAGCATCTACACTTTTTGACCATTTTCAGTTTTTCATATGGAAATATGAAAATCAGCTTTGTTTTCTGCACATTTTCTTATTTTATATGGTAATATGTAAAGCATCTATACTTTTTGACAATTTTCACTTTTTCATATGGAATTATAAAAATCAGCTTTGTTTTCTGCACATTTTCTTATTTGTATGGTAACATGTAAAGCATCTATACTTTTTGACAATTTTCACTTTTTCATATGGAAATATGGAAATCAGCTTTGTTTTCTGCTCATTTTCTTATTTTATATGGTAATATGTAAAGCATCTATACTTGTTGACAATTTTCATTTTTCATATGGAACTATGAAAATCAGCTTTGTTTTCTGCACATTTTCTTATTTTATATGGTAATATGTAAAGCATCTATACTTTTTGACAATTTTCACTTTTTCATATGGAAATATGAAAATCAGCTTTGTTTTCTGCACATTTTCTTATTTTATATGGTAATATTTAAAGCATCTATACTTTTTGACAATTTTCACTTTTTCATATGGAAATATGAAAATCAGCTTTGTTTTCTGCACATTTTCTTATTTTATATGGTAATATGTAAAGCATCTATACTTTTTGACAATTTTCACTTTTTCATATGGAAATATGAAAATCAGCTTTGTTTTCTGCACATTTTCTTATTTTATATTGTAATATGTAAAGCATCTATACTTTTTGACCATTTTCACTTTTTCATATGGAAATATGAAAATCAGCTTTGTTTTCTGCACATTTTCTTATTTTATATGGTAATATGTAAAGCATCTATACTTTTTGACAATTTTCACTTTTTCATATGGAAATATGAAAATCAGCTTTGTCTGCTGCACATTTTCTTATTTTATATGGTAATATATGAAACATCTATACTTTTTGACATTTTTTCACTTTTTCATTTGGAAATATGAAAATCAGCTTTGTTTTCTGCACATTTTCTTATTTTATATGGTAATATGTAAAGCATCTATACTTTTAGACTATTTTCACTTTTTCATATGGAAATATGAAAATCAGCTTTGTTTTCTGCACATTTTCTTATTTGTATGGTAATATGTAAAGCATCTATACTTTTTGACCATTTTCACTTTTTCATATGGAAATATGAAAATCAGCTTTGTTTTCTGTACATTTTCTTATTTTATATGGTAAGATGTAAAGCATCTATACTTTTTGACAATTTTCACCTTTTCATATGGAAATATGAAAATCAGCTTTGTTTTCTGCACATTTTCTTATTTTATATTGTAATATGTAAAGCATCTATACTTTTTGACAATTTTCACTTTTTCATATGGAAATATGAAAATCAGCTTTGTTTTCTGCACATTTTCTTATTTTATATGGTAATATGTAAAGCATCTATACTTTTTGACAATTTTCACTTTTTCATATGGAAATATGAAAATCAGCTTTGTTTTCTGCATATTTTCTGATTTTATATGGTAATATGTAAAGCATCTATACTTTTTGACAATTTTCACTTTTACATATGGAAATATGAAAATCAGCTTTGTTTTCTGCACATTTTCTTTTTTTATATGGTAATATGTAAAGCATCTATACTTTTTGACAATTTTCATTTTTCATATGGAAATATGAAAATCAGCTTTGTTTTCTGCACATTTTCTTATTTTGTATGGTAATATGTAAAGCATCTATACTTTTTGACAATTTTCGTATGGAAATATGAAAATCAGCTTTGTTTTCTGCACATTTTCTTATTTTATATGGTAATATATAAAGCATGTATACTTTTTGACAATTTTCACTTTTTCATATGGAAATATGAAAATCAGCTTTGTTTTCAGCACATTTTCTTATTTTATATGGTAATATGTAAAGCATCTATACTTTTTGACAATTTTCACTATTTCATATGGAAATATGAAAATCAGCTTTGTTTTCTGAACATTTTCTTATTTTATATGGTAATATTTAAAGCATCTATACTTTCTGACCATTTTCACTTTTTCATATGGAAATATGAAAATCAGCTTTGTTTTCTGCACATTTTCTTATTTTATATGGTAATAAGTAAAGCATCTATACTTTTTGACAATTTTCACTTTTTCATATGGAAATAGGAAAATCAGCTTAGTTTTCTGCACATTTTCTTATTTTATATGGTAATATGTAAAGCATCTATACTTTTTGACCATTTTCACTTTTTCATATGGAAATATGAAAATCAGCTTTGTTTTCTGCACATTTTCTTATTTTATATGGTAATATGTAAAGCATCTATACTTTTTGACAATTTTCACTTTTTCATATGGAAATATGAAAATCAGCTTTGTTTTCTGCACATTTTCTTATTTTATATGGTAATATGTAAAGCATCTATACTTTTTGCTAATTTTCACTTTTTCATATGGAAATATGAAAATCAGCTTTGTTTTCTGCACATTTTCTTATTTTATATGGTAATATGTAAAGCATCTATACTTTTTGCTAATTTTCACTTTTTCATATGGAAATATGAAAATCAGCTTTGTTTTCTGCACATTTTCTTATTTTATATGGTAATATGTAAAGCATTTATAGTTTTTGACCATTTTCACTTTTTCATATGAAAATAGGAAAATCAGCTTTATTTTCTGCACATTTTCTTATTTTATATGGTAATATGTAAAGCATCTATACTTTTTGACAATTTTCACTTTTTCATATGGAAATAGGAAAATCAGCTTTGTTTTCTGCACATTTTCTTATTTTATATGGTAATATGTAAAGCATTTATACTTTTTGACCATTTTCACTTTTTCATATGGAAATATGAAAATCAGCTTTGTTTTCTGCACATTTTCTTATTTTATATGGTAATATGTAAAGCATCTATACTTTTTGACAATTTTTACTTTTTCATATGGAAACATGTAAAGCATCTATACTTTTTGACAATTTTCACTTTTTCATATGGAAATATGAAAATCAGCTTTGTTTTCTGCACATTTTCTTATTTTATATGGTAATATGTAAGGCATCTATACTTTTTGACCATTTTAACTTTTTCATATGGAAATATGAAAATCAGCTTCGTTTTCTGCACATTTTCTTATTTTATATGGTAATATGTAAAGCATCTATACTTTTTGACAATTTTTACTTTTTCATATGGAAACATGTAAAGCATCTATACTTTTTGACAATTTTCACTTTTTCATATGGAAATATGAAAATCAGCTTTGTTTTCTGCACATTTTCTTATTTTATATGGTAATATGTAAGGCATCTATACTTTTTGACCATTTTAACTTTTTCATATGGTAATATGAAAATCAGCTTTGTTTTCTGCACATTTTCTTATTTTATATGTTAATATGTAAAGCATCTATACTTTTTGACAATTTTCACTTTTTCATTTGGAAATATGAAAATCAGCTTTGTTTTCTGCACATTTTCTTATTCTATATGGTAATATGTAAAGCATCTATACTTTTTGTCAATTTTCACTTTTTCATATGGAAATATGAAAATCAGCTTTGTTTTCTGCACATTTTCTTATTTTATATGGTAATATGTAAAGCATCTACACTTTTTGACAATTTTCACTTTTACATATGGAAATATGAAAATCAGCTTGGTTTTCTGCACATTTTCTTTTTTTATATGGTAATATGTAAAGCATCTATACTTTTTGACAATTTTCATTTTTCATATGGAAATATGAAAATCAGCTTTGTTTTCTGCACATTTTCTTATTTTATATGGTAATATGTAAAGCATCTCTACTTTTTGACAATTTTCGTATGGAAATATGAAAATCAGCTTTGTTTTCTGCACATTTTCTTATTTTATATGGTAATATATAAAGCATGTATACTTTTTGACAATTTTCACTTTTTCATATGGAAATATGAAAATCAGCTTTGTTTTCAGCACATTTTCTTATTTTATATGGTAATATGTAAAGCATCTATACTTTTTGACAATTTTCACTATTTCATATGGAAATATGAAAATCAGCTTTGTTTTCTGAACATTTTCTTATTTTATATGGTAATATGTAAAGCATCTATACTTTTTGCTAATTTTCACTTTTTCATATGGAAATATGAAAATCAGCTTTGTTTTCTGCACATTTTCTTATTTTATATGGTAATATGTAAAGCATTTATAGTTTTTGACCATTTTCACTTTTTCATATGGAAATAGGAAAATCAGCTTTATTTTCTGCACATTTTCTCATTTTATATGGTAATATGTAAAGCATCTATACTTTTTGACAATTTTCACTTTTTCATATGGAAATAGGAAAATCAGCTTTGTTTTCTGCACATTTTCTTATTTTATATGGTAATATGTAAAGCATTTATACTTTTTGACCATTTTCACTTTTTCATATGGAAATATGAAAATCAGCTTTGTTTTCTGCACATTTTCTTATTTTATATGGTAAGATGTAAAGCATCTATACTTTTTGACAATTTTCACCTTTTCATATGGAAATATGAAAATCAGCTTTGTTTTCTGCACATTTTCTTATTTTATATTGTAATATGTAAAGCATCTATACTTTTTGACAATTTTCACTTTTTCATATGGAAATATGAAAATCAGCTTTGTTTTCTGCACATTTTCTTATTTTATATGGTAATATGTAAAGCATCTATACTTTTTGACAATTTTCACTTTTTCATATGGAAATATGAAAATCAGCTTTGTTTTCTGCATATTTTCTGATTTTATATGGTAATATGTAAAGCATCTATACTTTTTGACAATTTTCACTTTTACATATGGAAATATGAAAATCAGCTTTGTTTTCTGCACATTTTCTTTTTTTATATGGTAATATGTAAAGCATCTATACTTTTTGACAATTTTCATTTTTCATATGGAAATATGAAAATCAGCTTTGTTTTCTGCACATTTTCTTATTTTGTATGGTAATATGTAAAGCATCTATACTTTTTGACAATTTTCGTATGGAAATATGAAAATCAGCTTTGTTTTCTGCACATTTTCTTATTTTATATGGTAATATATAAAGCATGTATACTTTTTGACAATTTTCACTTTTTCATATGGAAATATGAAAATCAGCTTTGTTTTCAGCACATTTTCTTATTTTATATGGTAATATGTAAAGCATCTATACTTTTTGACAATTTTCACTATTTCATGTGGAAATATGAAAATCAGCTTTGTTTTCTGAACATTTTCTTATTTTATATGGTAATATTTAAAGCATCTATACTTTCTGACCATTTTCACTTTTTCATATGGAAATATGAAAATCAGCTTTGTTTTCTGCACATTTTCTTATTTTATATGGTAATAAGTAAAGCATCTATACTTTTTGACAATTTTCACTTTTTCATATGGAAATAGGAAAATCAGCTTAGTTTTCTGCACATTTTCTTATTTTATATGGTAATATGTAAAGTATCTATACTTTTTGACCATTTTCACTTTTTCATATGGAAATATGAAAATCAGCTTTGTTTTCTGCACATTTTCTTATTTTATATGGTAATATGTAAAGCATCTATACTTTTTGACAATTTTCACTTTTTCATATGGAAATATGAAAATCAGCTTTGTTTTCTGCACATTTTCTTATTTTATATGGTAATATGTAAAGCATCTATACTTTTTGCTAATTTTCACTTTTTCATATGGAAATATGAAAATCAGCTTTGTTTTCTGCACATTTTCTTATTTTATATGGTAATATGTAAAGCATCTATACTTTTTGCTAATTTTCACTTTTTCATATGGAAATATGAAAATCAGCTTTGTTTTCTGCACATTTTCTTATTTTATATGGTAATATGTAAAGCATTTATAGTTTTTGACCATTTTCACTTTTTCATATGAAAATAGGAAAATCAGCTTTATTTTCTGCACATTTTCTTATTTTATATGGTAATATGTAAAGCATCTATACTTTTTGACAATTTTCACTTTTTCATATGGAAATAGGAAAATCAGCTTTGTTTTCTGCACATTTTCTTATTTTATATGGTAATATGTAAAGCATTTATACTTTTTGACCATTTTCACTTTTTCATATGGAAATATGAAAATCAGCTTTGTTTTCTGCACATTTTCTTATTTTATATGGTAATATGTAAAGCATCTATACTTTTTGACAATTTTTACTTTTTCATATGGAAACATGTAAAGCATCTATACTTTTTGACAATTTTCACTTTTTCATATGGAAATATGAAAATCAGCTTTGTTTTCTGCACATTTTCTTATTTTATATGGTAATATGTAAGGCATCTATACTTTTTGACCATTTTAACTTTTTCATATGGAAATATGAAAATCAGCTTCGTTTTCTGCACATTTTCTTATTTTATATGGTAATATGTAAAGCATCTATACTTTTTGACAATTTTTACTTTTTCATATGGAAACATGTAAAGCATCTATACTTTTTGACAATTTTCACTTTTTCATATGGAAATATGAAAATCAGCTTTGTTTTCTGCACATTTTCTTATTTTATATGGTAATATGTAAGGCATCTATACTTTTTGACCATTTTAACTTTTTCATATGGTAATATGAAAATCAGCTTTGTTTTCTGCACATTTTCTTATTTTATATGTTAATATGTAAAGCATCTATACTTTTTGACAATTTTCACTTTTTCATTTGGAAATATGAAAATCAGCTTTGTTTTCTGCACATTTTCTTATTCTATATGGTAATATGTAAAGCATCTATACTTTTTGTCAATTTTCACTTTTTCATATGGAAATATAAAAATCAACTTTGTTTTCTGCACATTTTCTTATTTTATATGGTAATATGTAAAGCATCTACACTTTTTGACAATTTTCACTTTTACATATGGAAATATGAAAATCAGCTTGGTTTTCTGCACATTTTCTTTTTTTATATGGTAATATGTAAAGCATCTATACTTTTTGACAATTTTCATTTTTCATATGGAAATATGAAAATCAGCTTTGTTTTCTGCACATTTTCTTATTTTATATGGTAATATGTAAAGCATCTCTACTTTTTGACAATTTTCGTATGGAAATATGAAAATCAGCTTTGTTTTCTGCACATTTTCTTATTTTATATGGTAATATATAAAGCATGTATACTTTTTGACAATTTTCACTTTTTCATATGGAAATATGAAAATCAGCTTTGTTTTCAGCACATTTTCTTATTTTATATGGTAATATGTAAAGCATCTATACTTTTTGACAATTTTCACTATTTCATATGGAAATATGAAAATCAGCTTTGTTTTCTGAACATTTTCTTATTTTATATGGTAATATGTAAAGCATCTATACTTTTTGCTAATTTTCACTTTTTCATATGGAAATATGAAAATCAGCTTTGTTTTCTGCACATTTTCTTATTTTATATGGTAATATGTAAAGCATTTATAGTTTTTGACCATTTTCACTTTTTCATATGGAAATAGGAAAATCAGCTTTATTTTCTGCACATTTTCTCATTTTATATGGTAATATGTAAAGCATCTATACTTTTTGACAATTTTCACTTTTTCATATGGAAATAGGAAAATCAGCTTTGTTTTCTGCACATTTTCTTATTTTATATGGTAATATGTAAAGCATTTATACTTTTTGACCATTTTCACTTTTTCATATGGAAATATGAAAATCAGCTTTGTTTTCTGCACATTTTCTTATTTTATATGGTAATATGTAAAGCATCTATACTTTTTGATCATTTTCACTTTTTCATATGGAAATATTAAAATCAGCTTTGTTTTCTGCACATTTTCTTATTTTATATGGTAATATGTAAAGCATCTATACTTTTTGCCAATTTTCACTTTTTCATATGGAAATATGAAAATCAGCTTTGTTTTCTGCACATTTTCTTATTTTATATGGTAATATGTAAAGCATCTATACTTTTTGCTAATTTTCACTTTTTCATATGGAAATATGAAAATCACCTTTGTTTTCTGCACATTTTCTTATTTTATATGGTAATATGTAAAGCATCTATACTTTTTGACAATTTTCACTTTTTCATATGGAAATATGAAAATCACCTTTGTTTTCTGCACATTTTCTTATTTTATATGGTAATATGTAAAGCATTTATACTTTTTGACCATTTTCACTTTTTCATATGGAAATAGGAAAATCAGCTTTATTTTCTGCACATTTTCTTATTTTATATGGTAATATGTAAAGCATCTATACTTTTTGACAATTTTCACTTTTTCATATGGAAATAGGAAAATCAGCTTTGTTTTCTGCACATTTTCTTATTTTATATGGTAATATGTAAAGCATTTATACTTTTTTACCATTTTCACTTTTTCATATGGAAATATGAAAATCAGCTTTGTTTTCTGCACATTTTCTTATTTTATATGGTAATATGTAAAGCATCTATACTTTTTGACAATTTTCACTGTTTCATATGGAAATATGAAAATCATCTTTGTTTTCTGCACATTTTCTTATTTTATATGGTAATATGTAAAGCATCTACACTTTTTGACCATTTTCACTTTTTCATATGGAAATATGAAAATCAGCTTTGTTTTCTGCACATTTTCTTATTTTATATGGTAATATGTAAAGCATCTATACTTTTTGACAATTTTCACTTTTTCATATGGAAATATGAAAATCACCTTTGTTTTCTGCACATTTTCTTATTTTATATGGTAATATGTAAAGCATTTATACTTTTTGACCATTTTCACTTTTTGATATGGAAATAGGAAAATCAGCTTTATTTTCTGCACATTTTCTTATTTTATATGGTAATATGTAAAGCATCTATACTTTTTGACAATTTTCACTTTTTCATATGGAAATAGGAAAATCAGCTTTGTTTTCTGCACATTTTCTTATTTTATATGGTAATATGTAAAGCATTTATACTTTTTGACCATTTTCACTTTTTCATATGGAAATATGAAAATCAGCTTTGTTTTCTGCACATTTTCTTATTTTATATGGTAATATGTAAAGCATCTATACTTTTTGACAATTTTTACTTTTTCATATGGAAACATGTAAAGCATCTATACTTTTTGACAATTTTCACTTTTTCATATGGAAATATGAAAATCAGCTTTGTTTTCTGCACATTTTCTTATTTTATATGGTAATATGTAAGGCATCTATACTTTTTGACCATTTTAACTTTTTCATAGGAAACATGTAAAGCATCTATACTTTTTGACAATTTTCACTTTTTCATATGGAAATATGAAAATCAGCTTTGTTTTCTGCACATTTTCTTATTTTATATGGTAATATGTAAGGCATCTATACTTTTTGACCATTTTAACTTTTTCATATGGTAATATGAAAATCAGCTTTGTTTTCTGCACATTTTCTTATTTTATATGTTAATATGTAAAGCATCTATACTTTTTGACAATTTTCACTTTTTCATATGGAAATATGAAAATCAGCTTTGTTTTCTGCACATTTTCTTATTCTATATGGTAATATGTAAAGCATCTATACTTTTTGTCAATTTTCACTTTTTCATATGGAAATATTAAAATCAGCTTTGTTTTCTGCACATTTTCTTATTTTATATCGATAATATGTAAAGCATCTATACTTTTTGACAATTTTCACTTTTTCATATGGAAATATGAAAATCAGCTTTGTTTTCTGCACATTTTCTTATTTTATATGGTAATATGTAAAGCATCTATACTTTTTGACATTTTTCACTTTTTCATATGGAAATATGAAAATCAGCTTTGTTTTCTGCACATTTTCTTATTTTATATGGTAATATGTAAAGCATCTACACTTTTTGACCATTTTCACTTTTTCATATGGAAATATGAAAATCAGCATTGTTTTCTGCACATTTTCTTATTTTATATGGTAATATGTAAAGCATCTATACTTTTTGACAATTTTCACTTTTTCATATGGAAATATGAAAATCAGCTTTGTTTTCTGCACATTTTCTTATTTTATATGGTAATATGTAAAGCATCTATACTTTTTGACAATTTTCACTTTTTCATATGGAAATATGAAAATCAGCTTTGTTTTCTGCACATTTTCTTATTTTATATGGTAATATGTAAAACATCTATACTTTTAGACTATTTTCACTTTTTCATATGGAAATATGAAAATCAGCTTTGTTTTCTGCACATTTTCTTATTTGTATGGTAATATGTAAAGCATCTATACTTTTTGACCATTTTCACTTTTTCATATGGAAATATGAAAATCAGCTTTGTTTTCTGCACATTTTCTTATTTTATATGGTAATATGTAAAGCATCTATACTTTTTGACAATTTTCACTTTTTCATATGGAAATATGAAAATCACCTTTGTTTTCTGCACATTTTCTTATTTTATATGGTAATATGTAAAGCATTTATACTTTTTGACCATTTTCACTTTTTCATATGGAAATAGGAAAATCAGCTTTATTTTCTGCACATTTTCTTATTTTATATGGTAATATGTAAAGCATCTATACTTTTTGACAATTTTCACTTTTTCATATGGAAATAGGAAAATCAGCTTTGTTTTCTGCACATTTTCTTATTTTATATGGTAATATGTAAAGTATTTATACTTTTTGACCATTTTCACTTTTTCATATGGAAATATGAAAATCAGCTTTGTTTTCTGCACATTTTCTTATTTTATATGGTAATATGTAAAGCATCTATACTTTTTGACAATTTTTACTTTTTCATATGGAAATATGAAAATCAGCTTTGTTTTCTGCACATTTTCTTATTTTATATGGTAATATGTAAAGCATCTATACTTTTTGACAATTTTCACTTTTTCATATGGAATTATAAAAATCAGCTTTGTTTTCTGCACATTTTCTTATTTGTATGGTAACATGTAAAGCATCTATACTTTTTGACAATTTTCACTTTTTCATATGGAAATATGAAAATCAGCTTTGTTTTCTGCTCATTTTCTTATTTTATATGGTAATATGTAAAGCATCTATACTTGTTGACAATTTTCATTTTTCATATGGAAGTATGAAAATCAGCTTTGTTTTCTGCACATTTTCTTATCTTATATGGTAATATGTAAAGCATCTATACTTTTTGACAATTTTCACTTTTTCATATGGAAATATGAAAATCAGCTTTGTTTTCTGCACATTTTCTTATTTTATATTGTAATATGTAAAGCATCTATACTTTTTGACCATTTTCACTTTTTCATATGGAAATATGAAAATCAGCTTTGTTTTCTGCACATTTTCTTATTTTATATGGTAATATGTAAAGCATCTATACTTTTAGACTATTTTCACTTTTTCATATGGAAATATGAAAATCAGCTTTGTTTTCTGCACATTTTCTTATTTGTATGGTAATATGTAAAGCATCTATACTTTTTGACCATTTTCACTTTTTCATATGGAAATATGAAAATCAGCTTTGTTTTCTGTACATTTTCTTATTTTATATGGTAAGATGTAAAGCATCTATACTTTTTGACCATTTTCACTTTTTCATATGGAAATTTGAAAATCAGCTTTGTTTTTGGCACATTTTCTTATTTTATATGGTAATATGTAAAGCATCTATACTTTTTGACAATTTTCACTTTTTCATATGGAAATATGAAAATCAGCTTTGTTTTCTGCACATTTTCTTATTTTATATGGTAATATGTAAAGCATCTATACTTTTTGACCATTTTCACTTTTTCATATGGAAATATGAAAATCAGTTTTGTTTTCTGCACATTTTCTTATTTTATATGGTAATATGTAAAGCATCTATACTTTTTGACAATTTTCACTTTTTCATATGGAAATATGAAAATCAGCTTTTTTTTCTGCACATTTTCTTATTTTATATGGTAATATGTAAAGCATCTATACTTTTTGACAATTTTCACTTTTTCATATGGAAATATGAAAATCAGCTTTGTTTTCTGCACATTTTCTTATTTTATATGGTAATATGTAAAGCATCTATACTTTTTGACAATTTTCACTTTTTCATATGGAAATATGAAAATCAGCTTTGTTTTCTGCACATTTTCTTATTTTATATGGTAATATTTAAAGCATCTATACTTTTTGACAATTTTCACTTTTTCATATGGAAATATGAAAATCAGCTTTGTTTTCTGCACATTTTCTTATTTTATATGGTAATATGTAAAGCATCTATACTTTTTGACAATTTTCACTTTTTCATATGGAAATATGAAAATCAGCTTTGTCTGCTGCACATTTTCTTATTTTATATGGTAATATATGAAACATCTATACTTTTTGACAATTTTCACTTTTTCATATGGAAATATGAAAATCAGCTTTGTTTTCTGCACATTTTCTTATTTTATATGGTAATATGTAAAGCATCTATACTTTTTCACAATTTTCACTTTTTCGTATGGAAATAAGAATATCAGCTTTCTTTTCTGCATATTTTCTTATTATATATGGTAATATGTAAAGCATCTATACTTTTTGACCATTTTCAATTTTTTCATATGGAAATATGAAAATCAGCTTAGTTTTCTGCACATTTTCTTATTTTATATGGTAATATGTAAAGCATCTACACTTTTTGACCATTTTCACTTTTTCATATGGAAATATGAAAATCAGCTTTGTTTTCTGCACATTTTCTTATTTTATATGGTAATATGTAAAGCATCTATACTTTTTGACAATTTTCACTTTTTCATATGGAAATATGAAAATCAGCTTTGTTTTCTGCACATTTTCTTATTTTATATTGTAATATGTAAAGCATCTATACTTTTTGACCATTTTCACTTTTTCATATGGAAATATGAAAATCAGCTTTGTTTTCTGCACATTTTCTTATTTTATATGGTAATATGTAAAGCATCTATACTTTTTGACAATTTTCACTTTTTCATATGGAAATATGAAAATCAGCTTTGTCTGCTGCACATTTTCTTATTTTATATGGTAATATATGAAACATCTATACTTTTTGACATTTTTTCACTTTTTCATTTGGAAATATGAAAATCAGCTTTGTTTTCTGCACATTTTCTTATTTTATATGGTAATATGTAAAGCATCTATACTTTTAGACTATTTTCACTTTTTCATATGGAAATATGAAAATCAGCTTTGTTTTCTGCACATTTTCTTATTTGTATGGTAATATGTAAAGCATCTATACTTTTTGACCATTTTCACTTTTTCATATGGAAATATGAAAATCAGCTTTGTTTTCTGTACATTTTCTTATTTTATATGGTAAGATGTAAAGCATCTATACTTTTTGACAATTTTCACCTTTTCATATGGAAATATGAAAATCAGCTTTGTTTTCTGCACATTTTCTTATTTTATATTGTAATATGTAAAGCATCTATACTTTTTGACAATTTTCATTTTTCATATGGAAATATGAAAATCAGCTTTGTTTTCTGCACATTTTCTTATTTTGTATGGTAATATGTAAAACATCTATACTTTTTGACAATTTTCGTATGGAAATATGAAAATCAGCTTTGTTTTCTGCACATTTTCTTATTTTATATGGTAATATATAAAGCATGTATACTTTTTGACAATTTTCACTTTTTCATATGGAAATATGAAAATCAGCTTTGTTTTCAGCACATTTTCTTATTTTATATGGTAATATGTAAAGCATCTATACTTTTTGACAATTTTCACTATTTCATATGGAAATATGAAAATCAGCTTTGTTTTATGAACATTTTCTTATTTTATATGGTAATATTTAAAGCATCTATACTTTTTGACCATTTTCACTTTTTCATATGGAAATATGAAAATCAGCTTTGTTTTCTGCACATTTTCTTATTTTATATGGTAATAAGTAAAGCATCTATACTTTTTGACAATTTTCACTTTTTCATATGGAAATAGGAAAATCAGCTTAGTTTTCTGCACATTTTCTTATTTTATATGGTAATATGTAAAGCATCTATACTTTTTGACAATTTTCACTTTTTCATATGGAAATATGAAAATCAGCTTTGTTTTCTGCACATTTTCTTATTTTATATGGTAATATGTAAAGCATCTATACTTTTTGACAATTTTCACTTTTTCATATGGAAATATGAAAATCAGCTTTGTTTTCTGCACATTTTCTTATTTTATATGGTAATATGTAAAGCATCTATACTTTTTGCTAATTTTCACTTTTTCATATGGAAATATGAAAATCAGCTTTGTTTTCTGCACATTTTCTTATTTTATATGGTAATATGTAAAGCATCTATACTTTTTGCTAATTTTCACTTTTTCATATGGAAATATGAAAATCAGCTTTGTTTTCTGCACATTTTCTTATTTTATATGGTAATATGTAAAGCATTTATAGTTTTTGACCATTTTCACTTTTTCATATGAAAATAGGAAAATCAGCTTTATTTTCTGCACATTCTCTTATTTTATATGGTAATATGTAAAGCATCTATACTTTTTGACAATTTTCACTTTTTCATATGGAAATAGGAAAATCAGCTTTGTTTTCTGCACATTTTCTTATTTTATATGGTAATATGTAAAGCATTTATACTTTTTGACCATTTTCACTTTTTCATATGGAAATATGAAAATCAGCTTTGTTTTCTGCACATTTTCTTATTTTATATGGTAATATGTAAAGCATCTATACTTTTTGACAATTTTTACTTTTTCATATGGAAACATGTAAAGCATCTATACTTTTTGACAATTTTCACTTTTTCATATGGAAATATGAAAATCAGCTTTGTTTTCTGCACATTTTCTTATTTTATATGGTAATATGTAAGGCATCTATACTTTTTGACCATTTTAACTTTTTCATATGGTAATATGAAAATCAGCTTTGTTTTCTGCACATTTTCTTATTTTATATGTTAATATGTAAAGCATCTATACTTTTTGACAATTTTCACTTTTTCATTTGGAAATATGAAAATCAGCTTTGTTTTCTGCACATTTTCTTATTCTATATGGTAATATGTAAAGCATCTATACTTTTTGTCAATTTTCACTTTTTCATATGGAAATATGAAAATCAGCTTTGTTTTCTGCACATTTTCTTATTTTATATGGTAATATGTAAAGCATCTACACTTTTTGACAATTTTCACTTTTACATATGGAAATATGAAAATCAGCTTGGTTTTCTGCACATTTTCTTTTTTATATGGTAATATGTAAAGCATCTATACTTTTTGACAATTTTCATTTTTCATATGGAAATATGAAAATCAGCTTTGTTTTCTGCACATTTTCTTATTTTATATGGTAATATGTAAAGCATCTCTACTTTTTGACAATTTTCGTATGGAAATATGAAAATCAGCTTTGTTTTCTGCACATTTTCTTATTTTATATGGTAATATATAAAGCATGTATACTTTTTGACAATTTTCACTTTTTCATATGGAAATATGAAAATCAGCTTTGTTTTCAGCACATTTTCTTATTTTATATGGTAATATGTAAAGCATCTATACTTTTTGACAATTTTCACTATTTCATATGGAAATATGAAAATCAGCTTTGTTTTCTGAACATTTTCTTATTTTATATGGTAATATTTAAAGCATCTATACTTTTTGACCATTTTCACTTTTTCATATGGAAATATGAAAATCAGCTTTGTTTTCTGCACATTTTCTTATTTTATATGGTAATAAGTAAAGCATCTATACTTTTTGACAATTTTCACTTTTTCATATGGAAATAGGAAAATCAGCTTAGTTTTCTGCATATTTTCTTATTTTATATGGTAATATGTAAAGCATCTATACTTTTTGACCATTTTCACTTTTTCATATGGAAATATGAAAATCAGCTTTGTTTTCTGCACATTTTCTTATTTTATATGGTAATATGTAAAGCGTCTATACTTTTTGACAATTTTCACTTTTTCATATGGAAATATGAAAATCAGCTTTGTTTTCTGCACATTTTCTTATTTTATATGGTAATATGTAAAGCATCTATACTTTTTGCTAATTTTCACTTTTTCATATGGAAATATGAAAATCAGCTTTGTTTTCTGCATATTTTCTTATTTTATATGGTAATATGTAAAGCATCTATACTTTTTGCTAATTTTCACTTTTTCATATGGAAATATGAAAATCAGCTTTGTTTTCTGCACATTTTCTTATTTTATATGGTAATATGTAAAGCATTTATAGTTTTTGACCATTTTCACTTTTTCATATGGAAATAGGAAAATCAGCTTTATTTTCTGCACATTTTCTTATTTTATATGGTAATATGTAAAGCATCTATACTTTTTGACAATTTTCACTTTTTCATATGGAAATAGGAAAATCAGCTTTGTTTTCTGCACATTTTCTTATTTTATATGGTAATATGTAAAGCATTTATACTTTTTGACCATTTTCACTTTTTCATATGGAAATATGAAAATCAGCTTTGTTTTCTGCACATTTTCTTATTTTATATGGTAATATGTAAAGCATCTATACTTTTTGATCATTTTCACTTTTTCATATGGAAATATTAAAATCAGCTTTGTTTTCTGCACATTTTCTTATTTTATATGGTAATATGTAAAGCATCTATACTTTTTGCCAATTTTCACTTTTTCATATGGAAATATGAAAATCAGCTTTGTTTTCTGCACATTTTCTTATTTTATATGGTAATATGTAAAGCATCTATACTTTTTGCTAATTTTCACTTTTTCATATGGAAATATGAAAATCACCTTTGTTTTCTGCACATTTTCTTATTTTATATGGTAATATGTAAAGCATCTATACTTTTTGACAATTTTCACTTTTTCATATGGAAATATGAAAATCACCTTTGTTTTCTGCACATTTTCTTATTTTATATGGTAATATGTAAAGCATTTATACTTTTTGACCATTTTCACTTTTTCATATGGAAATAGGAAAATCAGCTTTATTTTCTGCACATTTTCTTATTTTATATGGTAATATGTAAAGCATCTATACTTTTTGACAATTTTCACTTTTTCATATGGAAATAGGAAAATCAGCTTTGTTTTCTGCACATTTTCTTATTTTATATGGTAATATGTAAAGCATTTATACTTTTTGACCATTTTCACTTTTTCATATGGAAATATGAAAATCAGCTTTGTTTTCTGCACATTTTCTTATTTTATATGGTAATATGTAAAGCATCTATACTTTTTGACAATTTTCACTTTTTCATATGGAAATATGAAAATCAGCTTTGTTTTCTGCACATTTTCTTATTTTATATGGTAATATGTAAAGCATCTACACTTTTTGACCATTTTCACTTTTTCATATGGAAATATGAAAATCAGCTTTGTTTTCTGCACATTTTCTTATTTTATATGGTAATATGTAAAGCATCTATACTTTTTGACAATTTTCACTTTTTCATATGGAAATATGAAAATCACCTTTGTTTTCTGCACATTTTCTTATTTTATATGGTAATATGTAAAGCATTTATACTTTTTGACCATTTTCACTTTTTCATATGGAAATAGGAAAATCAGCTTTATTTTCTGCACATTTTCTTATTTTATATGGTAATATGTAAAGCATCTATACTTTTTGACAATTTTCACTTTTTCATATGGAAATAGGAAAATCAGCTTTGTTTTCTGCACATTTTCTTATTTTATATGGTAATATGTAAAGCATTTATACTTTTTGACCATTTTCACTTTTTCATATGGAAATATGAAAATCAGCATTGTTTTCTGCACATTTTCTTATTTTATATGGTAATATGTAAAGCATCTATACTTTTTGACAATTTTTACTTTTTCATATGGAAACATGTAAAGCATCTATACTTTTTGACAATTTTCACTTTTTCATATGGAAATATGAAAATCAGCTTTGTTTTCTGCACATTTTCTTATTTTATATGGTAATATGTAAGGCATCTATACTTTTTGACCATTTTAACTTTTTCATATGGAAATATGAAAATCAGCTTCGTTTTCTGCACATTTTCTTATTTTATATGGTAATATGTAAAGCATCTATACTTTTTGACAATTTTTACTTTTTCATATGGAAACATGTAAAGCATCTATACTTTTTGACAATTTTCACTTTTTCATATGGAAATATGAAAATCAGCTTTGTTTTCTGCACATTTTCTTATTTTATATGGTAATATGTAAGGCATCTATACTTTTTGACCATTTTAACTTTTTCATATGGTAATATGAAAATCAGCTTTGTTTTCTGCACATTTTCTTATTTTATATGGTAATATGTAAAGCATCTATACTTTTTGACATTTTTCACTTTTTCATATGGAAATATGAAAATCAGCTTTGTTTTCTGCACATTTTCTTATTTTATATGGTAATATGTAAAGCATCTACACTTTTTGACCATTTTCACTTTTTCATATGGAAATATGAAAATCAGCTTTGTTTTCTTCACATTTTCTTATTTTATATGGTAATATGTAAAGCATCTATACTTATTGACAATTTTCACTTTTTCATATGGAAATATGAAAATCAGCTTTGTTTTCTGCACATTTTCTTATTTTATATGGTAATATGTAAAGCATCTATACTTTTTGACAATTTTCACTTTTTCATATGGAAATATGAAAATCATCTTTGTTTTCTGCACATTTTCTTATTTTATATGGTAATATGTAAAGCATCTATACTTTTTGACAATTTTCACTTTTTCATATGGAAATATGAAAATCAGCCTTGTTTTCTGCACATTTTCTTATTTTATATGGTAATATGTAAAGCATCTATACTTTTTGCTAATTTTCACTTTTTCATATGGAAATATGAAAATCAGCTTTGTTTTCTGCACATTTTCTTATTTTATATGGTAATATGTAAAGCATCTATACTTTTTGACAATTTTCACTTTTTCATATGGAAATATGAAAATCACCTTTGTTTTCTGCACATTTTCTTATTTTATATGGTAATATGTAAAGCATTTATACTTTTTGACCATTTTCACTTTTTCATATGGAAATAGGAAAATCAGCTTTATTTTCTGCACATTTTCTTATTTTATATGGTAATATGTAAAGCATCTATACTTTTTGACAATTTTCACTTTTTCATATGGAAATAGGAAAATCAGCTTTGTTTTCTGCACATTTTCTTATTTTATATGGTAATATGTAAAGTATTTATACTTTTTGACCATTTTCACTTTTTCATATGGAAATATGAAAATCAGCTTTGTTTTCTGCACATTTTCTTATTTTATATGGTAATATGTAAAGCATCTATACTTTTTGACAATTTTTACTTTTTCATATGGAAATATGAAAATCAGCTTTGTTTTCTGCACATTTTCTTATTTTATATGGTAATATGTAAAGCATCTATACTTTTTGACAATTTTCACTTTTTCATATGGAAATATGAAAATCAGTTTTGTTTTCTGCACATTTTCTTATTTTATATGGTAATATGTAAAGCAGCTATAATTTTGACAATTTTCACTTTTTCATATGGAAATATGAAAATCAGCTTTGTTTTCTGCACATTTTCTTATTTTATATGGTAATATGTAAAGCATCTATACTTTTTGACAATTTTCACTTTTTCATATGGAAATATGAAAATCAGCTTTGTTTTCTGCAAATTTTCTTATTTTATATGGTAATATGTAAAGCACCTATACTTTTTGACAATTTTCACTTTTTCATATGGAAATATGAAAATCAGCTTTGTTTTCTGCACATTTTCTTATTTTATATGGTAATATGTAAAGCATCTATACTTTTTGACCCTTTTAACACTTTTTCATATGGAAATTTGAAAATCAGCTTTGTTTTCTGCACGTTTTCTTATTTTATATGGTAATATGTAAAGCATCTATACTTTTTGACAATTTTCACTTTTTCATATGGAAATATGAAAATCAGCTTTGTTTTCTGCACATTTTCTTATTTTATATGGTAATATGTAAAGCATCTATACTTTTTTACCATTTTCACTTTTTCATATGGAAATATGAAAATCAGCTTTGTTTTCTGCACATTTTCTTATTTTATATAGTAATATGTAAAGCATCTATACTTTTTGAAAATTTTCACTTTTTCATATGGAAATATGAAAATCAGCTTTGTTTTCTGCACATTTTCTTATTTTATATGGTAATATGTAAAGCATCTATACTTTTTGACAATTTTCACTTTTTCATATGGAAATATGAAAATCAGCTTTGTTTTCTGCACATTTTCTTATTTTATATGGTAATATGTAAAGCATCTATACTTTTTGACCATTTTCACTTTTTCATATGGAAATATGAAAATCAGCTTTGTTTTCTGCACATTTTCTTATTTTATATGGTAATATGTAAAGCATCTATACTTTTTGACAATTTTCACTTTTTCATATGGAAATATGAAAATCAGCTTTGTTTTCTGCACATTTTCTTATTTTATATGGCAATATGTAAAGCATCTATACTTTTTGACAATTTTCACTTTTTCATATGGAAATATGAAAATCAGCTTTGTTTTCTGCACATTTTCTTATTTTATATGGTAATATGTAAAGCATCTATACTTTTTGACATTTTTCACTTTTTCATATGGAATTATAAAAATCAGCTTTGTTTTCTGCACATTTTCTTATTTTTATGGTAATATGTAAAGCATCTATACTTTTTGACAATTTTCACTTTTTCATATGGAAATATGAAAATCAGCTTTGTTTTCTGCTCATTTTCTTATTTTATATGGTAATATGTAAAGCATCTATACTTGTTGACAATTTTCATTTTTCATATGGAAGTATGAAAATCAGCTTTGTTTTCTGCACATTTTCTTATCTTATATGGTAATATGTAAAGCATCTATACTTTTTGACAATTTTCACTTTTTCATATGGAAATATGAAAATCAGCTTTGTTTTCTGTACATTTTCTTATTTTATATTGTAATATGTAAAGCATCTATACTTTTTGACCATTTTCACTTTTTCATATGGAAATATGAAAATCAGCTTTGTTTTCTGCACATTTTCTTATTTTATATGGTAATATGTAAAGCATCTATACTTTTAGACTATTTTCACTTTTTCATATGGAAATATGAAAATCAGCTTTGTTTTCTGCACATTTTCTTATTTGTATGGTAATATGTAAAGCATCTATACTTTTTGACCATTTTCACTTTTTCATATGGAAATATGAAAATCAGCTTTGTTTTCTGTACATTTTCTTATTTTATATGGTAAGATGTAAAGCATCTATACTTTTTGACCATTTTCACTTTTTCATATGGAAATTTGAAAATCAGCTTTGTTTTCTGCACATTTTCTTATTTTATATGGTAATATGTAAAGCATCTATACTTTTTGACAATTTTCACTTTTTCATATGGAAATATGAAAATCAGCTTTGTTTTCTGCACATTTTCTTATTTTATATGGTAATATGTAAAGCATCTATACTTTTTTACCATTTTCACTTTTTCATATGGAAATATAAAAATCAGCTTTGTTTTCTGCACATTTTCTTATTTTATATAGTAATATGTAAAGCATCTATACTTTTTGACAATTTTCACTTTTTCATATGGAAATATGAAAATCAGCTTTGTTTTCTGTACAATTTCTTATTTTATATGGTAATATGTAAAGCATCTATACTTTTTGACCATTTTCCCTTTTCATATGGAAATATGAAAATCAGCTTTGTTTTCTGCACATTTTCTTATTTTATATGGTAATATGTAAAGCATCTATACTTTTTGAAAATTTTCACTTTTTCATATGGAAATATGAAAATCAGCTTTGTTTTCTGCACATTTTCTTATTTTATATGGTAATATGTAAAGCATCTATACTTTTTGACAATTTTCACTTTTTCATATGGAAATATGAAAATCAGCTTTGTTTTCTGCACATTTTGTATTTTATATGGTAATATGTAAAGCATCTATACTTTTTGACCATTTTCACTTTTTCAAATGGAAATATGAAAATCTGCTTTGTTTTCTGCACATTTTCTTATTTTATATGGTAATATGTAAAGCATCTATACTTTTTGACAATTTTCACTTTTTCATATGGAAATATGAAAATCAGCTTTGTTTTCTGCACATTTTCTTATTTTATATGGTAATATTTAAAGCAACTATACTTTTTGACAATTTTCACTTTTTCATATGGAAATATGAAAATCAGCTTTGTCTGCTGCACATTTTCTTATTTTATATGGTAATATATGAAACATCTATACTTTTTGACAATTTTTCACTTTTTCATTTGGAAATATGAAAATCAGCTTTGTTTTCTGCACATTTTCTTATTTTATATGGTAATATGTAA
Organism: Acanthosepion esculentum; assembly: GCA_964036315.1. Lineage (NCBI taxonomy): Eukaryota > Metazoa > Mollusca > Cephalopoda > Sepiida > Sepiidae > Acanthosepion > Acanthosepion esculentum. Next base: position 39,073,183 of record OZ038500.1, on the reverse strand, counting down.
AGCATTTATACTTTTTGACCATTTTAACTTTTTCATATGGAAATATGAAAATCAGCTTTGTTTTCTGCACATTTTCTTATTTTATATGGTAATATGTAAAGCATCTATACTTTTTGACCATTTTCAATTTTTTCATATGGAAATATGAAAATCAGCTTAGTTTTCTGCACATTTTCTTATTTTATATGGTAATATGTAAAGCATCTACACTTTTTGACCATTTTCACTTTTTCATATGGAAATATGAAAATCAGCTTTGTTTTCTGCACATTTTCTTATTTTATATGGTAATATGTAAAGCATCTATACTGTTTGACAATTTTCACTTTTTCATATGGAATTATAAAAATCAGCTTTGTTTTCTGCACATTTTCTTATTTGTATGGTAATATGTAAAGCATCTATACTTTTTGACAATTTTCACTTTTTCATATGGAAATATGAAAATCAGCTTTGTTTTCTGCTCATTTTCTTATTTTATATGGTAATATGTAAAGCATCTATACTTGTTGACAATTTTCATTTTTCATATGGAAGTATGAAAATCAGCTTTGTTTTCTGCACATTTTCTTATCTTATATGGTAATATATAAAGCATCTATACTTTTTGACAATTTTCACTTTTTCATATGGAAATATGAAAATCAGCTTTTTTTTCTGCACATTTTCTTATTTTATATTGTAATATGTAAAGCATCTATACTTTTTGACCATTTTCACTTTTTCATATGGAAATATGAAAATCAGCTTTGTTTTCTGCACATTTTCTTATTTTATATGGTAATATGTAAAGCATCTATACTTTTAGACTATTTTCACTTTTTCATATGGAAATATGAAAATCAGCTTTGTTTTCTGCACATTTTCTTATTTGTATGGTAATATGTAAAGCATCTATACTTTTTGACCATTTTCACTTTTTCATATGGAAATATGAAAATCAGCTTTGTTTTCTGTACATTTTCTTATTTTATATGGTAAGATGTAAAGCATCTATACTTTTTGACAATTTTCACTTTTTCATATGGAAATATGAAAATCAGCGTTGTTTTCTGCACATTTTCTTATTTTATATGGTAATATTTAAAGCATCTATACTTTTTGACAATTTTCACTTTTTCATATGGAAATATGAAAATCAGCTTTGTTTTCTGCACATTTTCTTATTTTATATGGTAATATGTAAAGCATCTATACTTTTTGACAATTTTCACTTTTTCATATGGAAATATGAAAATCAGCTTTGTTTTCTGCACATTTTCTTATTTTATATGGTAATATGTAAAGCATATATACTTTTAGACAATTTTCACTTTTTCATATGGAAATATGAAAATCAGCTTTGCTTTCTGCACATTTTCTTATTTGTATGGTAATATGTAAAGCATCTATACTTTTTGACAATTTTCACTTTTTCATATGGAAATATGAAAATCAGCTTTGTTTTCTGCACATTTTCTTATTTTATATGGTAATATGTAAAGCATCTATACTTTTTGACCATTTTCACTTTTTCATATGGAAATATGAAAATCAGCTTTGTTTTCTGCACATTTTTTTATTTTATATGGTAATATGTAAAGCATCTATACTTTTTGACAATTTTCACTTTTTCATATGGAAATAGGAAAATCAGCTTTGTTTTTTGCACATTTTCTTATTTTATATGGTAATATGTTTATGATCTATACTTTTTGACCATTTTCACTTTTTCATATGGAAATATGAAAATCAGCTGTGTTTTCTGCACATTTTCTTATTTTATCTGGTAATATGTAAAGCATCTATACTTTTTGACCATTTTCACTTTTTTATATGGAAATATGAAAAGCAACAAAATTTTCTGACCATTTTCTAATTTCTATACGGAAATATGGAAAGCAGCAGTACTTTTTGACCGTTTTCACTCTTTTTATATGAAAATCAGCCTTATTTTCTGCACATTTTCCTTATTTATATGGTAACATGAAAACCAGCAGTACTTTTTGACTATTTTCACTTTTTTTAAAGAAATATGAAAATCAACCATGTTTTTGGCTCATTTTCTCATTTCTGTAAAGAAATCTGAAAAGAAGCAGCACTTTTTGACCATTTTCACTTTTTTATATGGAAATGTGAAAATCAGCCTTATTTTCTGCACATTTTTTTTATTTATATGATAATATGAAAAGCAGCTGTACTTTTTGACCATTTTTACATTTTATATGGAAATATGTTACTTTTTTATATGGAAATAATAAAAGCAGCAGTACTTTTGAACCATTTTCACTTTTTTATATGGAAATATGAAAATCAGCCTTATTTTCTCCATATTTTTCTTTTTTATATGGTAATATGAAATGCAGCAATACTTTTTGCCCATTTTTGTTTTTTATATGGAAATATGAAAAGCAACATTTTCTGCACATTTTCTAATTTTTATTCGGAAATGTGAAAAGCAGCAGTACTTTTTGACAATTTTCACTCTTTTTATATGGAAATATGAAAATCAACCTTATTTTCTGCACATTTTTCTTTTTTATATGGTAATATGAATAGCAGCAGTACTTTTTGACCATTTTCACTTTTTTATATGGAAATATGGAAATCACCCTTATTTTCTGCACATTTTCTCATTTCTGCACGGAAATATGTAAAGCAGCAGTACCTTTTGACCATTCCCACTTTTTTATATGGAAATATAAAAATCACTTTTATTTTCTGCACATTTTCTTTTTTGATATGGTAATAGGAAAAGCAGCAGTACTTTTTGACCATTTTCAAATTTTTATATGGAAATATGAAAAACAGCTTTTTTGCTGCATATTTTCCTTTTTTATATGGTAATATTAAAACCAGCAATATTTTCTGCATATTTTCCCTCTTTTATATTGTAATATGCAAAGCAGCAGTATTTTTGACCATTTTCATTTTTCATATTGAAATATGGAAATCCACCATATTTTCTGCTCATTTCCTCATTTCTGTACGGAAATATGAAAAGCAGCAGTACTTTTTGACCATTTTCACTTTTTTATATGGAAATATATAAATCAGCCTTATTTTCTGCACAATTTCCTTTTTATATGGTAATATTAAAAGCACCAGTAGTTTTTGACCATTTTCACTTGTTTATATAGAAACATGAAAATCAACTATATTTTCTGCACATTTTCCTATTTTATATGGTAATATGATAAGCAGCAGCACTTTTTGACCATTTTCACTTTTTTATATGGAAATATGATAATCAACCATATTTTCTGCACATTCTCTCATTTTTATACGGAAATATGAAAAGCAGCAGTTTTTTTTACCATTTTCACTTTTTTATATGGAAATATAAAAGTCAGCCTTATTTTATGCACATTTTCCTTTTTATATGTTAAGATGAAAAGCAGCAGTACTTTTTAACCATTTTAACCGGAAATTGAACGATTTTTGACGATTTTCAATTTTTTATATGGAAATATGTAAATCAGCCTTTTTTTCTGCAGATTTTCCTTTTTTGTATGGTAATATGAAAAGCAGTTGTACTTTTTGACCATTTTCACATTTTTATATGGAAATATGAAAATGAGCTTATTTTCTGCAAATTTTCTTTTCCATAAGCAGCGGCACTTTTTGAAAATTTTCACTTTTTAATATGGAAATATAAAAATCAGCCTTATTTTCTGCACATTTTCATTTTTTATATGTTAATATGAAAAGAAGCATTACTTTTTGACCATTTTCACATTTCAATATGCAAATATTAAAATCAGCCTTATTTTCTGCACATTTTTTTTATTTTATATGTTAATATTAAAAGCAGCAGTACTTTTTGTCCATTTTCACTTTTTTATATGGAAATATGAAAATGAACAATATTTTCTGCAGAATTTCCTTTTTGATATGGTTATATTAAAAGCAGCACTACTTTTTGAACATTTTCACATTTTTATATGGACATATGCAAATATGAAAATCAGTCTTATTTTCTCCATATTTTCCTTTTGTATATGTTAAAATTAAAAGCAGCAGTACTTTTTGACCATTTTCACTCTTTTATATGGAAATATGAAAACCAGCCTTATTTTCTGCACATTTTCCTTTTTTGTATAGTAATATGTAAAGCAGCAGTACTTTTTTCCATTTTGACTTTTTTATATGGAAATATGAAAATGAATCATATTTTCTGCCCATTTTCTCATTTCTGTACGGAAATTGAAAAGAAGCAGTTCTTTTTGACCATATTCAATTTTTTAAATGGAAATATTAAAATCAGGCTTATTTTCTGCATATTTTCCATTTTGTATGGTAATATGAAAAGTAGCTGTACTCTTTGACCACTTTCACATTTTTATATGGAAATATGATAATCAGCTTATTTTCTGTACATTTTCTTTTTCGTATGATAAGCAGCCGCGCTTTTTGAACATTTTCACTTTTTAATATGGAAATATGAAAATCAGCTATATTTTCTGCACATGTCCTTTTTGTTGTAATATGAAAAGCAGCAGTACTTTTTGACCATTTCACTATTTTATATAGAAATTTAAAAATCAGCTTTATTTTATGCACATTTTCCTTTTTTATACGGTAATATCTTAAAGCAGAAGTACTTTTCTATCATTTTCACATATTTATATTGAAATATGAAAATCAGCCTTATTTTGTGCACATTTTCCTTTTTTATATGTTAATATAAAAAGCAGCAATACTTTTTAACCATTTTGACTTTTTTATATGGAAAATGAAAATCAGCATTATTTTCTTCATATTATCCTTTTTTACATGGTAATATGAAAAGCAGCAGTACTTTTTGGCCATCTTCACTTTTTTATATGCAAATATGAAAATCAGTTTTATTTCCTGCACATTTTCCTTTTTCATATGGTAATAGGAAAGCAGCAGTACTTTTTGAACTTTTTCACTTTTTTATATGGAAAATTTGAAAATCATTATATTTTCTGCACATTTTCTCATTTCTGTATGGAAATAAGAAAAGAAGCAGTACATTTTGACCATTTTCAATTTTTTATATGTAAATATGAAAATCAGCATTATTTTCTGTACATTTTCTTTTTATTGTATTATGAAAAGCAGCAGTACTTTTTGAACATTTCACTATTTTATATGGAAATATGAAAATCAGCCTTATTTTCTGCACATTTTCCTTATTTATATGGTAATAGGAAAAGCTGCAGTACTTTTTGACTCTTTTCACTTTTTATATGGAAATATGAAAATCAACTATATTTTCTGCCCATTTTCTCATTTCTGTACGGAAATCTTAAAAGAAGCCGTGCTTTTTGACCATTTTCACTTTTTTACATGTAAATATGAAAATCAGCCTTATTTTCTGAACATTTTCCTTTTTATATGGAAATATGAAAATCAGCCTTATTTTCTACACATTTACCTTTTCTATATGGTAATATGAAAATCTGCAGTACTTTTTGACCATTTTCACATTTTCATATTGAAATATGAAAATCAACCATATTTTCTGCCCATTTTCTCATTTCTGTACGGAAATATGAAAAGCAGAAGTACTTTTTGACCATTTTCACTTTTTTATATGGAAATATGAAAATCTGGCTTATTTTCAGCACATTTCCTTTTTTATATTGTAATATGAAAAGCAGCAGTACTTTTGGGCCATTTACACTTTTTTATATGCAAATATGAAAATCAGTTTTATTTTCTGCACATTTTCCTTTTTCATATGGTAATAGGAAAGCAGCAGTACTTTTTAACCTTTTTCACTTTTTTATATGGAAAATTTGAAAATTTTCATATTTTCTGCACATTTTCTCTTTTATGTACGGAAATAAGATAAGAAGCAATACGTTTTAACCATTTTCAATTTTTTATACGTAAATATGAAAATCATCCTTATTTTCTGCACATTTTCCTTTTTTGTATGGTAATATGAAAAGCAGGGGTACTTTTTGAGCATTTTCACTTTTTTATATGTAATATGAAAAGCAACCTTATTTTCTGCACATTTTGATTTTTTATGGTAATATGAAAAGCAGCCGTACTCTTTGACCATTTTCACTTTCTTATATTGTAATATTAAAATCAGCCTTATTTTCTCCAGTTCTCCTTTTTTATATGGTAATATTAAAAGCAACAGTACTTTTTGACCATTTTCAATTTTCTATATGGAAATATGAAAATCAAACATATTTTCTGACCATTTTCTCATTTCTATACGGAAATATGAAAAGAAGCTTTACTTTTTTACCATTTTTACTTTTTTATATGGAAATATGAATATCAGCATTATTTTCTGCACATTTTCCTTTTTTATATGGTAATATGAAAAGGGGCAGTACTTTTTGACCATTTTCACTATTTTATATGGAAATATAAAAATCAGCCTTATTTTCTGCACATTTTCCTTTTTTATATTGTAATATGGAAAGCAGTAACACTCTTTGACCATTTTCACTTTCTTATATTGTAATATTAAAATCAGCCTTATTTTCTCCAGTTCTCCTTTTTTATATGGTAATATTAAAAGCAACAGTACTTTTTGACCATTTTCAATTTTCTATATGGAAATATGATAATCAAACATATTTTCTGACCATTTTCTCATTTCTATACGGAAATATGAAAAGAAGCTTTACTTTTTTACCATTTTTACTTTTTTATATGGAAATATGAATATCAGCATTATTTTCTGCACATTTTCCTTTTTTATATGGTAATATGAAAAGGGGCAGTACTTTTTGACCATTTTCACTATTTTATTTGGAAATATAAAAATCAGCCTTATTTTCTGCACATTTTCCTTTTTTATATTGTAATATGGAAAGCAGCAACACTTTTTGACCATTTTCACTTATTTATATGGAAATGTGAAAATAAGCCTTATTTTCTGCACATTTTCATTTTTTATATGTTAATATGAAAAGCAGCAGTACTTTTTGATCATTTTAATTTTTTTATATGGAAATAAGTAAATCAGCCTAACTTTCTGCAGATTTACCTTTTTGATATGGTTATATTAAAAGCAGAACTACTTTTTGAACATTTTCACTTTTTTATATGGAAATATGAAAATCAACTATATTTTCTGCCCATTTTCTCATTTCTGTACGGAAATATTACATGAAGCAATACTTTTTGACCATTTTTACTTTTTAATATGCAAATATCAAAATCAGTCTTATTTTCTCCAGATTTTCTTTTTTTATATGGTAAAATTAAAAGCAGCAGTACTTTTTCACCATTTTCACTTTTTTATATGGAAATATGTAAATCAGCATTATCTTCTGCACATTTTCCTTTCTTGTATGGTAATATGAAAATCAGCAGTACTTTTGACCATTTTCACATTTTTATATGGAAATATGAAAATAAGCCTTATTTTCTGCACATTTTCCTTTTTTATATGGTAATATGAAAAGCAGCATTACTTTTTGACCATTTTCACATTTCAATATGCAAATATGAAAATCAGCCTTATTTTCTGCACATTTTTTTATTTTATATGTTAATATTAAAAGCAGCAGTACTTTTTGTCCATTTTCACTTTTTTATATGGAAATATGAAAATGAACCATATTTTCTGCAGATTTTCCATTTTTATATGGTTATATTAAAAGCAGCACTACTTTTTGAACATTTTCACATTTTTATATGGACATATGAAAATCAAATATATTTTCTGCCCATTTTCTCATTTCTGTACGGAAATATTAGAAGATGCAATACCTTTTGACCATTTTTACTTTTAATATGCAAATATGAAAATCAGTCTTATTTTCTCCACATTTTCCTTTTGTATATGTTAAAATTAAAAGCAGCAGTACTTTTTGTCCATTTTGACTTTTTTATATGGAAATATGAAAATGAATCATATTTTCTGCCCATTTTCTCATTTCTGTACGGAAATTGAAAAGAAGCAGTTCTTTTTGACCATATTCAATTTTTTAAATGGAAATATTAAAATCAGCCTTATTTTCTGCATATTTTCCATTTTGTATGGTAATATGAAAAGTAGCTGTACTCTTTGACCACTTTCACATTTTTATATGGAAATATGATAATCAGCTTATTTTCTGAACATGTCCTTTTTGTTGTAATATGAAAAGCAGCAGTACTTTTTGACCATTTCACTATTTTATATAGAAATTTGAAAATCAGCTTTATTTTATGCACATTTTCCTTTTTATACGGTAATATTAAAAGCAGAAGTACTTTTCTATCATTTTCACATATTTATATTGAAATATGAAAATCAGCCTTATTTTGTGCACATTTTCCTTTTTTATATGTTAATATAAAAAGCGGCAGTACTTTTTAACCATTTTGACTTTTTTATATGGAAAAATGAAAATCAGCATTATTTTCTTCATATTATCCTTTTTTACATGGTAATATGAAAAGCAGCAGTACTTTTTGGCCATTTTCACTTTTTTATATGCAAATTTGAAAATCAGTTTTATTTTCTGCACATTTTCCTTTTTCATATGGTAATAGGAAAGCAGCAGTACTTTTTTAACTTTTTCACTTTTTTATATGGAAAATTTGAAAATCATTATATTTTCTGCACATTTTCTCATTTCTGTATGGAAATAAGAAAAGAAGCAGTACATTTTGACCATTTTCAATTTTTTATATGTAAATATGAAAATCAGCATTATTTTCTGCACATTTTCCTTTTATTGTATTATGAAAAGCAGCAATACGTTTTAACCATTTTCAATTTTTTATATGTAAATATGAAAATCATCCTTATTTTCTGCACATTTTCCTTTTTTGTATGGTAATATGAAAAGCAGGAGTACTTTTTGAGCATTTTCACTTTCTTATATTGTAATATTAAAATCAGCCTTATTTTCTCCAGTTCTCCTTTTTTATATGGTAATATTAAAAGCAACAGTACTTTTAGACCATTTTCAATTTTCTATACGGAAATAAGAAAATCAAACATATTTTCTGACCATTTTCTCATTTCTATACGGAAATATGAAAAGAAGCTTTACTTTTTTACCATTTTTACTTTTTTATATGGAAATATGAATATCAGCATTATTTTCTGCACATTTTCCTTTTTTATATGGTAATATGAAAAGCAGCAGTACTTTTTGACCATTTTCTCTTTTTTATATGGAAATATGAAAATCAGCCTTATTTTCTGAACATTTTCCTTTTTTATGTGGTAATATGAAAAGGGGCAGTACTTTTTGACCATATTCACTATTTTATTTGGAAATATAAAAATCAGCCTTATTTTCTGCACATTTTCCTTTTTTATATTGTAATATGGAAAGCAGCAGTACTTTTTGACCTTTTTCACTTTTTTATATGGAAATATGAAAAGCATGCTAATTTCTGCATATTTTCCTTTTTCATATGGTAATATGAAATCAACCATATTTTCTACCCATTTTCTGATTTCTGTACAGAAATATGAAAAGAAGCAATGCTTTTTGAACATTTTCACTATTTTATATAGAAATATGAAAATCAGCCTTATTTTCTGTACATTTTCCTTTTTTATATTGTAATATGAAAATGGGCAGTACTTTTTGACCATATTCACTTTTTTATATGCAAATATGAAAAGCAGCCTTATTTTATGCACATTTTCCTTTTTTATATGGTAATATGAAAATGGGCAGTACTTTTTGACCATTTTCACTTTTATATAATGAAATATGAAAATCAGCCTTATTTTCTGCATATTTTCATTTTTTATATGGTAATATGACAAGCAGCAGCACTTTTTGACCATTTTCACTTATTTATATGGAAATATAGAAATCAGCAATATTTTCTGCACATTTTCTTTTTTTATATGGTAATATGAAAAGCAGCAGTAATTTTTGACCATTTGAACTTTTTTATATGGAAATATGAAAATCAAACATATTTTCTGCCCATTTTCTCATTTCTGTACAGAAATGTGAAAAGAAGCAATACTTTTTGAACATTTTCACTATTTTATATGGAAATATGAAAATCAGCCTTATTTTATGCACATTTTCCTTTTTTATATGGTAATAAGAAAAGCAGCCATACTTTTTGACCATTTTCACTTTTTTATATGGAAATATCAAGCATATTTTCTGCACATTTTCACATTTCTGTACTGAAATATGAAAAGCAGCAGTACTTTTGGACCATTTTCACTTTTTTATATGGAAATATATAAATCAGCCTTATTTTCTGCACATTTTCCTTTTTATATGGTAATATTAAAAGCAGCACTACTTTTTGACCATTTTCACTTTTATATAATGAAATATGAAAATCAGCCTTATTTGCTGCATATTTTCATTTTTTATATGGTAATATGAAAAGCAGCTGTAATTTTTGACCATTTTCACTGTTTTATTTGGAAATATGAAAATCAGCTTTATTTTCTGCACATTTTCTTTTTTAATATAGTAATATTAAAAGAAGCAGTCGTTTTTGACCATTTTAACTTTTTTATATGGAAATATGTAAATCAGCCTTATTTTTTGCAGATTTTCCTTCTTTATGTTAATATTAAAAGTAGCAGTACTTTTTGACCTTTTTCACTTTTAATGTGATTTTCATATTTTTATATAAAAATATGGAAATATAAAAATCACACTTATTTTCTGCACATTTTCCCTTTTCATATGGTAATATTAAAACAGCAGTACTTTTTGACCATTTTCTCTTTTTTATATGGAAATATGAAAATCAGCCTTATTTTCTGCAGATTTTCCTTTTTTATATGGTAATATAGAAAGCAACTGTACTTTTTGACATTTTTCACTTTTTTATATGGACATATTAAAATCAGCTTTATTTTCTGCACATTTTCCTTTTTTACATGGTAATATGTAAAGGGGCAGTACTTTTTGACCATTTTCACTTTTTCATATCGAAATATGAAATCAACCATATTTTCTGCCCATTTTCTCATTTCTGTACGTTAATATGAAAAGCAGCAATACTTTTTGACCATTTTCACTTTTGTATATGTAAATATGAAAATCAGCCTTTTTTTGCTCATTTTCCTTTTTTATATGGTAATATGGAAAGCAGCAGTAGTTTTTTTACCTTTTCACTTTTTTATATGGAAATATGAAAATCAGCCTTATTTTCTGCACATTTTCCTTTTTTATATTTTAATATGAAAAGGGGCTGTACTTTTTGACCATTTTCACTTTTTAATATTGAAATATGAAAATCAGTCTTATTTTCTGCACAGTTTCCTTTTCTATATGGTAATATGAAAAGCAGCAGTACTTTTTGACCATTTGCACTTTTTTATATGGAAATATGAAAATCTGCAAAAGTTTATGCATATTTTTACCTTTTTTTATATATGAAAATAAGCAATTTTTTTCGCATATTTTCCCCTTTTTCATTTAGATGAAAAGCAGGCATATTCTTTGTCCATTTTGTTTTTTTCATGGAAATCAGAAATGCAGCAAATAACCAATTTTCACTTTTCCATATGGAAATATGATAATCAGACATATTTTCTTCCCATTTTCTCTTTCTTATATGGAAATATAAAAATCAGCCATATTTTTCACCCATTGTCACTTTTTATATGAAAATATGGAAATCTGTATTTGTTTATGCATACTTCCAATTTATTGTATGTAAATATGTATATATTTTTTCCATTTTTACTTACCTATACGGAAATTTGCGAATCAACAACAGATTATTCATATTTTTACTTTTCTATATGGAAATATGTAAATCTGCAAAATAGTGAAAATTGCTTATTTTCATATTTCCATATAAAAATAAAATTATGCATAAGCATAATTGTATTTTTTCATGGAAATATGAAAATCAACCATATTTTTTACTCATTATCACTTTTTTATACCGAAACAAGAACATCAGCAATACTTTTTACATATTTTCACCTTTTTATATGAAAATAAGCCATATTTTTGTCCATTTTCATTTTTTCCATCGAAATATGAAAATTGTTTTTGCATATTTTCACGTTTTTATAGGGAAACATGAAAAGCAGCATTAGTTTTTGTATATTTTCACTTTTTTTATATGTAAATATGAAAATCCGTATATTTTTTGCTCATTTTCACTTTTTTATGTAAATATGAATGGCAGATATAGTTTCTGCCTATTTTCACCTTTTTATATGTAAATATGAAAATCAGGCATATTTTTTGCTATTTTCACTTTTTATATTGAAATATGAAAAGTAGTTATAGTTTTTGCCTATTCTTGCTTTTTATATGCAAATATGAAAATCATTCTTATTTTTTCTATTTTCGCTTTTTTATATGGAAATATGAAAAGTAGCAATATTTTGTCCATTTCAGGTTTTTATATCGAAATATGAAATTTTTTGCCCATTTTCACTTTTTCCATTGAAATATGAAAAGCAGCCATTGTTTTTGCAAATTTTTACTTTTTTATATGGAAACATGAAAATAAGCAATACTTTTCGCATATTTTCACTTTTTATAGGGAAATTTGAAAATCAGCCATATTTTGTGCCTATTTTCACTTTTTTATATGGAAATCTTAAATGCAGCAATAAGTTTTTCATATTTTCACTATCTTATATAGAAATATGAAAAGCAGCAATAGTTTTTGCATATTTTCATTATTTTATGGAAATATTTAAATCAGCCATATTCTCTTCCCATTTTCACTTTTTTACATGTAAATATGGAAATCTGCGATTTTTTTTGCATATTTTCACATTTTTATATGGAACTCTGAAAATCAGCTATAATTTTTGCACATTTTCACTCTTTATATGGAAATATGAAAATCTGCAATAGTTTATGCATAATTGTACTTTTATATATGGAAATATGAAATTTAGCCATATGTTTGACAGTCTTTATATAGAAATATGAAAATCTGCAATAATTTATATATTTTTTCAATTTTTTATACGTCAATAGGATAACCATCATATTTTTACCCATTTTTTACCTTTGATATGGAAATATGAAAATCAGCAGTAATTTATGCATATTTTCATCTTTTTTATATGGAAATATAAATTAGCAATATCTTATGTATATTTTCACTTTTTCTATGGAAATATGAAAATCAGCAATACTTTATGCATAAAATCATTTTTTGTATGGAAACATGAAAATCAGAAATTGTTTATATCTACTTTCATTTTCGTAGAAGGAAATATGAAAATCTGGAATAGTTTATGCATGTTTTCTCTTTTTATGGAATATGATTATCAAACATTGTTTATTCATATTTCCGCTTTTTCATGTGGAATTAAGTAAATCAGCAATTTTTCATGCAGATTTCGACTTTTGTATAATTCTGATACCTTCTCCTACTCCACGCTGGTATTTAATTCCAGAATTTCTTTTCGAGATTGCTAACATCTCTAAACAGGAAATCTACAAAGCAACCACTCACTGTCCAGAAGTAAAGAAAAGAAATAGAGAATATGAATAAATAAATAAAACTTTAGGGGTCTTGACCTGTAAAGTTTTCATTTATTTATTCATTTACTCACTCGGAAGGTAGAGAATTTCAATCGTGAGATTTTATTGTTCGGCTGCATACTAGAATCGACAGTTAGTCAGAAGCCGCCAGTTGGCAGGTGAAAAGCCATTGATGTAAATGTAAAAATATGGTTAGAGTAAGAGTCGGTCGGAGTTCTCACTAGCCGAAGTGAATATCTGTTCTATCTGCCGTGATAGAAGATAGTAGTAACAGATAAGATGTCCCAAGACCGTTCCAGAGGAATCTATGAATAAAAACAGGATTTATGTTTTCTGTTTTTTTCTCCGAAGCAATCTTTCATTTCACCTCCCGTCCTTTTGTTAAATTTAACCCGGGTTTTACCCAGTTTTTGTTCACACCAACGCCAACGAGAATCAAAACACGCCGTGAGGTGAAAAACTAATGAAAAACCGCTAATAATAACCGATAACAGTCATAATAAAGCTAAACCCAATTTACATTAGTTGTTTTTAAAATGCACAGTTTTCTTTATATTGTACAACACTGAAAGTCATTGGACTTGAGCTTAAATCGTTTGAAACAGAAGCACATTACCGTACCAACTGGCAATGTTTTATCACCATCGGAACCAAAATCTTTGAATCCACTAGAAGTCAGACAACAAAAGCGAAAAAATCTCGACAAAAATGACCTCGTCCTCCACCAACATTACTAATGCTATCGACTCTTCCATGCAATAATTTGTCTACTTAGTCATCAACACCATTTACCATAAAGGGAGATATCAGATATTAAATTCTTGAATACGAAATAAAGCCGACGATAATCTGCTCTCTATATCATTTACGGGTTTCTTTCATTGACCCAGCTTCTAGAATTTATTTCTTCGACAACAGTATTTATTCTTTCCGTTTTATTTTTTATTACATTATTCAAGTTTGGGGAAACGTATTATAATTTTATATTTCATTTAATTTGTAATTTTTTGTCTTAGTTGAGTTTTTCCACACAAAGTAGCCGTTTCGGTTTACTACAAATCAAATAACAACTCTCCCCAATACGCCAACACATTCTGTATCTTAACTGATTTTTTTAGCAATGTTGTCGTCTAAATGATTTAAATTATTCCAATCTCGCCTTTTTTTCGGGACTTTCCTCAAATTTTGTATAGCGAATGATAACATGTATCATCGATTCTTGATGATTATTATTATTATTGTTATTGTTGTTGTTGTTATTCATTCCCATGCCTAAATAGGTTGCGTTAACAAATCATTTGTAAAGTATTCCTATACGTAGATCTACACAATGATGCCTCCATCGTTTCAGTTATTTTCAATATCTTAACAGCTCCAATCTTTTTGCAGTGCTTTTAGAATCAACATTATTTTTTTAATTATGAGCGTTAAGGATATATAATTTCTTCAGCTAACAGCCAAATTCCTCTTACTTCATTTTTTCTTGTTTTCTTTCTGTTTTAATTTCGTCTTCATGAACAGCCATATTCATTGTTGGTTAAATATTTCTTCCAATTTCTATAGTTAAATCAATCTAATCGCGTGACTTAGATAAAGTAGTAAATCTAATATTTTTAAACTGATGACAAAACTGATTATATGGTTGAGCATTTTTGCATTGTTTTATTTTATGTAACTACTATTAGACCATTAATTTTAACAAGATGGTTTGTTTTTGTTTTGTTTTGTTTTTGTTTTTTTAAGTGATACTTTTGTACGGCACTTGAAAATTCTGTAAAATTATATTCGACGCGATCGGAGCAATGACAAAGGGATGTGGATATAATAAGTCTCCTAAAGAATTAACACTGGCTCAAGATTTTGCTACTGCAATCAATTCCACTTTACATTTCTTCATAATATTCTGTATGAATTGTACAATGTTTCGTGTCATCCTTTATAATCTTAGACACCCTACAATGTATAGAAGGAATTAAGTTGATTGATTATATACCATGATTTTCTCTAATCGGTACATTACAGTTTTTGTTTTACTTTTTTTATTTTTTAATATTTTAAAACCATTTAATATATAAAAGATAATTTCATAGTTTTTACTTGTTTCTTTCCTCCGGTGGAAGTTGAAAACTCTTCTACGCATATGTTTTTAATACAAAAATAGCCAAAAAATGAATAAAACTTTATTTTAAGCAATTTTATATATATATATATATATATATATATATATATATATATATATAATAAAAGAGATTATGCTTAATTTTTGTGCCCAATTAATTGGTTAAGGAATAACAAAACAGGAGGTTGCAGATAAATAGTCTATTGAACAGTAAATACAACAGAAGTGTGTTACACGATTAGGGAATGAGTGTCGGTTGACCAGCGTTCATTTATATCACTGTTGATAGTTAATAGACCCCACACAAGGGTACATGTGGCACAATGCCGAGTTTCACGTGGGTCATCCGAGCTCGTAGAACCCGCATAAACCCGGACGAGACCCTGCCCTTCGGCACAGCCTCGTCCGGGTTCTTCCCTGCCCAAGGCAGAGAGTTCGACAGGAGCTACGAACAGTCACAGCCTCGGAAGAACAGTCTATATCGCTGTTATATTTATTGCACATAGCCTGATGGGGGAAGGGGTTGAGGCTGGTCTTCACTGACTATCGTATACCTAGCTAATCCGATTCACGACCCATTCACTCATTGCAATTTGCGCATTCACCGCAAAAAAAACTCGTCCGTCCCCAGTCAATCCTTCATATACCATAATACAGCATCTACTCTGGGGGATCTACAAAAAAGTGCCTTCCTGACATAAAAATTTGATGATAATAAAATTTATACATAAAAATTTATGGATGAATGAGAATGAGAGGGGAGGTGGATGAACCCATAAACAAACAAAATATCAAACAAAGCAAAAATAAATATAACTGATGTTAGTAGGACCTGTCCAACCCTCAAAACAGAGGCCGTTGTATCCTGCCCTACGACAGAATCAAGAAGCTCTCTCGCTAAGGGAGAGTGAAAGGAGAAAATATAGACGGACATGGGGGAATCAGTAAAGCTGACACAGTCGAGATGAAAGGGGGCCAAAAACAAACTGGTGAAGTTGGGAATCACAACTTGGATCATAACCAAAGTTGTGGCCGGGAACAGGCCGGGAACAACACTTACTCACATTAACTAGGTACACAAAGTTTGTCTAGCCTAACCAGGGGAGGGCTCCACAGGAAGCCACCCCGATGTGTGTTACAGTTTTTTGTGTACCTATTAACTAGGTTAATTATTTTTGTATAATACAAAAATTGTGGCACAAGGCCAAAAAAGGGGAGGGGTAGAGGCTGGGCTTCACTAACTATCTTATACCTAGCTAATCTGATTCACGACCCTTTCATACATTACAATTTACACATTCACTCGTCCGTCACCAATCAATCCTCCATCCACCATAATACCGCATCCTCTCAAGGGGAACATACAAAACGCGCCCCCATGCCTTAAAACTTTAATGATAATAAATACATAAAATTCTAATAATGAAGAATGAGAGGGGAGGGAGATGAACCCAATAATCAACTAAAACAACAAATTTAAACTAAACATAATTGATGTTAGTAGGGCCCGTCCAACCCTCAAAACAGAGAGGCTGCTGTATTCTGCCCATAGGACAAAATCAAGAAGCACTCTCGCTAAGGGAGTGGGAAAGAGATAAAATAACACGGACATGGGGAAATAAAAGTCTGACCCAGTCGAGATAAAAGGGGGCCAAAAACAAACTGGGGAGGTTGGGAATCTCGACTCGGATCATAACAAAAGAGATAGCCGGGAACAGGCAGGGAACAACACTTTCTCACATTAACTAGGTACACTGAAGCTTTTTTAACCTAACCTACACAGGAAACCACCCCGATGTGGCCTAGGTTGACCTAGAAGAGAAAATCAAGGCTAGCCTCTTTTACCCACTTTTCACTGAAGACTGTCGAATGCAATCGTTTTCTATCAGTTCTAATCTTCATCTTGAGCTGATACTCAAAGAATCGGATTAGATGCTCAAAGAATCGGATTAGGAAAGACAACCTCGAGGCGAGTTTGTGGCTCTAAGTGCGGCATTCCCATCCCCCCATAACACGGACGCTGTGCACAGACTTCTCTGTAGACCTTAAGACTGCGCCCCCTCCATAAAATGGAGGATAGCAATTGCTCCAGCGCCTTCTTGTGGTCCTTACAGAGAGACAAGCGGTAAAGGACAAGAGGAAAGATGTAAGTGGCACACACCTCCGCCCTTCCCTTCACGAACAAACTCTTTGGCGCCAAGTCTCACCGGCCGCGCCGACCTTCGCCTGTACTTCTGACCATTTTTTCTCCAGGTGGAAGTCGGGTCCAAACCACACTCCAAGAATGCGGACAAGACAGTCCGTCCAACCGAAGGGCCCCGGAAGATCGACCCCCTTCCAGGCACCTAACCGCATGCCGGAAGACTTGTCGCAGTTAATCTTGGCTTCTGTCACCTTTTCGTACCAATCAGGCGCCTTCAGTACCACCTCGATGTCGCTGCGGGACGACACGAAAGTAGTTACGTCATCGGCGTACGCAGAAACCCTGGCTCGAGCACCTTCAGGGACAACAATTCCACATACGGCCGGACTGCACGCCATGTCCCTTAACCGGCGAAGGAGAGGCTCCAACGCCAAAGCGTAAAGTAGGGGCGACAGTGGACAACCCTGACGAATCGACCGAGACAGCACAAAATCGCCCGACAGCTTCCCGTTCACCTGTACCACAGCACTGGGGGAGCGATACAGCAGGCTAATCCGCGACAGAAGTCGGGTTTGAATCCGGCGGCCTGCAGGACAGCAGCAAGGTAGCGATGGTCAACCCTCTCAAATGCCTTGAACTGATCTAAATTGATCAGCGCGGCCTCATTATTTGGTCCCTCACAGAGACTCGGCAACTGACTGCACACATTCCTGCAGGATCTTGGCCCAAATCTTTAAAACAGAGTTATAGGCCTATAGTCGTCTAATTCCCTCCCAACACCCTTCCCCTTCTTCAACAGCGTGATCACACCCATGGTGAACCGGTCGGAGACTGACCCCTGGCGGAAAATCGGGACAAAGGTGTGCGACAGCCTCAAGTACAATTCATAATGCAAACCATCCAAACAGCCCAACTTTCCTCTGTCGACCTTCTTCAATGCCGTGTAGACTTCGCCCTCCGTGATCTCCCCCTCGCAGCTAGCCGCTTCAGTCGGTGAAAGCCGAGGAAAGTCAGTCAAATACCTACGAAACTCCTCGTTGCGGGGTCCAGGCTCCTTGGTAAACCGGCTCTCGAAATGCCGCCGAAACGCCTCGCACATGTTGTCAGTGGCCCGAAGATTATGCACATCCGGGGTGTTGACTTCGCGAATGTGACAACCGGAACCTCGACGGATCTCTCCCTTGCGCAGTTCTGCGAGGTGGTGTTGTCCCCACCTCCTCTTCCTCCTCTCTTTTAAGGGATGATGCCCTCCATTTCAATTTCCGTTTCCTGCGACTTTTGTTGCAGTTGTTGTTGCTGTTGTTGTCCTTGTTTCTGTTTTTGCTTTCGTTGTGGTGCTTCTGTTCTTTGCACCTCCTTCTGTGTCTTTTGTTTGCTTTCTTGTGGAAACTTCTATGCCCGCTGCTGTGGTGGTGGTGGTTGCTGCTTTGGTACCGTGTCATCATTTTTTTGTGGGGGGGGAGAAGTCGCGTTGTGGCACAAGGCCGAGTTTAACGTGGGTCATCCGAGAAAAAAATACCCGACATGGATCGTAGGTGGCACAAGGCCGAGTTTATCGTGGGTTCTCCCAGTCAGTAGGCTCGGCCAAAAATATTCACTTTGAACCCGTATAAACGGGTTCAGGACCTGTCTATCCCGGAGGGCAAAGTCTCGTCCCGTTTCCTCTCTGCCGTAGCAGAGAGTTTTACAGTAATGAACGGTCTATATTTCTGTTAATGTTTAACACCCACCACAAGGGATGTATGTGGCACAAGGCAGAGTTTACCGTGGGTTCTCCGAGCATGTAGGCTCGGCCAAACATATTCCCTTAGAACCCGCATAAACGGGTTCAGGGACTGCTACCTCCCCGGACGAAACTTTGCCCTTCGGTAAAGCCTCGTCCGAGTTCCTCTCTGCTCGAGCAGAGAGTTCGACAGATGAACAGTTTGCTGCTCTGTTAATATTTAACAGCTCCCCCCACGAATGTGTAGGTGGCACAAGGTAGAGTTTAACGTGGGTTCTCCGAGCCCGTAGGCTCGGCCAAAAATATTCCGACAGATGCTCTGTTCCCCCTTGGCTTACTTTCCTACTACTTTATAGTAAGTGGAAGAGTTAATAATAGCCTCATTAGAGGGAAGACATTACAATACATCCCTTTTCAGCCTGACTCCGCATGGAGTCTCCTTTTCTTTTTCTTTTTTTCATTACCACACAATACCAAAATAAAAGAAAAAAAATCAGCAACAACCACTTTGAAAAATCTATATGTAGGAATTACGTCACAATTTTTTTAATTTTATTTTTAGTTTACCACACGCATTTCACGTGTTACAATAGTCTCTATTTATTATACCAAAATAATGGGAAAACTGGATAAATTTTTATGGTAAATCCAATGATTATTGTGTTTTTCTGGTAATTCAAACGTTTATACGTGAGGAGATGGGGTTTTTACTCATTCCTTTCCTTTTCTGTAGTCATGGTATGAAACGAAAAATTTTTAATATCTTTTCCTTTTCGGGTTTACTTCTAACGGATCGGTGAACTTCCTTTTCCTTGTGGGCCTTCTGTGCTTGGAAAACTCCTTAAATTCACACGATGTAAATTGTGTGCCATTGTCAGTTACAATACAGTCAATGACTCCGAAACGAGAAAATAGCTCGTGTAAAAACTTGACTGTCATCTCCGCAGTCGGCTTCTTGCATTTCAATACTTCTGGCCGCTTGGAATGACTGTCAACTACTACGTGGTTGTGAAAACCATCAAATCGTCCAGGAAAATAAATATGTATCCGTGCCCACGGACTATTGGTTTTAGGCCAGGGATTGAATTTTATCGGGTGTGCTTTAACAGCCAAATCAAATCCTTTGCACAATCTTACCGTGTTCTCAATATCCCTGTCCATATTGGTCCAGTAAATATAACTCCTCATCAGACTCTTCATCCTTGAAGTTCCCGGATGGTCAACATGGAATTCCTTTAATGTTCTACTCTGAAGTGTAGATGGGATTACTACTCTGTCTCCGTACATTAATATGTCGTTACAGAGTCAGTAGACTTCTGAAATACTCTTATCTTTGATTTTTAATTGGTCCTTTACTTCCTTTATGGAGTCATCCTCGGACACTTTGTCTATTATTTAGTTGATTGTAATAGGAAGCTCTCTGACAGTATTGCACAAGGTGCTTTTCACGTCGACCTCTGTTCTTATGGCAGCAATGACTGTGTCTTCCAGGGGTTCAGCATATTTAAGATAACAATCTCGATAACCTGTCTGCATGACAGATTTTAGTAGATGGGAGAAACTCAATTTTGTAATTATAACTGAAGAGAATGGTTCCTCATCTTTGCAGTCTATTGGCCGTATGTGTTGGCAGACCCTTTTTTGAACCAAAGATAGTAAGGAGTGAACGATGGTCTGTCTGCAACACAAAGTGCCTTCCATGAATAAATCTATGGAATTTAGTTGCCGCAAAAATGCTTCCTAATGCTTCTTTTTCTATTTGCGAGTAACCCCTTTCAGCTGGTAATAGCGTTCTAGATGCATGGGCGATTGGCTTTACTGATCCATCCTTTAGCTTATGTAAAACGCACGTCCCGATACCGTAAGAGTTAGCATCGCTGGCTACAATGGTATCAAGGTTTGGATCGCAACGAGCCAGGAACAGATCTGATGTAAGGAACTCCTTTATTTTCTCAAATGCTTCCTGGCATTCGGTTGTCCATTCCCACTCTTTGTCTTCTCTCAATAAGTCATTAAGTGGAGCTCACAAACTGTGCATTCTTGGAACAAAAAAGGTTATAATAATTGCCAAGACCAAAAACTTTGAAGAGCCGACATATTTTCTGTTGCTGGCATATTCTTGATTGCCGTTGCCCTATCTGGGTCGGGACGTCTTCCGTCTTTGTCAATTATGTGCCCTTAAGTACTTGATTCTCTCCAGGAAAAAGCTCACACTTCGCGTCCTTTAGTTTGAATCCATAATCATGTGTATCGGTTGAGCAGCGTTCAGTCTATATCACTGTTGATATTTAGTAGCACCCCCCACGAGGGTGCATGTGACACAAGGCCGAGTTTAACGTGGGTCATCCGAAACTGTGGGCTCGGCCAAAAAATCCCCGTAGAACCCGCATAAACGAGTTCGGGTCTGTCTTCCTGCTCGGACAATACCCTGCCCTTCGGCACAGCCTCGTTCGGGTTCCTCCCTAACCAAGGCAGAGAGTACGACAGAAGCTGCGAACAGTCACAGCCTCGGTAAAACAGTCTATATGACTGTTATATTTAACATCCCACCACGAGGGTTATATGTGGCACAAGGGCGAGTATAACGTGGATAATCCGAGCCGGTAGGCTCGGCCAAATATGTCCCCATAGAACCCGAATAAACGGGTTCGAGTTTGTCTACCTCCCCGGATGTAAGACAGGAGCTGCGAAAAGTCACAGCCTCGGAAGAACAGTATATCACTGTTCCTCCTGAGTTTACTTTCCTATTACTTTTTAGTAAGAGTCCATAATAGCCTCACTTGAGGGAAGACACTACAACATTAATATTACGCATAAAAACAAAAGGAACATTTTTATTTACCGATGCGTTTCATTGTCTGATGGACTTTATCAAAAATGTAAGGATTACATTTTGCAGTAAAAAAAACATGCAAAGTTTAAGAACGCTCATAAATATTCTTCAGGCCAAATGTGAAAGTATATATATATATATATATATATATATATATATATATATATATATATATATATATATATATATATATATATATATATGATGACGGAACAAAATTACAGACACCAACAACTTTGATGTTTTTACACTCCCGAAATGAACACCACCAGAACGAGTTGAGTGATGTCATAAGTGAAGATTTAGTGCAGCTGTCGAAGTTCAGCTGTCATAGCCAATGGATTTTTGATAATTTAACACCGTTTTGATCACGGGATGATTCTAGAAAGATTGTAATTCCTTTAGGTTTCTCTCAAGCAATAGTAACAATTGTATAGAAGGAATATGTAAATTTTGGACAGACATCAGTGGCATGAGGAAACTCCGGTCGCCCACTAGAGATGCAAGAACGTAAATGTCGGTGTATGACAATGATTAGCCACCGAACAAAGAGGAATATTGCATCAATAACATCCTAATTCAAAGCTGGTGCTTCTCAATATTTCAGTCAACCCTTTTTTATATTCCTTAATCCTCAGAGCAAGGTTACTGTTATTAACACCAGCGCAGATTTTGAGAATTTGATCAGGCAGAAAAGTTTGCAAATAGACTACAGTGGTAGATACATGCTTTCGCATTAATGCTTGAAAAAGCTTTCCGAACCTCAAGTAATGACTTTCTTTAGTTTCATTTCTATTATAATGATAGGATCAGTGCTCACATAATGTTTCAAAATACATTTTCTTTCAGGCTATAAATAAACTGTAATGAAACAGATGTGCCGGTTAATGAAAATGCGTCTATTCTAATAAATAACACGAGACTTGAATATTTTTTATTTAAGATTTTATTACACTTCAGTACTTCCTCAATTATTCTCAGTCATTGTATCTGAAGTGTATCCCTGCCTGTGTATCTTTCATGCTTTTCTTGTCAGAAGAATTTGGCCCTCTCTCGACTGCTAAATTATTTTGACGTGGTGGTTTATATGATAGCATGTATAATATTTATTTCCAACCCTGCAAAACCGGATGCGTGTGTGAGGTCACATGCTTCTACATTTGTCGGCAAGGATTGACCTCAGGTCAAACTTATACCTGCCGTCCCTTGATCAGATTGCTTGCAAAAGCCCTTTCCGGTACAGTAGTACAGCACTTCTTTGGCAAGGAACAAATACTTCATCGTGAGTAACGTAAAAACTATAAACACATTATTATATTCTAAACAAAAGACTCTCCTATTTTCTATGCTATAGACAAATATTTGGATATTAAATAGACGTATAAGAATTATCTGAGACGATATGAAACTTTTCTATAAAATTCTTAATTACTTGTAATGTTGAATCACATTTTTCCAGTTAACGATTAGATTGCTGGATGTGTTGTCTTTATTGTTAGTCGCTCAGTGACGGACAATTTAACCTGTCCACACAATTCCAGAAATCAATTATTTTAAGTCTGAAAGACCAAGCATTGGTATGTATTACATGCTACCTACAGCCAACTATTTCAGCTGGGCACAATCCAACGAAACCTAGAATACTCGGTCTGAAATTATCGAACACGCAAAGTTACTTATGTGGTCATAAGGTCAGGAGGACAGATTACCTTTTGGTATGTTCAAGTCTCAAGCGATCAAGAACTGTCCAATTTTTTATTGGTATGAGTTGACCGCTGATATAACCCTTTGAAATTTTTGACTCAGCTTGGTAGAATCTTACCCATTTTTCTTTTTCTTTTTCTTTTATTTCAGTCACAATTATTCAACTTTTTCAGGTTTTTCTTATATTTTTCATTTCCTTGTCATCCTTACTTTTGATCCTATTTTATATTTTTTAATCTTTTATTCCTCATTCCTGTCTCCCTTCGTCCTCTATCCGTATATCCGTAATTGCTTTTTTCTTTGTCTGTTAAAACTACGCTCATTAATGGCTTGCTTAGTCATTACAATAATTTCAGCCCTTCTTATTACCAAACTTTAGTTTTTATAATCGGTTCCATTATGAATATTCGTAGAAAGTGACCATCAACATTCTTTGCATTATTCTTTTATTTTCACTGAATTTTCTATACTATCGTTTTATCTCCCTCTCTGTCTCAGTATAAGTACATGCCCCATTCTTTACTGGGCTTTGTTTTTATACTCTTGTTTAATGAAACCTCTTCCGTATTTTATTGACTATACTTTAATCAAATCACTCCATTCAAAATCTATTGGTCTTTTCGTATCTCAAAGTTTCATAATCCCTTGCATTTTTATTTCTTCACTTTCATTACTATGTATTGATCACTGATAAAATAAAAATTACTTTTACTCTTACTTATATTTACTTGTCTCTATTATTGAGGTAAATATATGTATCTCCAATCTAAATTACATCGATGTTAATAATTTTACAACCGTTTTGGAATCATTCGTTTCTATTAATTTGATTTGACTAAAATTGATTATGCAGTGGACTCGGACGGCTTCGGTGATTGATTTTTCTTGATTGAAGTTATTTTTTAAAACATCCATTCTGCATAGATCGCTAATTTATGCTTTTTAACTGAATTTTATTATATTATACATTGATTGTTGAATTTTCTAACTCTACAATTGGTTATTTTTACTGCCTCGTTTTACATATTCTCTCTGAAACGTTACTGTACACGAACATACCTAACTTTATTGATAATTCACTTTTCAGGGCCGCAATTATTCCTTGATTTTAACGTATTTAAAATGAGTTCTCAATTTTAGCAACAAGAATAAATTGTAAATTTTCCACGCTTAACTTGATGAAATTTCATATCATGTAACAAAAGATACGCCTAGAAAAATCACTTCTAATCAACAATTTACAGTATCAGTACTGTTATACATTTAAATCGATCTCAGTTTAAATGTAACATGGCAACGTTCTTCAGTTCATGATGCGACAAATCTACAATAAATGTTTCGTTTTCAAAACTAAATAAAGAAACATAAAGTATTGAAGGATTTCTTTGGAAATTTATCAAAACAGTTGATGAAACTTGTATTGCAGTATAATATTCTTTTTGCTTTCAAAATGTTTTGTAATTAATCACAAAACAATCAAAGAAATTCGTAAATTTATTAGGGGAAACGCAAAAAATTGGGTAAGAATTATACGAATGTATTTCTGTAGATGATTTTAAAATGTTTAATTGCAATTTATTTTCATTAATATGAATATGATTGACACAAAAGACAAAGTTCATGAAATTAATATCGTTTAATGGAACTTTTTCAAAGTAAACTTTATTAATAATAAGGTTAAATGCTTCAATTTTTATAATATATGTAATCTTATATTTGTCACGTTCAACTGGAGATGTGCATAATATTATTGACATCTTGTTTAGAATTCTGATACACTTGGTTACAATGAAATAGGTTTCTTGCATTTTGGTTATTTTGGTGTAATTAATGTTATTATTTTCAGTTTTGTTTACAGTTTATTTGTTTATCAAAAACGTTGTTTGGGAAGCCATTATTAATAATTGGTTGTTTAACATAATTGATTTCCTATGTACGATAAGTGATGAAATATGTTATTCCCAATTGATAAAATTTTAAATTCAAAATTATTTTGGATGCAGATTTAGGGCCTTTTTTCGTTAACTCTCGATTACCTAATATAAGTTGTAGGATTAACAAGATTCTTATAGATAGTAAAAAGAATTCAGTAAATACGCAAAAATCGAAGAAGCCGTATACAAGGATGTGTCTTCTCATCGGACTTATTCAATGTTTAGAGAAAGAACTAGAACTGAGAACCAGGATTATTGATAGAAATGTTGCGATCATTATTTCTACCTCAGAAATCAATGTCAGCCAAATTTTCACATGTTCATTTACATTCATATTTTGTATCTTTCTGTTATTTTATACATGTTTTCTTTTTAAACTTGCCCCATGCTTTAATGCTTCCTTGAGAATTTCTTTCTTTCATAAACTGTAGCGCGCCTAGACATCCAAAAATATTTGCTCTGGTTTGCGAAAAAATCATTGCTTGCATCTTCAATATTTCTAACTTTTTCTGTATACAAATATTTTAAAAACAGTAACAAACTTGGTCTCTTTCACTTCGCATAAAGATCAGTGAGACCCATTTGTTGGCTATCAACTCAGCAACAGCTGATCATAACACTCAAATCTGTTTTCTTAGGCCTGCATTTATCTGGAATCATCATTATTATTATTATCATCATTATATTTCGATTTCACGCTACCTACAAAGTCTGCAGGAAAACCTAGGACAGGTATTGGTGTGTTGTTATAGCTACATTTCATTTGTTTTTTCTAACATCTTTACTGTTACATGGACAAGGTTATTCTTAGTGTGTGGGCAGTACTTATCAAGACAATTTCTTGTTTTTCTCTTAAGCTGGGATTTCCATGGATTTTTTCAATGTGTTTTTGTGTACTTTTTATTTCTGTTGTTGTTGTTGTTGTTGTTATTATTATTATTATTATTATTTCTTTTGATTTCTCTTGTATACACATTTCCATTCAGGTCCTAATCAGAGACCTCATATCAGAAATGACTTCATGACATTTTCCACTGATCATTTTGTAAATAAAACCCTAAGATCATAAACATTTTACATAGATAAAGCTCTACAAAAATGTACTCACAAGTACAGATCACATATCGTAACGTGTGAGTTGTACACAAGTAAAATCTTTGTATTTCTTTAATGCGTCCATGTCTGGACACATACAGACGATTGGCATCAGACTTTGGATGATGCATGCGGTGGTGAGTGAGAACTTTTCTCGTTTCGACATCCATTCGCTTAATGTAAGCTATAGTTAAATTAAGGATGTTGAAACTGCATTGCACCAGAGGAAGAGCCAAAAGTGTCCGATATTCTGTCCTGTGAATTCAACACGGTATTTAACACCAGACGCACACGTCTGTAGCATTTTCTTACTTTCTCCTTCATTTGAGTATGCTGTATTCCATCTCTTTCGCTGAATGCTATGTATCTATAGGCTTCTTCATGTTCCAGTTCTCTAATCTTTGTGACAAAATCTGGACCTATTGAGTGTGTTTCAGCAATTCTCCCTTTATTGAAAGTTACTTTTCTTGAATGCACATTTATCTGAGCCGAGATCCATATCGATGTCATCACTGAAACATTTTACAGTATTCAGGAGACCCTTCAACTCATTGTTGTCTTTGGCAAAAAGTTTGATATCATCCAATTAGAATATAGGCGATTAAACACATTCTTTTTCCTTTATATATTTTATTATTTTATTATAGTTATTACTGTTTAGTTCATACGAAAGGAAGATTAACGACAGATAGAACAGAAGAGGTGACCGCGAATCTCATTGAAAGATTCCTCGTCGGATATTCAAACAATTGAAAGTGGCAGTACCTTTGGTGTGATTTAGGTATAATGTCGTTTTCCACGGTTTCATGTTATATTTAAGGAAATTTACTAGTACCAAGGAAATTTTGTAAATTTTCAAAGCCTTAAGGATCCAATATTTTATTTTATCGATAGAACCTAGAACGTTTCTTATATCGTCTTCTTCTCTGTGCCTTTAATTGCAGTTTCTGTTTAAGTATTTCCTTGATTGGCAGAATTTCATTTACTGCTTTAATTTTATATTTCCGTTTGATCTTCTTGCTTTCCCATGATAAAAAACATTTGAATTTCTTGATCTCATCTTCTATCGATAATTCACATCTCATTTTCTGAAAGTCTCGCTTTAACTTTGCTTTCCAAGTTTGCTCTTTTTTTCTGTTGTTTAATCTTTTATTTTTCTTGACATTAAGATTTTCAGTAGCTGTTGCACATATGACATTATTTACTTGGGCAGGTTTATTCTGAGCAGATAATAATCGCAGAGTAAATGATGCCAGTTTTTGGGAGATCTACAATCTTGGTCTGAATTCCGATTCTCCATGAGCGCTGATATCATATGGAAGAGTGAGGTCAGTAACTTGAAACTTGCCATTCTCCTGATCTATAACATAAAGTCGGATCTTCGTGTTTCCGTGACATCATTTGTTTGAACTGAGAAATAACATAATATATTGTCTCCTTGGATAGATTCTTAACCTTCCCATTGAGAATTGTGCCACAGAGATTTCTTCTTAGGTTAAAGTTGACATTGATGATGGTAATTGTTCTGATGAACTTTCGTCTATAGTACTTAGACATTATGAATTTAATTTTACCTAGATTGGCGGCAAGGTCTCATCATTTTATACATGAAATGGATAGATGCAACCGTAAGTTCTATGATAATAGTTTCTTCTGTCACACTTCTCGCTTGTAAAACTCTCTTCCGGCTTCTTGCTTCCCAGTCAACTTTGATCTTCAAAAATTTAAATACAATGTCAATCGTTATCTTCTGTCTTCTTATTTCTTGGTCTTTTATTATCTTCTCTCCTTAATAGTAGTTTTTCTCATATTCTCTATCACACTTGCGTCCTAGTGGTTTTATTGCCTTGCTTGGAGTGAACTGATTAAAAAAAGAGAGATAGAATTGAAAGAATTAAAGAAAGAAAGAAATATAGATAGATAGATAGATAGATAGATAGATAGATAGATAGATAGATAGATAGATAGATAGATAGATATGGAGCAATCTTTATAGAGCGTGAGTGAGAAAGCGAGAAAGATTATATAAATTAAATGCTATTTTTCACACGCACACAAACAATTTCTTCCTATATCAAATATTATTTGATTAATTTTAGTGTAATTTACAATGTAAATCTATTATTATTTTTTTGCTTGCTTACGTCTGTCTTATTGAATGAATGGAATTGGGTTTGTCCAAGTTTACAAAATTGAAGAATATCTTTTTATTAAGACAGCACTTAGTTTGAGCTGTTGCAATTGAAAACATTAATTAACTGTCCAAAGTTCTTGCTTTCTTCAAGTGAAGATGGTTCACTATGACGTACTATACAGAATCTATCTTACACATTTATAAGTCTACCGTTCATCCATGCTTTGAATATTGCTATCACATCTAGTCTAGTGCTTCTTCTATGGATTTAGAGATTTTGACAAAATCCCAAAAAGAATCTGCAATGTTATTCGTCCTGTCCTGTCAGTACAACTTCAGTCACTTTCACACTGTCTTAACATAGCATCCCTATGCATTTTCTATAAAATATTTTCTATATTTTATGGTAACTGTTCTGATTACTTTTCTTCTGTGGTATCTAAACTTTATGAATTTAAGTGCAGTATTAAATTGATGGAAAGGTCGCATCATTTTACAGTTGAAATATCTATATGTAACCGTGAAATGTATGCAGAGAGTTTCACCTCTCGCACTTCTCGCTTGTGGAACTTTCTTCTAGATTCTTGCTTTCCAGTCAATTTTTATCTTCAAAAATTTAAATGAAAATGTCAATCATTATCTTCTGTCTTCTTAATTTCTGTTCTGTTATTGTTCTCTCTCCTTAATAATGTTTTTCTTTTTCTCATATTCTCTCACACTCAGCAATCCTTTGCATGTTGGTGGCTTTATTTTCTTGCTTGTGGTGAAATGATTAAAAAATAACTTGTGTACCTGTCATTTTCTGCCACTGCCTCAGGCTGATGCTCATATGACATACTTCTCAATGGATTATCCTATCAATCCAATTACGTCGTCGCTTATCCTTCTATGCCAACTTCGAATATTCAGCGTATATATGGTTAACTGTCTCGTCAGATTACCCACATATCTTTTACTTAATTTCTTCCTGTGATCCGTCTATTCTGGCCTTGATTGCATTCATCTGGTAGCCTGCTCCTGTGCTACAAATCTGTCTCTGTTTCTCACTTTAGAAAAACATCTTTCACACAAAGCCAACTCTCAGCTGTCTCTTTCTGTTTAAAAACTGACCATGAAGCTTCTTTTTTTGTAACTTGTCATGCCACCTCTCCTTATTCCGCTTCTTTGCTGCAGTCACTGGCACTTCCAAATCTCCATGCATCCTATGTGCAGTTGTCAGAAGCAATCCATAACATAATTCTCAAGTTCCAGTGAAGCTAATAACAACTTCTTCAACACTCACTAATACTCTACTTCCATTTTAATTTCTTGGAATATACAGCCTTTAAACATCAATGTATTCATCATGCATATTCAGCTACTTACACGTTCTTCTGTTCATCTCCACTAATTCTAATTTATTCCAATCTAAGAATTCTACAGAATAGTGAAGCAGACATTACGCAAATAACAATTCTTTTTGTGATATTTCCACCATTTGGTTTTGTCTCAAGATTTTTCCTTACACGTTTTAAATACTCTCCTTTTTCTTTCATTTCAGTTTACTTCACTTCGTTGACCTATGTTAAGATACTTATAGTCCTCTCCCTCTTTCAAAGATTTCTTGACATCTCCCTGCAGTAATTGAATTTCCTTTCTATTTTTACGCTATTTTTACTCTATTTTTACTCTCTTAATACTTTTGTTAATGCCTAATTCCATTCCAATTTCTTCACTGACGACACGAACCGGTTGAATCAAAGACTCTAAAGCCTTTTCATCCCGGCATACAATTTCAAGTCGTAAGTAGTTGATGTTTTGCCCATTACTAGCAAATTCATAGCCACTTTCTACACTCCGCGGTAGTGATAATGGGATCAGACACATAACAAAGACAAGAGGTGAATTTTCGTAACATAATTCCTCTTATTTAGACTTAAACTTAATTACTGGATTTGTTTCAAAATCTCCAATCATATTGCACAATTTTTAATTTCTCTTTTAAATCTCTATTATTTTTCCAGTCTCTTACTCTTTTTCAGTTGTAATTTAAATTGGTATAATTACAGCACCAATATTTCCTCGTTTGTTTATTTGAGTTTTATGACCTATCATTGATTGTTCTTAATTTTATTGCAAATCCTCTCTAATCCGCTATGCGTGGTGGTCTTTTAACAGTTTCCAACATTTCAAATTTTACAAATGAAAACTGCATTTCAAAACTGGAGGTAAAATCAGTGAGCTGTGAATTGTCATGATGGAATTATTATGTTGTCAACGAAAGTAAGAAAAGACTGACCATTAATTATGAGAATATGGTATGCATGGCGATGAGCAAAAGGGACAGCTCAAGATGTCCGTTAAACATCGGAGACGTCAACAATAAACACGAGCAGAAATTCAACTATCTAGACAATAGAATAACGACGAGAATGTTACACAAAAATTCTAAGGTGCATAGCAATAGCGAAAGATGCGAGACAAGGTATCGAAAAATAAAGTTACAAACTAAGAAAGTTGAACTGCTCTGAGATGTCTACTTTTCTTTATGAAATTTACAGCTAAATAATTTGTCACAAATGAAGAAATGTTTAGAAGCGTCAAAGGTGTTATTCTAATAGCCAATAGTGAGAACACCATGGACAGAGCATTTAACAAATGCGTAGATTATTAAAAGTTGTTGACAACAATCTGAAAGAAGGCTTGGAGAAATTAACATTCACATGATACATCGAAATCAAGATAAGTATAGGGAAACAATGAGTATGCTACTTGACAAATTTATACAATGAATGGAAGAACAAGTGCCACAAATAGCGAGGTCATTAAAGACAAAGTATTGCTGAAAACACTAAAATACTGGACGGACTGGTGAGTCATTATCACCTACATCATAAGGGAAAATAAAATATTTTTCACTTTTTAGATTTCCATTCAGTTTTATTTTGTTAAATAATTTAACCAAATATTTTCTCATTCTGAAATTTAAAAAGATTTTGCTAACCATGTGTCGTATAATAAATAACAGAAATAGCTTTTAAAAGTTTGGAGGTTTATTTACTTTATTTTTGTCATTATTATAGATCAGTGTACATAGACATGTCTCTGTTTATCTTACAAACATTCAGTCCTCCGCAAGGTATTTTGGGAGAGAAGCTTGACCTGAATTCCGATAACACATGGACTAATATTTGTTTCTGATTGGATAAGTATGTATTCCCTAATTCCTAACGCCATAGCTGCATCTAAGAAGAAAGTAAGAAGAAACCATATATTAATATCATACCAACTGCTATTGAATAAATTGTAAGTATTAAAAAAATAGATTTCTGTTACGGATCATTCAGAAATCTAATATTCTAATAAAGAATTTCAATCGCCTCAACATTTCGTTTGCCTGAAGAGGACTGACAAGTTACGTACGTTGCCCGAAGGCAAGCGTCATTGTATAAACAGGACCGTTTAACTTTTTTAATTTTTTTTACAGATTTTATTCCTGTTTATTCACTTTTCTTTGCTTCTTTTCCATTTTTCTATTTTTTTTTGTTTTTGTTTTGCTAGCTTTTCCCTTCTTTTCCTTTTTTATTTCTTTTTTTTACTCTCTTCCTTTCTATATTTCTGTATTAAATAATCGTGGAAATTCCACCAGATTTTTATAATACTAATTTTTTTATTTATTAAATTATAAATACCGTTTCCTTGCCAACCAGAATTCCTGCTTCCAAGACTTTGAACCCAGCCTTCCAGAAGTTTAGACAAGACCCAGTATCACAAGAGAGATTGGATTTTTTTAATCATTTCACCCCAAGGCGAGAGTGCCACTAGTGCGCATGAGGTTAGAGAGAGTAAAAGTGAGAGAAAAGACTGGGTATTGACTGGTTTGAGAAAAGGAGAAAAGTGAACGGGATTCAAGTGAACAGAAATGGCGGTTGACGTTGCATTTACATTTTTGAATATTGTAGTTGTCAGAGAAGCAAGTAAATGGAAGGGAGTTCAAGTGTCGGGAAGTGCGAGAAAAGAAACACTTGGAAGTGGCGGCTATATTTAAGTATTTCACCTGTAAAAGGGTTGAAGCAAGATGCTTAAATTAATGTAGTCGGGACTCTGATGAGAAAACTTTCTAGTACGACACAATGAACCAACTTCCCTTGCGGTAAATTGATTCAATGTAGTTGTTCCAATTCAAGTCAATTGAAAACGTGAGGCCAAGAAGGCGCAGTGAGACGCTCTCCAGCCATGCTGATGGCGGACAAGGAAGTTTCTCTATGTTTGGTAAATGAGAGCAGTTTAGTTTAGCGGGGATTAAAATTTACAGGCCATATCCTGTCCCAATTAACCAGTGATTAGAGGTCATTTTCAAGAGCAGCGGCCAGGTTAACTTTGTAATACCGTAACCCTGAAGCCTACGTAGAAGACCAGAATGCCAAACCCTGTCAAATGTCTTTGAGATATCTAGAGTCACAGCACGAGCTTCCCGTTATTATCAAGAGTTTGATATACATATTCAGTGATGGCCGTAAGCACATCAGTGGTAGATCTGTCAGAGAGTAGGTTGTGAGAGGTAAAATGCTTAACTACTTCAGCATTCATTAAATCCTCAAATACTTTGCGAAATGCGGTAAGTGACTAATTTTTTTTTTAAAAAAGTGTAATTGATAAGGTTTAATTAAACTATTATTAAAATTCGGAACAAGGCTTACAGAGGATATAAGGTATATTTCAAACCTAGATTTATACAGAGTGTCACTTATTCGATATACAGTGTTAAGGTTCCCGAGTAGGTTTAAGATATAAAAAAAATGAAAAAAGAGACTTTTTTCAAGGTAAATTTGGAAAGGTTGGTACGGGTTGATAGCATCTTTGAGCAAATATTTAGTTACTATTATGTGGCGGGAATCAACACTTTGGATATTAAATATTTACGGGTTCCTGGAAAATTAATCTCACAAGCAATATTTGTGGTCTCAATACGAGTCCAAGTAAAAAAATAGGTAACACAAAACTACAGATAATAAAACAAACGACAATGCATGTATTAACAATAACAAATTACGTTTCACGAAAGAAAAACATGGAACTAGCAATAAGAATGTGCTTGTTTGCGCACGTGTGTGCGTGTGTGTGTGTGTGCGCGCGCACGCGCGTAACAAGCGTGTGTGAAGTCAAGAGAGAAAAACCATGATTTGAACGTGCCTCAGTGGGTGGGTGGATCACTTTACCTTTCCTTTGTGTTGCGACTAAATCTTAAAACCAGAATTGAAAAGATGTAAAAGAGGCTGGGGAGAGAAATACACGCCTTTTTATAGGTATAATGTGCGACGGTCTTTTGGCAAAAAAATCAAGTGGGATAACTCACAAGGTAAACAAACCATGGAGATACAAGCATATTCATTTTAAATGAGGTAAATGTAGAAAAGGTTAGCCGATGTAAGGTCTTAAATAAAGTTTTAATCGCTTCGGTTCAGCTTAATTCATATCCCTGAAAAACGTAAAATCGACGAATGGTCTATTTCAGCCGGGTATTTCAGGAGTTTATGGCTTTAATCTGCTTGCAATAGAAAATCATAGTTAATCGATCACCCAGGAAGTAATAGACCTCTAAAATCGGTTTCAAACTGCTACGTATTCAGTATATTTCATACTTAGGAATTCCTAGTATCCCATAAGACAGGGCTTTATATGAAGAAACTCTTAAGAAGTGTGTTCTTTAAAGTTTGCGCCAGAATGTATAAAAACAACGTAGATTGTATACGAGGATAGATTGTTTTTTTTTTTTTTTTGCATAAATGAAAATTAATATTATGAAGAAATTGAAAACATTTGTTTATTGTAGACGACTCACTTCTCTTTTTCTCTCCCACAAATGCAGAGAGAAAGGAGAAGAAAGAGATAAAGAGGGGGAAAGAGAGGGGGATAGAAATAGAGAAATAGAGAGAGAGAGAGACGGGGAGAAAGAGAGAAAGAAGGAAAGGGAGAGAGTGAGTGATTTTGCGAAACTACGAATGCACGTATGCGCATAAATAAGTCTTCCAAAGATGCCATTAGAAAATTTGATAAATATCACTTTATTTTTTATCAGAATTCATTTTAATCTTCCTAACAAGAGATTAACTGTGTATTTATTATTTTCTGTTAATCTTTTTGTATCAAAGACAATTCTCAAAATAGAATATGTCATCACCACAAAAAAAGAAAATTACTAAATTTTCAATTTAGAAACATAAAACCTGAAAAAGATATTAAACAGCATAAATGATTGCGCAAAAAACAGAAAATGTAAACAAATAAAGCAAAAAACAAGAAAAGACGTAAAATAATTATTGAAATCACTGTGCAAGGTCTTCAATTGCCTTTCTGATTAATGGCTCCATTAACCAACCAACTTGTGTTTATATTAACATTCAAGCAGCCACAATTCCTGAATATTTGGGAATAAATAGATATATTAACTTTCAAGCCCAAGAATACATACGTAAGAGCAAGTTTGTGTGTATCGCATGAATAGATACACACACATACAATATTTCTGCCTTCTCTAAATACACAGATATATTACCTGTTATCAAAATATAATCTTAACAATATGTATGTATGTATGTATGATGTGTGTGTGTGTGTGTGTGTGTGTGTGTCAGACAACTCATTAATAAACTGCATAAGGATCATAGTAACAATAACAAAATACTAGCAAAATCAAACAGTAAAAACAGGCTTATACTCGAAGCTATACTCATACAACAAAAACAAGCACTGTGACACTGAGATGGTGAGGTGGTTAAACCTTAAGCAGGAAAAGAAAAGGGTTAAGCCACAAATGAAATACAGACTGGAAGAGACAGAAAGAGGTGGGGAGAGAGAGAGGGGGGATAGAGTGGAGACATTTTCCTTGGTGTGAATGGAACTGTCTGGATTTCTTCTCTCCTAAAGTTTATTTTTCTTATCTATCGAGAGTCTGGTATGCGGACGAAAACAAATTTGGGGAACAATTTTATCTCTTTCTTGGGAAATTAGGAAAGCACATGTCAGCGGCGAACAGAAAAGCAGATGAGAATTATATTTTTATTAGCGAAAACAAATCGAGAAATGGAAACATAGAATGAACTCGCTGCGAAGTTTAAGATTATGAAAATCGATCAGTCATAATAGGCAGGTGATCTGGTCTGTATATCCGCTGAGACGGCGGCCGGCACAGGGATGGGAAACAAAGAGCCTCTTTGTTGAGAAATTAGTTAAACAAATATATTTTAATTGACGAAAACAGATTGGGATAGAAGTTTATCTCTTCCTGGAGAAAATGGGAAAACATATTATTAACGGAAACAGAAACAGATGAGGATCATATTTTCATTGATGAAAACGGAAACAAAGAAGGAACCCCTTGTCTTAGGGTTGAGGTTATGAAGATCAATCATGTCGTGCAAATGAGGTGTTCTGTTTTATACAAAAGGCACCAGAGAATTGAATTAATGAGGCAAATAAGCCATGCGCTATCTCCTACGCATTTTAAAAAGTAGATTTGTCACAAAGACAATTATGCGCTCTGAGAATTGGGCAGAGTTAGAATACCGATAAGAAAGGAAGAAGGGGCAAAGTTTAGCCCCACCTGTGCAGAGTAGCAGTGAGAGTTGTGAAGTCAAGCAGGTTGGAGATAAGGGAAAAGCAATCCCATTGACTACTCCCAAGGACGGTGGATAATTTTCCAAATTTGAAAAGTTGATTAAGAAAGCGAAGATAGGGAACAAAGAAAGCTCTTATTAAAATCAATGTGAAAATTAAAGAATCAACGAAATTCAAGAACCCTTCGGTACCACGCTAGTTTTGGGCCGAAGTGCATATAAACAGATGACTTTGGGGAGCTCAGTGACTTTGAGATTCCGCACTGAGCACCTCTGAAATCCACGCCAGCTACCAACCAGAATTCCTGCTTCCAAGACTTTAAACCCAGCCTTCCGGAAGTTTAGACAAGACCCAGTATCACAAGAGAGATTGGATTTTTTTAATCATTTCACCCCAAGGCGAGAGTGCCACTAGTGCGCATGAGGTTAGAGAGAGTAAAAGTGAGAGAAAAGACTGGGTATTGACTGGTTTGAGAAAAGGAGAAAAGTGAACGGGATTCAAGTGAACAGAAATGGCGGTTGACGTTGCATTTACATTTTTGAATATTGTAGTTGTCAGAGAAGCAAGTAAATGGAAGGGAGTTCAAGTGTCGGGAAGTGCGAGAAAAGAAACACTTGGAAGTGGCGGCTATATTTAAGTATTTCACCTGTAAAAGGGTTGAAGCAAGATGCTTAAATTAATGTAGTCGGGACTCTGATGAGAAAACTTTCTAGTACGACACAATGAACCAACTTCCCTTGCGGTAAATTGATTCAATGTAGTTGTTCCAATTCAAGTCAATTGAAAACGTGAGGCCAAGAAGGCGCAGTGAGACGCTCTCCAGCCATGCTGATGGCGGACAAGGAAGTTTCTCTATGTTTGGTAAATGAGAGCAGTTTAGTTTGGCGGGGATTAAAATTTACAGGCCATATCCTGTCCCAATTAACCAGTGATTGGAGGTCATTTTCAAGAGCAGCGGCCAGGTTAACTTTGTAATACCGTAGCCCTGAAGCCTACGTAGAAGACCAGAATGCCAAACCCTGTCAAATGTCTTTGAGATATCTAGAGCCACAGCACGAGCTTCCCGTTATTATCAAGAGTTTGATATACATATTCAGTGATGGCCGTAAGCACATCAGTGGTAGATCTGTCAGAGAATAGGTTGTGAGAGGTAAAATGCTTAACTACTTCAGCATTCATTAAATCCTCAAATACTTTGCGAAATGCGGTAAGTGACTAATAGGGCGATAGTTAGAGGGGTCAGAATGTTTTCCAGAGTTCCTAAAAACCGGAACTACAGAGGAGGACTTCTAACAAGCTGGGAAGCAGCATGCATAGAGGCAATAGTTGTAGAGTTTGGAGAGAACTGGGACCAGTTTGACACTTGCCTTATGGATGTCTAATTTAGAAATGATGTCCGAGACCAATGACAGTGTTATGCGCATATCACTCAGTTCTAGGGAGGAAATCAGGTGTGGGTATTCCAGATGAGTCGAGTGTTGAGTTAGAAGAGAATTTCCGGGCATAGCATTCCATCTGCTCTAGACCTCATGACTTTGAATTGATTGAATTGGAGATGGATTGATGATTTGCTGTTGTTCAGCACACTCTGGCAGAGCCAGCAATAATCTCTGAAACAGAACTTGCGAGATGCTATACGTTGTTTCATTCTATCAGCAAACAGTAGATTCGCTTTATTGAGGACATGCTTGCAGTCGTTGCGAGCAGAGGCAAAGAGACGTCTGTTGTAATAAGACGTGACGATCTGATACAGACGGAAGAAGTGATTCCTATAGGCTATAGCGGCTGAGCGTGAAGGAGAGAACCAAGGAGATTAACGCGGTTTAACTTGGTATTTCCTTGCTGGAATGAAACCATCGATGCCGACTTTCACACAGAAGGATACTTCAGATGCGCATTTTTGAACAGGATGATTAAAAATTTCTTTCCATGGAACGTCACGAAGGAAATCACGGAACGTCCCAATCTGTTTGTTGATAACAGAAGGATATTCTGTCGGTAGGATGTTCTTGGCTGGTGGGGGAGAGGAAGCAGATGCGAGAAGGGTTAATTTTTGTTGTACCAAAGAGCTATATAACCCAACTGGAGATTAACCCCACAAATCTCACGTTTTATTTTTTTGTAGTGAAGATATTTCTCCTTAATGTGTCCCGGTTTGACTACGAGACTACGACGACATTCAACTGCTCTGAAATCGGGAACACATCGTGAGCAGAGTTGGTGTGTATCGAAGCGGCTAGCGACCAACAACCAGCTTGGATCAGCGTCAGCCTTGAACAGCACAGAGTTAGCCCGTAGTTGAAGCTTCGTCCTAAAACCCTGCGGACGGGACCACTAAACGTTGTTACACAAACGGGTGTAGGCGGTGGCGAAAGGTGTTACACATCAATAAATAAAAATGGT
This sequence comes from Acanthosepion esculentum, assembly GCA_964036315.1. Lineage (NCBI taxonomy): Eukaryota > Metazoa > Mollusca > Cephalopoda > Sepiida > Sepiidae > Acanthosepion > Acanthosepion esculentum. The sequence continues at coordinate 39,034,123 of OZ038500.1, read as the reverse complement.
TATAACTTATAAGAGCCCGAATTCTCAAATGTATATAAAATAATAAAATAAAAAACCCGTCACACAAACGCTTACATCACAACACTCTCTGCTTACATCTCAACACTCACTAATTTTACATAACTCACCTATCCCGATGGTGACTTAAGAAAGTCGAAAGCTTGTGCCATATTTCTTGTACTTTTCCAAAATTAACTTAAATTCTGTGATCCATTTTGCTTTTTAGAGATGTAGGCGACCACGGCTCTCTAAAAATTGATTTTTTTATTATCTGTGAATTGCTATGATTTCATGGGAAACAGTTTGAAGTGATTTCCTGTTGCCTTCTCCACAAGGTTTAATTCTGAGTATTACTCCTTTACTGGTTGCTACCCAAAGCTGTAGAGCTTAGTCTACCCTGTTATGTAACCTCTAGCTGGAAAGAAAAGAGATGAATCCATACTTTTCCCAAGTGCATAAGTGCGAAAGTGAAAGGAACAGATTTGATCAGAATTTCAATTTGCTTTGCCGATTCCACTTTCCGTGATGAAAACTGTTACACTAATCTCAATAAAATCGATTTAAACACCCTGATATATTATTGAACATTTTCTTTATTGAATTAGAATGCACTGGCATTCTGTTTAACTTTTTTATGCTTCAATTTATTTAACAATTCATTCTGAATTTTAAAAATGTTTAAAAATCAATCCGCATTTTCTATTCTATTTTTGTAAAATTGCTCTATAAAAAATAACCCATGTAAATGTATATGTAGTAATGTGGAAAGAAGTGGAGATCTTAAATAACATGTACATATTATTTGGGATGCACCTTTTGAGTTGAACAATCAGGAAAAGGTAGGATGACATTCTGACTTATGAGGAAAAGGGTGCATTGGATAAAAAAACTTGAGAATCACTGTTGTAGCATATAAAATTCCAGCTTTTAAAAATAGGTAAAAATATCTAGTTGAACTATCTGGTGAGCTAATGCTTATCAAAACACTATAGACTACAACTAATTGTACAAGACCTAACTTTCTAATACTGTAGTATTAAATGAAAACACACAAATGTCTATAAGAAATCCTAGGAAAACTTGATATTTTCCCGAAATATTTACTTGAACCAAACCGCCTGCACACGGACAAAAATAATCGAGCAAAAATAGATAAAATAAAAAAGGACGTAAGACAAGAATGTGTTACCGGATTTATTCAGCCTCAATGAACACGGCATAAAGAAAAAGGAGAATGATGGATTTTATATGCTGTTAAATACGATAAACGGTTACCTTTGAAGCCATTGAAACTGGAAAAATTTCCAATGTCTGAAGACATTTTGAATGTGAAAACACGTTTAGGTTTGAACATTTGGGTGGCAAAATGAGTTTTCCAACCCTTTTCGAAATATTCTCATCCAGTGAGTGTTATACATTGGTTAAACTTTTAAAAGTATCAGTCATCTCAGTTTCATTTGGCATCCGTGTTTTCCTTTCTTGGTAAGAACAAACGGAATTATTTTTACATTTCTCGAATCTCACAAAATGTAAGAGTGTTCATGAAAAATATTGCTCATTTGTGTAAGGCTATTTCTTCTCATCAATAACTTTAGCTCTTACATTGTTTCTAACTCGATGAAAGAAACGGAAAAAATGGTCTTATCGAAAGAATAATAAAAAATAGTTATGTTAAATGTATTCCAACCTATCAAGATTTTATTCTTATTTAATGTCATTAAAAAAATTTATTCTTAGCGGTTAGGAAGATAATTTATAATCGTACGCCCAATGTGTCTAACGGAATTGAAGGAAGCTTATAATGGGTGAGTGTGTCTGTCTGTCTGTCTATCTGTCCCTCTCTCTCTCTCTCTCTCTCTCTCTCTCTCTCTCTCTCTCTCTCTCTCTCTCTCTCTCTCTCTACATACATATACATATATATATATTATATATATATAGGTAGGTAGGTAGGTAGATAGGGAGGTAGGTAGGTTAGATAATTCCTGTGCTCCTTCAGAAATAGTTGCTGTATGCAAGAACACCTGGTACATTGGCTAAAGATGTTGTTTAGATCCAGTGACTAGACCCAAAGAGTTGTGAGTTCAATATCAGGCCACAGCAGTGATGAACTAAACTTGGAGAGTTGAGTTAAAGGGAAATTACTGAGACATCCGGAAGAGGCATGGCACGTGGAACTAAAACAATCTACCTCCGATGGACGAAATAAAGGTTTCGACTCGAAATTTCAATCACCTGAAGAAAGCCGAGGGTCACAACGGCCGAAACGTTGTGAATATGGCAATTTAGATGAGGATAACAATCCGAATAATGTAAATAATGTAAGTAATCATAATACCTCATCTCAGAGATATAGACAAAAATTTTCAAGTAATACACTGTTTTTAGTGAACTAGTACTATGGATGCACGCCAAAGCCTCAAGCTTTAGAGACATGTGATCAAAATGAGTTACAATTAGTGTACATTACTATGTAGTTTGCAGTTATACAAGGTAACCAAAAAAGTTCTGTCCGTTTTTAAAGGAAAAAAAGAAAACGCTTCACAGTATGTGTAACTTATATTTAGTCTTCGAAGTAATCGCCATCGGCATCCAGCACCTTCTGCAAACGTGTCTCCAGCTGTTCAATGCCCTTGCGGTAGAACTCGGGGGGGGGGGGTGACGCAAAGAAGTCCGTGAGGGCTTTGCTCAAGTCTGCTTCATTGGTGAAGGATTTCCCACGAAGATGATTATCCAGTGAGTAGAAGAGGTGGTAATCGGATGTCGCAGGGTCAGGTTAATAAGGTGGATGGCACAAAGTGTCCCACCCAAGTTGCTGTATTGTATCCCTGACCACTTGCGCGACATGCAGCCTGGCGTTGTCATGGAGGAAAAGCACACCTTTGCGATTCACCAGTGCTGGCTCCTGGCGCAATGCCTGTTGCACACGTTTCAATTGCTGCGAGTATAGGTCTCCAGTGACCGTTTGGCCCGTTGGTAGCAGTTCATAATGAACCACTTGACGACCTGTCCACCAGACACAAAGCATAATCTTGCGTAGGTACATAGGCGGTCTTGCGGTGTGAGGAACAGCATCCTGAGGAGACAACCAATGTCTGGAACGCTTGGGAGTTTCGTACAGAACCCACTTTTCATCACTGGTAAGCACTCGATTGAATAAGGATGTGGTACGGTGGCGAGACAGCAGTGATACGCAGGCTGCCACTCGTCCCTTGTGGATCCCCAACAGCGTTTGCGGAACACACTTGCTCACTTTGTACGTCTTACCTAGGGGGTGCAGGTGAAGTCTAACTGTTTCATCGGAAAGGTTGAACTGTCTTGCAAGTTCACCACACGTTAGACTACTGTCTTCTTCAATGGACGCCTTCAGGACTCCGTCATTCAAGACCTGTGGTCGTCCACTGCGAGGCTCATCATGGAGAGACAAATCTCCCGACTTGAATTTTCGAAACCAACGCCTTGCAGTACGTTCAGCACTATCCCCAAACGCTTGACATATGCGGCGACTTGATGCAACTGCAGATAAGCCCACTTTGAAGTCGTAAAGCAAACAACCCCGAACGAAATCTCTAGACACTTCTTATAACCGATGGCCGGGCACGGTGCGCGTGTTTTTTATAACGTCTGATGTTCCTACTTCCGGCTGTCCCAATTTGAAAACAATTGCTACACGCATTTCGTATATATTTCAACTTCATTCAATGACTAATAAAAAACGGACAGAACTTTTTTGGTTACCTTGTAAATAACACTGTAAACTGTGCGCCTTCTAAACATTAAATTATCTTTCTGAAATAAGCAGCAATTTCAAATTACAATTAAAATTTAAAAGTGATGGTAATATTTTAACTTAAAATGTAATATTATAAATAACTTCATGTTGCAACAGGCACATTTACTTCAGAAACATATATTATGTACAGTGAAAAAAAATAAAAAATCTATTAAAGTGTTCTATTAAAGTTTATTTTCTTCTCCATTTTCATATAATAAAAAGATCCTGCATCTGACACTTTCTCTGTGTATCAATTGTGTACATAGTCTTTTTTTCGACATGTCTGATTGAATAAATTACAAATATTATGTCTGTTTATTTTGATCTTCATCCTTACATATTGACGAATATTTTTCCGTATATTACAATTAAATAAGGCAAGAAATGCACTGTAACAGTCCTTTTTGCGCCTCGATAAATCTCCTTTTACTAAAGATTATCTCGTATAAGCTTCCAACGAATTATTAAATCGTATATTCAGTTTAAATGAAGAAATAATTACATTTTCTATTAATTAAATTCTTTGTTATGTGAAAACGCATTATCCTTCTTACCACAACTTCAAGAGTAAAACTACATTCTTAAGATACAATTATATATCCAGACGAAACAATTAAACGATACAATTGCGTATTCCGGACGATACCGAACTGCAGTCAACCGATTCCAACATAATGACACGATAACAACACGAACGGCTATAAAATTATTTCGTTATACTACTGTGCTATAATAATAGTCGTACGGAGAGCTATTGGTTGGCATTTTTTGAAGAAGAAGAAGAAGAAACACTTAATTTCTGATTAAATTTCATAATAAATTCAAATGTTAATATCGAGATATTAATATGCCTGTTAAGTCCGCAGTGTTCCTAAAGTTTTTTTTTGTTTTTTAATCAGATGAATGTTACAAAGAAATAAGCCTAAAAAGCGTAAAGAAAGAAAGAAAGAAAGAAAGAAAGAAAGAAAGAAAGAAAGAAAGAAAGAAAGAAAATAAATATTATACGTCAGAATTTCGGAGACGAGATATTATGATTATTTCGAACTAATCACGGATAAAAGTCCTGATAAACCATAGATCAATTCCTAAGACAGATAAAATTATACTCCCATCCAATGAATATGTATGTTGACACAAGAAAGAAGAATCGACAGGCTTAAATTCTGAAATTACCGAGGAAAAACACCGGATGTGACAGGTTAAATTATGTAAACAATTTACACTATGAAAATAATTTTTTTTTTCAACACTGCTGAATAACACAATTACGACTGAGTAGTGAATTCGATCCTCACTGGATGCCCCATACTTTCGGCCTTGTGTCACATCTAAGCTACGCTTAGAAAATCATATACCCAAGGAACGTTGATGACTAGAACAGTCAAATCGAAGGTTGGAGACTAGAACAGTCAAATCATGTTGACATAAACGGTTCGCTACGAAAGAATGACTGCACTATTTTCCTACATTAAATCTGAAGTTGTAATTTTTTTCATGGAATCCATGAACGTTTATGTGTGGGGGGGGGGTGAGAACTCAGTCTTTTGGATAAGTCTTAAAAACATAAAAATGACAACGGATTCAAATCAAGAAATGACAACGACACCGACAGAAAACCTGAAAATGAAGTTTTATGAATTTTTATCTGTAAAAATACACCAAACAAATTTCCCTGTTCGGGATATTAAAACGATCTTACTCTTTGTGTAATATAAACGCATGTTCCTCAGCCACTCGAAGCAGATTTTATCATGTAAAACCTCACATGATAAAGCAATAAAATAATGTATGATAGAAGGTTAAGAATGCTTTCAAATACATTGTACCGCTCTCATATTTCTAAATTCTATATCTTGAATATAAGACTTAATCAAATATAATCTATTTAGCGCAAATATCTGAAAACTATTAAACAAATATTCCCATCTATTTAAAGATTAATTGAATCAGTTCTAACATGATTTAAATGCTGGCGCATATGAAATAACAAAAATGTATACAAATTTCCAGTTAGATAAATCGCAAAATATTCTTCATCTATTAGCTTGAGGTATTTTTCTAACAAAAGCAAACAAACGAAAGAGAACCTAACAGTTGACAGTTTTGATCTATAATCTTATGCAGCCTCCTAGACATACAAACTTGAATTTTTTTTCGAAAAAGCTGGAAACTTGTCTCATCTGACTAGGCAACATGATGTCATTTATTTGCAGTTCATTGTTGATGTTTCATAGCCCGTATAAATGGTACCTTTGTCGACAACGAAATCATATGGAATGACTTGTACAGTATAAAATGCATTGACTGATAGGTTAAATGTGCGTGCAGAAAATATTAATGAATTCAGAAGGGAAATTGACTTTCAAATTATCATATCTGCTGAATCTGAGAATAAAAAGGTGTATTTAAACAACACCTTACTTTGATGTAGATGAGGAGAACAAAAATTATCCAGTTCTCTAGAGACCAATTTCCTAGAAGCACATACACACTTGAAAATTTAAATGTTCTCTCTGGGGATGAAAAGGCTGTTTATCTGTATGTCGACTCGAATGGAATATGTCATAAGATCAGGTTTAAATAGGAATTCTCACACGTACGTGGGAATAGTAACAGAAATTGCTCCGTCTTTCAGTACTTCTCTTATTATGAAATGAGAACATTGTGTGGCCCGGAGGATTAAGTCCCTGGGGCGAAGTATATTATATTTATTTTAACCCTGATTGATGTTCTAGAAATGACAAATGACTTCTAATAACGCACTTTTTATAATTTTATATATAGTTCGATGTTATGTTTTGATGAAACAATGTTTTCTTAGAATCATCGTCATCATTATGAGGGCTGTTTCTCATCTTCAGTAGTTTTGTAAATATCTCTTACCGGTTCTCTCCAGCTCTACCTTGCCCTTTGTTAACTCACGAAAGTGATGCAGATCTTCCAACCACTTCTTAGGATCTCATTTTTTTATATATTTTCCATGTTAATAATGGTAACTAAACTTTTATTTTGTTTTAATTATTAGTTAATATGACATTTTAAATTCATACAATTAATATTAATGCTATCTATTTTAATGATTAAATTTGTTTCAACCTTATTCATTTTGCTTATATATATATATATATATATATGTGTGTGTGTGTGTGTGTGTGTGTGTGTGTGTGTGTGTGTGTGTGTGTGTGTGTGTACAGGATGCGATGGGTAAATTTTCGCCATTTTATATTTTTAATTTCGCGCATGTGCGTTGTTTTGTTTTTGTTGACTGTACAGTGTAGTAAGGTCACGTGGGCACCGTCTGTTAAAAAAGAGCACTATGACTCAAGTCACTCCGGCAGAAATTTGGAAACGGCATGCTGTACTGCTTGGCAATCGCGCTGGAAGCTCCAATTCGGACATTTCAGAGTGTTTGGGTGTCGATCAGAAGATTGCAGAGGATTCGGAAAGAGTTGAATGAGTCAAATGGTGATTACGGTGTTTGGAGTGATCACTGATGGTGGCGACGTTATGTCTCCATTCATCTTCCCACAGAGCCTCAACAAGGAGGCCTACATCAAGTCCCTTGAGGATGAAGTGCTGCCCTGGGTCAAGAGTGTGGTTGCCGGAAGACTATGTCTGGCAACAGGATTCTGCACCATGCAACACATGAAGGAGAACCCAGTCATGGCTGCCAGACAATTTCTACGACTACTTGATCCACCTAACTCCCCAGACTGCAATACCCCTTGATTATTATGTGTGTGGCACAGTTGAGCGAGAGACCAACAAAAATCGTTGTAACAACAAAGATGAACTAAAGGCAAGGATTATGCAGCATTCACCAACTTAAACAAGGAGACCGTTCAGAAGAGATGCAGGAGATTCAGGAGTCAACTTGAATCCATGGTTGAAGCTAATGGTGATTTTATTGAATAATTAGAATTTCAAGATATTTTTGTGTAGTTTTGGTAAATATATCTGTTAAAATGAAATGTCAGTGTTATTTTCATTTTTGCGTAATTTAGACGATAATTTATCCATCGCACCCTGTATATAGCAGTTAATATATTATGTGCACGGCGTTATTATTGTCAACTAATTTTAGTATATGCTAGTCGAATTAACCGCGTATTGCTGCGTGTCACATATTTTTTGTAAACAAATGATGATTGATTTTAAATCATTGTTAATAATTTATGGGAAAAATGATGCATTACTCAATGATCTTGCTGATGTGATCTCCATCTTTTGGCTTTCTCCTTCTATATTTTGGATAGGAGTTATTCTCTTGTTCAAATTTTAATTTAATTTAAATCAAAGGGAAATATCTGCGGGGACCCCCTTTGATCAAAATTAAATATACTTAACCAAGTACCCACTTGTTTAAATTTAATTTATATCAAAGAGAAAAAAATCAGTTGGTTTCCGCGAGGCACAAACCTCCTTTCATCAAAATGAAATATACTTATCCAAGTACCCTGGGTAATGAAGTTAGAGAATATATATGGTTATGCGGGTCTATCTCCAAAACCCTAGCAGGAGTTTGATAACAGACAGACAGATAGAGGCTACAACTTTATATATATAGATTCTTTAAAAGTCTTGCAACAGTCACTCGTTATTTAATTCATCAAATTGTGTAAATAAGTAAATTTTATGATCAAATTCATGTTCATTCTTTTCACTGAAAATCTGTAAACATGCAGCAGAAAAGAACAGTTCTTGCTTCATTTTTAAAAAGTCTTACTTATACTAAATACTGATAAACCAAGGAAAAAAAACTGATAACATGACACAATGACAGGAATATTCAAATGTTCATCGGTTTTTATTTTCTTCTCTAGTAAGAAAAATTCCTTTTTTGTAAGTAATTATCGCACACCTTGGCTGATCGATTTTTAATATTTGATTCATATTTTTTATGAACTGCACAGACTAAGGACGTTTATTTTTCAACATTCAGTATTTGTTAGTCGACTAGTGAGATGCTAGCGTAGTAAAAACAAATAAGACAGGAAAAAAGTTGTTAGGTTTCAACTTTGATTCATGTTTCATTTAGTTGTCTTATTTTCTGTATAGATTTTCTTTCCTTTGAATTTTTAAATAAAATACTTAGGCTTGGTGCTTTTAGAAGATAAGAAGCGAATAAAATGCTTTATGTTAATAGTTCGACGTTTGAAACTGATTTTAAGTCAACCTATTAAAGAATAGATTCAAATTTTCAAATTCAAATTTCAAACAGATTTCAATGATATTTAATAGGCGAGTGGAATTGAATCAGGTAAGCAATTTCGTT
>OZ038500.1:38970076-39015076 GCA_964036315.1 Acanthosepion esculentum | reverse complement strand
AGCTGATCACATCACGGGAAAATATGACATTGTTTTATGCAGATCCAGCTGATTTCTTTGAACGTGTCCTAACCCAGAATGAGTGTTTGGATTCATTACTTGGAGCCAGAAACAGAAAATCCATGCAATGGAAACATCCCTCCTCACCGGCTCCAACGAGGACCAAGGTCGTTTCACCAGCGGGGAACGTTATCGTCTCATTGTTCATGCAACATGCATTGTGTTTATTGACTATTTTAAAGAAAACTGACGAAAGAGCTCTTGTTTCTTCGGAACAATGCTTCAGCACATATCCTTGGTTTCAATCATGGCTGACGTGTATGATTGGCTTTGAACTGGGTGATCACCTTCCCTATTCTTCTGATCTGACTATCATCTGTTCCTCAACATAAAAAAAAAACATTTGACTTGTAGCCAGTATCAGTGATGATGGCGTCATATTTGCTGCTGTTAACTTTTTTTACCAACAGAATAAACAGTCTATTTTAAACAGCTAGATGTTAGTTTACACGGGAAGAAATGACCGACGTTGTACCTGTTCAATCACTCACCCATGTATCCCAGTATTAGTGAAGAAAAAACAATCATTAACTGTAATCTTCATCACATATCCAGAAAACGATTAACATTGTATAAATTCCTAATTTGTTTTATTTCCAACTTAAAAGCGATGAAAATGTTTTGTTTCTGATTAATGTAATTTAGAAAAACCCAGTCAGAGAATGAGACACGAATAGATTGAATCACTTTACAAATGCATAAACGCAGCAAATAATAGTAATGTAAGCATTTTAATCTACCAATGTGAATCAAACTTGAAACTCATCATTTTATATTATATGGTCGGATACTGTCCTTCTGTAAACATACAGTAGGGGTAGTTTTTTTTTAAATCTTTCAATAGTAGCATTCTCAATTTATCGTCTGCAGTCATAGAAAAGCGCCCTGTAATTTCGAATACTTTGTAACTTTTATCACCAACGAACTGCAACATGAGGATTTTTTAAGGCTATAAGCATTTTCGCAGGTCTTGTAACCAGATTTATTTTAGTGCACAAAAAGTATCCATCATTCTTTTTAGATTTCATTAGCTTTAAAACTGCAGATCTTCAACATGGAGATTTGACAACAGAATAAATCACATTAATATATAGTCATATTTCATTTTATCAAACATGTGCATTTTATCAAAATGAATATTTTTATTACTTTTCCTTCAGAATAATATTCTTGTTTTCATTGGTTCATTATGACAAAGCATATACATCTTATCAATAATCATTCAAACCACATTCTTTGTAAAAATTTACAAAAAGGGTAATTCTCAGAATTTGTTGTAGATAACTAATGATAAACAGTGGTGATGGGTAATTTCTTTTGAATATTTTCTTAACAATTCAAAGTAAACTATCAATATATATTGTTACAACTGAGACTTAGTGTTAAAACAGTAGAACTTTAGATTCTATGAGGGAAAAGAAATCGAGACTAAAACAAATACGGTCTCATGTGATACGTGGCAGGAACAGCCACAGTGAAAAGGAAAATCTCCTTGAGTGAAGTAGGAAATTTCAGTCAGAAACACATTAGTCACGGATGATCGTGTAAATCAGCAGATGGACATTCGAGACCTGGAATCTGGCAAACTAAGGAACTGAGTCTGGGGCTCAGTTACACTAAGAAACTGGAATGCAATCACGACGAGATATCACGCTTGGAATGCAAAAATCCAGTGAAAAGTTTGATGAGATTAGAACTGCTGGAAATAATAGTGAAGCCTTGATAATCTCATGTACGATAGGAAAGCTATGAAATAAAATGTACTTTAAAAAAGCATATAAACAAAAGATTTATTTTTACCTTTCCCTTAACAGAAAAGGGTAAAAAGAACGACCGGTTAATTGCTATGAATATTTTGTATAATGATAACATCCGCTTTGTTTTGTTTTAAGGTTAAAGACATCTTTACCAAAAGAGTAGAATAATTTGAAAGTCTTTTTACTCAAATGAAATTGAAATTATGTATTATTTCGGAAGAAATGTATTTCGAATGAGTTTTTATAAAAGGATTTGTAGAAATTTAGTACAAATGATTTTCAGTAAAAATACATTTTAGTTCATTTATCTCGAAAACGCAGAGTGTGATTTTAATGTAGAAAAGTTTACCAACTAAATGACGATAGGAATAAACTCATTACATTTTTTTAAACTTTTATTCAATAGAAAGGCAATTCACGTGATTTCATATATATTCGTATATATATATATATATATATATATATATATATATATATATATATATATGTATATATATATATATATATATATATATATCATATATATCTGAAATAAACTTCAACTAATATTTTTTAAAATTGTAACATACTTTTCAGGGTTAATTAATGATCAATAGATAAGGATAAAATAACGCAATTTGCAGTAAATATTTTCTCTGACATACGACTAGCGAAACATTAATTAGGGATAGGTGAGTGACACATTATCTATTATACTGGCTGTCAGGATTTTTCATTGGCAGGTTTCAGTGAAATATCCGTGGCGTTTGAAAGAGAGTTACAATCTCATTTTCTGTTTAGACTCATTTGATTCGCATCACACTCCTGATCACATTCACATATTTGGTCATGCACACAAGAAACAATTTCAGATATTTGCAGATATACATTAAGCTGTGTTTCATCCATTTGGTATCCTCTCACTATCAGTTTTCAAACAAAAAGAAGAAAAACATGCGCTCGTACTGATATTCATTTACTGGTTATCTCTCGGGTTAGTTTCCCTAACTACTGAAATTCAAAAAACAAAATATATTATATATATATATATATATATATATATATATATATATATATATATATATATATTTCCTTTCTCGCTTCGTGTGTTGAATGGGAATAAGAAGTGATGTCATGATTTGCATTGACAATAAATTTAGATTAGTTTTCAAATTGCATTATGTACACCTACCCACTCACTATGAACATTCTGGAATTATTTTCGGTACTCTCTCTCTCTCTCTCTCTCTCTCTCTCTCTCTCTCCTTATTTCTATAACTATCCCTCAACTGTTTTGACATCTAAGTAATTACTAAAGTTTTCTTTTTTTAATTGCGTAATTCATTATTACAAGTTAATAAAGTAAATAAATTAAATAGAAAATAAAATAAATCAGTAAAATATAACAAAAATGAACAATACAGTAAAATTAGAATATTAATCTCCTGAAATGCAATTCAAGTGTAAAAACTGATCTGTAGAATACATAGATTTCGTCACGTGTGTACATACGTGCACAAATACACCGACACACATACATATAGACATACACGCGTGAATATACACATACACTACTCGGAATAAATTGATAGATCAAATCTTCCTTATATACATAAGTGAAATAACGCATGATTCACATCAAGAGTTACAATTATTCAACGAAAGCTTCTATAAAGAGGAGTCATCAAGCAAGTACATTCAGAAGAATCTTTCAGACACTTATTTGAATAATAATAATAATAATAATTTAAAATACCTTTTATGGAGAGTGTTATTATAGACAATATCTATAAAAAAATCTCTCCAAATAGGTATGGAATTTTATAGGATGATTTGTTGAGAATTTTTGCTTTATACATGTGTTGAAGAATTTGACCTTTTATGGAGTGATTATTACGCACCCACACATATTATATATATATATATATATATATATATATATATATATATATGTTACGAACTTGTAGCATATAGATGAACCACGGGTTTAAAAAAAAGGAAAACGTGGGATCCTTTCTCGGTCTTCACTCATGGAAGCGTCACAAGGGAGTCAACAAAGGACAGACACAAGACGATGGATTTGAAAATAAAATATTTATTTATAAATACATAAACAGGTAAAGAAAGAAAAAAGAAAATTCATTTAACAAAGGGGAAGGGGACCATGAAAGAACAGAACGCGCGAGTGAATACATATATATATATACATAAAAAAATATCAAGCCAAGAGAATCAACTTATCTGTCAGTCGAGTTGATATTTCCACACAAAATTCTGATTCGCCGAAGCGAGAGTTCTTATGTTAACACAATATTTTGGTCGGCCTGCAATTTTCCTGGGTTCCTTTTTCTTTTGGAAGTGTTCGAGGTCCACAGCATCTCGTACAGGCGTTTCGTTGGTCGATTCAGTTCGTAGCAGCCCTTTCATCTCTAGTCGACATACTTTGCTGTCTTCATTTCAGTGGGCAGTCCATTTGGAAACGAGACGATTTTGCCCAGCGACGTTCATCTGCCACTGGTCAGACGGAAACTGAAAATCCCTTTTTAGATTTTCGCTCTCCCCAAAGACAGTCACGTGGGTTTTCTTCGTCTTTGACCGGGTACACGGGAGGATGGGACACAGATCACGCAGTGTTTGTGTGATGGCCAAAATTTCAGTCAACGCTTAGTAGGGTCTGATCACGTGAATCACAGCAGGAGATCCTGATGGCGCCTGGAATTCACTTATGGTCGACCGCCTGATAGCTGCGAGATTTTGGAACCAGGTCATTTTCGCGTCGGGTCACTTCAAAGTTCATGGACCTGTGGCTTGTGGGTGGAAGAGTAGGTAAAGAGGGAAGGAATTTGTGAAAAGAAGAGGAGGGTATGGCTGATCATGGAACATATTCGCTCGTAAGTTGAAAGCATTGGATTTTATCTATTTTTATTTAATTTTTTTTTATAACTAATTTTCGACTAGAATTTGGGATTTTTCTTTGTGAGTGCTTCTTAGCCTTACGCCTATATGGTTAATGAAATCGTGGGTACGTCACAATATATAAAACATACAACTTTACAGCAGAATTATGAAAAGTACTCTACTCGCCTGGTAGAGGCCATTAGAGATTTTCCTAATCCTACCGACTAAATGGTGAGCTAGCGTTTTTTGGGGCCTGTTAGTGTGTTTAGAACAAATTAGAATCCAAGCACTCTCTATGTTTCAGATACCCAAACGATACCTAAGTAATGGTGGAAAAACATTAAAGGCCGTAGTTAAAAGAAAAAGACATTGAAATCTAGAAGTCGACCTAGCATAGACATAATCATTGTCTGGGAGCCTCTAATTCGACACAGAAAAGACACTCAAAATTCTACTGTCTGAATGCAAACGTTAGTTTTTCTATTCCAAGACTACGTCTCTAGTTTGTCGAAGGGACACGTGCTCCATTAGATTAAAGCATTGGTTAAAACATACCTGATTCCTTAATAATTGTGACATTTGCGTAGTGCAAAAAGGTCATATACTGTTGAGTATCAACTTATATCAAATACCTCCTTAAGCATTAAATTCAAGACGAAAACACTCTACTCTCGAGGATCAAATAAAAAATTCAGTTAAAAATTCCGAGGGTACCAAGTACTAAAGATACATGAAAAATTCCAAAGACTACAACTACCAAAAAATTGTAAGTATAACAAGCAAGATAACTATACTAGTTAAAGTAAAGGAATGGTAATCAGAATTTATTCCGAAATCCCTTGTTGGTCGAAAGGAGAACTATTCAGCACCCAGTCGTAGTTATTCTCTCAAATTATCATGCAAACAAAAAATAACTGTGTTTAAAGAGAAAAATAAAAATAAAATTTACTTCCCAGCTCACAACTTCCAGCCAACTTTAGATTTTAATGGAAATGTTACCCCTGTTAGCTGGAATAAGATCACCCAGCGGAGCTTTATAAACGCTAATGCTTTTTCTCTCTAGTCAGTTTTTGTATTGCTTTTTTTCTTTTCTGTAAAGTTTTGTTGATTTTTTTTTTTTTCGTTATTGCGTTTATCTACACCCGCTTCATTTCACGCCATATATTTTTATAGACATTTGTATATATGTATTGTAAAACATTTATGTCGCGGGTGTAAGACCCAACTACACACATACACCTTGCATATGCAACATTGTGGTGTATGTCGGATGAATAAATTCTTGTGGTGACTGAACAAATTGTAATGAATGAATGGGTCGCGAATCAGATTAGCTAGGTTAAGGATAGTCAGAGACGACGCACCTCTCCTTTCAGCCATGTACCAAAATTGTATTTTTATACAATGAATATGCAGTTTTAGGATTGTAGCCTGACGAACCTTTCTAATTCAGCTTTAACCCCAACTGCGATTGCTGAGAAAGTCAAGCGGGGAGTGGAAGAGAATGCAAAAGAAGCTTATTTAATCTAAAAACTGCAATAGCGATAATATATTTTATTGCAACATGATTCAAATGTGGAGAAAGATAAGTTGTTCAATTTGATCTTACGAGTTGCACACATAAAACTTCTTAAACTTAAATGCCTCTGTCTTTGTATTACTTCTGTAGTGAGTAACATCCTCACTCCGTACCTCACACATGTGGTCTTTATTTAATAGGATAACGGTAAGAGTAGCAGAACACTCCCCCCACTCTCTCTTACTGTCCACTTCCCAAATTCTTTTCGTACATATAGGCAGGAATGCGTCCTACTGGGCCTTTGCAAAACTGAATGTTTAAGACATCAGAATGGTCAACAATAAATAAAAAGGAATGGACAAGCATAAATTTATATGGAGAGAGAAAAAGATGGGGTAAGTAAGTTTATCTCAGTGTCCCTGTGTGCATGGATTCAATATTGTAAGAGTTGTTCTAAGAAAGCTTTGAAAAATACCGGTTTTGTGTCGACTCTGGCAACTAAAATGTGCCCTCTGTTGCCTCTAAGCAAGAAATATATCGATATGTTCGTATCAGATTGTGTTCAGAAATTTGTGTTTTTGGGAGTAAAGATTCGTGTCCATCTCTTTTGTCATCTTTTATTGTATTTGTGACAAGATAATCAGTAACAAGTTTAAAACATATCTGCATCCATATCTTCCTGAAAACATAAGCATAGTTATTTTATCTTTAGAATCATTTTGTTTAACAAAATCAATTTCGTTACTGTAAATTCAATTTTCATCGATTGACAATGACTCAAAATTAACATGTCTAGGATCAATTTGCTAACTTTCCCTTCATTGAAAATGAATCTTTTTTTATAAAAGTTTTAATCTGCACATTCTCCTTCTGATTTTCTATTTGATCAACAATACAATTTCTGTTTACTAAAATCTTTCAAGTTGTTATAGTTTCTATTGTTATATTATTTTCTGCATAACGATTTGGCTCGTGTCTTTCAAACATTTTCAACAAAATCGGTATGAAAACATCTGTCAATATCATTCTTTTCAAGTTCCTAATGTCTTATAATCTCGTCACCCAGTATTTTGTCCATAATTGAAAGCATATATTTATACATTAGGTTGTTTTCTTTGAACGTGACTTCGCTTTTTCCTTTTACATTTAATCAGTTTGCTTTTAAAAGTAAAACAATATATTTGTGTTGAATTTGCGGAAATTTTCATGGTGCATCCTTTCTATTTAGTAACCGGCTACAGAGTAATTCATGAATCTTGATGCAGAAAAATATACTTTAAATTCAAGCTAATTCACGAATTTCCGTGATCCACAATGGGTGCAGTATGGACAACTTTAAAGAGAAAAGTGCCATTTAGATTATGATAAACTCGATGCCAAACATCAGTGGCTGTATTATGCAGTGACACTGCGATTTTCTGGCCGTTTATACACGTTTACAATAGTTGTTAAAAACAACTTCAAGCAACTTGTAACAACCACTCAAAAATAACTTTATTAAGGGATTCGATTTTGTAGTGCCACAGAAGAAAAGATCACACGCTGGCAAATTTAGTCGAAATATTCTTGTTTAAAATAACCAAATTTAATGCTCAAATTTCATACGAAAATATTCTTTTTATTTCTTAACAGAATTTAAATAATTTCTTCAAAGCTATCCGGTGTTGTCAAGAATGGTTTTGTTTAGATAAGTGAATACTTTTATTTCTTGCCGATGTGTAGGTAAAGAGGGGGTATCATTTCTGCGGCTAGGACGTTCTGTCATATTTTCTTCCGTCAAATAAATTTAACGAATTGATTTAATCAGTACTATGACTCGTATAAATGCAGACATTTCACAGAGTACCATTACAGTATGAGAGTCGGTCAACTGGTAATGCCAGTTCTAATTTAATCTAAAAATACTAGTCAAAGTTACTCTAGTATAAACTGTCTTCGTCCATATCTTTTTCTACTCGTAATCCTCTTTCAGCCATTTGGTTGCTCTTCTGGGTTCACTTTATATGAAACTAACAAATAAAATCTAAATTGTGAAATAAAAATTTATCATCAAAATCTCACACATTACGACTATCTGTATCTTATGATATCTTGTGAAGAATGTATCTTATCACTAAAATAAAAAGTAATATCAAGCTTAAAACACACATAAGGATTTGGGTCGTGAGCCAAAACGTTAACATTAGCAGGAGTTAATAACGCTGCCTTAAATTTTAAGAGAATGGATCACACTAATTCCCTCACTATACGTCCGACTTAATTCACTAAAAATACATATTGTCTTAAATAAGACTATCATTGGTGCTACATGTTTCAATTTTCTTTCGGAATACTGATACCTTTTATTTTTATCAACATCTTAATTATCAACGATAAATTTACACCGAGAGGAAATATGTTTTCAAGTTTAACTAATAGATATAAAACGTAGAAGAAAACTTTCTTTACATATATAAATAAATACCAATTGGAAACTATATCTTTTCCAGTCAAAAACCAGTAAACCTTAGAACAATAATTAAACAATGAGATGAATGAAAAATATGAAATTTCATCTGATTAAAAAAATGTTTGAGATGAAGTCAGTAAAATTCACTGAATACGAAAGAGATAAAATTAAAATTGATATGATTGATTGAATAAAATAATGTCTTTATGATTAAGTTACCTCCCTTAAAATCCATTGAATTCAAGAAATATTGAAAGGAAAAAAAAGTGCTTGAAAATTTTCAGGTACTGGTAATGAAAGATTTTAGTGTGAACCGGAAACCTCTACTCCTGTTTAAAAGACCGAGTGGCGCTTACGTTGATAAATTATGGCAAAACTGTCATGCAAAAATGTTCACTTAGCTAAGGCAAAAGTAATTGTGTTTTGTCGATATTTACATATTTCATGGTAAGTTTTCCAAACTACCCAAGAATTACTTACTTTGGAAAAGGTAATATTAAGAATATTTGATTGTCATTCGTTAATCTAATATAGCTATCAATCAAATTCACTTCAGTTTCTTTGTTTACAAAATAAAAATAATTATAAATCTGATCATATTCACTTGATTTTACTTGTTCCATCTCTTCTAATATAAATGAATAATCACTTTTAGGGCGGATGCAGACGAAAATTGTATTTTTGTTCACTATTTTCACACGCGAGTATTCATAAAAAATCCCACATAGCTTTTAATTAAAATTTTCTGATATGTCTTTTTATTGTATAAGTAAAGGTAATTAAGATATTTTTTCCAGTTCTTGAATCATTTACCACCTTTTTAGAGACAGCAACTGAATCCAAATTGACTCCACCCGTTTCACTTGCAGCAAACCCTATGATACTAAAACGTGTATAGGTATTGTTGGGCATTAAACCAAAACGATAACCCAAAAAAGATAACTTAATTCTAACGGCGCAATTTTCTTAATTCACTATTTTTTAAATGTTTCTATTTAATCATATGTGAGAAGTTGACAGCAATTCCGATTGCAATACAAACCTGCATTTGGCATCTTCTTTATCTCTTGTCTTTTCAACATTCCAAGATTTTCTCCCTATTGTAGAAAACAAGATTTTGACCATTAAAGCAAATTAAATCAACACTAGACATTCAACGTACTGAAATGACCAATATATCACAATTTTCATTAATTAATCCAAGAATTGATTTTAGGAAAATTAATTTAATATCTGAAAACAAAACAATGATACAATTGATGGCAACGTATCAGTTTGTCGCTGTTATTGTCGGTGTCAAACTATAACGGGAAAATATATTCATGAGGAATGAAATATTCATGGGAAAGATTAGACTGGAATCAAATATCGTATAGAGTAAGTTGGAAAGCTGTCAGAAATAAAGAGGCGGTTAGTTGCCTAGTTGTACGAAGGTACGTCAAATCCAGTTATCAAATATCGTCATTTCAGACCAGTCAAAATAAATCATATTTTACATACACACATTTTATTTATTTATATATATATTATATATCGTGGACTCTCACGTCGTTGATCGACGAAGACTGTTGACTCGCGTCAACTGGGGACCCTTTTTACGATGTATGGGGGGTCAGGCACCTTAGTTCCTAGGAACCGAGAGCCAAACAATATGATTTGATTACAGTGGTGAAGGTTTTGTGCAGAACCAACCACACTTATCGAAGAGCCAAATACAGAGAATCTGGTACATCGTGTGCCACAAGGTCCCCAAACGACCATCCGCAGGTTTTTGTATTCACGGTTGTCCTTCTAGACCAGTTGCCATCCAAGACTATAGAACCCAGTCTGTCCTGCTATTTACCTATTGCTGGGAGTGAGAGAAGAGGATTCATACCTTTCCCAAGGGTATTAGCATGTAATGGATTCGACTGGAATAATATATATATATATATATATATATATATATATGGGTTGTTGAAAGGTTTTCGGTTCGATTAAGTACCTTCAAAGAAAAAGTTGAAACATGATCATTTGCTCAGATTTAGATAGAAAAGTAAATAGTTGACAACTTTATCCCCATACATACATAAATGCCTTTCTTAATGCTAGTTAAATTGCCAGTCTGTAAATACCAAACAATGGTAAATTTGAAGGAATCGAATCGAAATTAATTAACATTTGGGCAGCTGTCTTCTAGTTGACCAACTTTAGTGTCAAAATACCGGTTAAAACCGAAATTATCAGGCATACAACCTTGAATTTCTAGTCTCTTTCTATTTTCTTTTCTTTCTAATTAGTGTAATGGTTATAAAACGAAGAATTGAAATGTGATTGATTTATTTTATTTGTGCCGTAAATTCCTAATGTAATTCATGAAAAGTATTTACAAAATACTGTCAATTGAATCATGCTCAAACATTCCATAGGTTAGTACAATCTTCAAATAAATATAAAATTCCTGCCCCAAAATGATTTTACTATTGTTTCTTCTACTTCGATTACTCTTCATCTTACAGTTTGTGTTGTTAAAGCAATGAGCGTTACATTTCCATAAAACTTAGCAGTCACTTAAACTATCGAATACAAGGAAAACAGTTGAAATAAGATATACAATATCAGATTTACTAAATCTTTATTTTGATTACTACATAAATTTATACAATCGATCAGTGTATTTATCAGGTCAGTCTTTATACTAACATAAGGATTGTAACAGTATAAGCGCCACGTAAAAGATTACATATGTGTGTGTGTGTGTTTCGAATTAATGCCTTCGACTTTCGCCTTCTTTATTTGATAATGCCCTTTGAACTTTGTCATGTTTCTGTCACACCCAGAAAGCAGACGCTTCTATGTAGAATTCAGGAAACTCTAGAGGGAAAGTAGGAAGTGAGGTTGCACGAAACCAAGATTCTAAAGAGTTCAAACTTTTACCTCAAATGAAGTGAGAGTATGATATATGCAATCAAAGTTAACGTACTTTCCTAACTTGGTCTTGATCCCTGACAGTAGAGGTTAATACAAATATTTCAATCAAAACAAAGAATGAAAAAGGCCACAGCAAGTAGCAACTTGAAATTCATTCCTCTCTATCAGTCATAATTTGGATGACGCTGCCATTTTGCTATACTTCCTGGAAAAACTTATGAAATGCATTTGTTCTGATATATTCAGTTTCTACATGTTTATTGTTGTGTGTTTTCAGTAACAAACGATTGTAAAAGATAGTGAGATAAGCAACAGTAAGGATTGGATTCCTATCTTCTCTAAATTTATTGAATATAGAAAACGATATCAAAATTCTCGACAAGAACTGACGTTTTTCGTAATAATTAGCTGTGCCAAATTGCGCTTGTTAGTTCAGAATAGTCAAAATTTAGGTGCGGTTGATCAGAAAGGATCAAGGGTGAGGAGACGTGCCTGAGAAACAATATAAAACATTGAGGAAGACATAATTCAACACTCAACACAATCATTTGTTGGGAAATAACGAAACAGACCGACCGAGGGATCAGACAAGCAACCAGGATAAATGGTGCATTTAAGTTCAAATATTGATAATTATTTTTGCCTCAATAATAAAACCTTTTGTCTTCGTCTTTTGATTTTAAATTATTTTTCAGGTTTTTTAATTTCATAGATTATGAAAAGTTTCATATTCATAACACGCTATAAGAATCTATACGGAGATATTTAAAATTCTTTAACTTGAATTTTTATATGAAACAATCACCGTTCGATTTACGTGGTTAACATTTACCACTGAAAAGTAAAGTAAATGTTAAAAGAATATTTTTGTATAGAGTTTTCCATCATTAGGCTACAGACATCAGTTTATCTACTTATGGTTCATTGAGTTTCTTCCTTTCATATTTTTTCGTGTTGAGAACATTGCATAATGCAAACTCGATATTCTGATAAACGGGAGGTTAAAACCTAATCAAGAAAACATTTCTCAAGCCACAAACTTCATGATAGTCGATCCCGTATATGTTCTAGGTTTAATATCCACCACTTAAAATACTTATTTGAATGCATGGTGCTGTTTAGCAGTTTTTTCCCAAACTAATGGTCACATAACTAAAATTTCAGGTGGGCCACAGGAATTTTATTTTTACTGGGCTACCGGTCTAATATAAGAGCCACAGAGCTTTTTATTGACAGCTAGTCATTAAATTAATGAAATTAAATATATGTAAATAATGTTAATATATTTAGATTATGAAAATTTACTAATTACTTAGTGTTTGAATAACTTTTAATTAGTCAAGCATTGAAAATAGTTTTTTTTTTTTTTTTTTTTTTTTTTTTTACTGTAGAAAAAAATTACACCATTTCAGTTTTGTGAAAATCTTGCTCATTACAGCTATAACCGTTCTACTCTGATTTTTTGAATATACCGCTATATGTTTATAAGTGGATATAACCAGAAACTCTTAATGACTTATAAATATTTAATTGATATTTTAATTATGCTAAAAAAAAAAAACAAAAAAAAAAAACCCAGTATATTTAGATATTCGGTAGTTAACGATTTTTTTCCTGACAGATTACACACGGCTGATAAGAAACCATTTCGACAATACGCAAGCGAGTTTTTAGCATACGGTTTTAGAGTCTCCAAACAATATAACAAATCCAAAGAACTTTCTAATAATAGTATGCGCTCAGGTAAGCTAAAATGCCATCTGGGGAGTAACCACGAGGATAAGAAAGACAAATTTTCAGAATATTTCAAAAAACTATGTGAGGATTTCCAAAGATGAAGCAGCCTTACTTCATTATTCAGCAAATATCAGGATGAAAAAGACAAAAGTTAAATCGCATTTTATAAAATTTCGAAACTAATAGCGAATACCGGAAAACCGCATACGATTGGTAAAGATTTGATTTTGCTTTCAATATCTGTAGCAATTTCTACTGTTATGCAACAGTCCCCAACAAATTACTAATTGTATTCAGTTGTAACAACAATACCGTATCCAGACGCACCGACGAAATGGCAGGGGATATTGGAAATCAGCTAGTTTCACTTTTACAATTAAGGCATTTCACATTACAGACTGGTGAAACCCTTTTACCGAATATCAAGCCATTCTTATGGTGTATGTTAGGTTTTTGGATGATAAAAGTTAACTCAGAGAGGAAATGATTTTTACTCATGGTCTTGTGACATATATTAAAGGAGCAACAATTTTTAAAGTATCAGACTATTTCTAGAAGAAAAATATTCCTATGAGTAACATCATAGCATGTGCAACTGGTGGTGCAGCTACTATGGTAGGTAGATACAAGAGCTTAATAGCATATTCAAAAGACTGACTAATGTGATTTATATACACTGTGGTTCATCGACAATATTTAGCTGTAAAAAATTTGGGTGGGCGTATGAAAAATGTCCTTGATAATATAATAAATGTTGACAACTGTATGAAGACATGTCCATCCACTTCTCTAAAGGACACAGCTTTAAAATAAATCTATCGAATGCTAAGTTTACGGAAAATACGAAAAAAAAATATGATTGGTTTACAATGATGTGGCTTAGAATAACTTGTATCGTTTACATTACGAGCAAATACAAGGACTTAAAATAGATAAAGCGTTTAGTAAAAACTATAAAATATATATACCATTCATTTCATTTTATTTTACAACAAAAAAAAAATTAATTTTAGAATCTTAATAGAATTTATATTGTGTGTAGAATTTTCTTTCTTTGGTGTCAAATAAAGGAAAAAAGTAAAGACTATAAATAAAGACAGAAGTAAAACTTCTTAGCCTACGCGTTTCGTCCTCTGAAGGACTTTATCAAGGCAAATGTGAAGATTTTATTTTGCAATAAATATTTATAAAGGAAAGGAAATGTTAATTTTTCCAAATTTTTAAATTTAACAGACGTCCATAAATATTCATCAGGTTAACTTAAAAGTCTAGGTAAATTATGAAGGATACTAAGTGACCATACGATTATAAAAATGTGCCACTTAATGTTTTTCACGTTCGATTACAATTTTCATAGACAAAAATATGGTTTACTGATGTAGTCTCCCCTTAGTGGCGTTTTGGATTGTCTATTTTAGGAATGTGACCCTTTGAAAAATATTTTACCACAAAATTCGTTTTAAATAATTCTCTATTAATATATCCGCAAAACATAATTTTACCCGATCTTTTCAAAAACTCTTATAACGTCGAACCCACAGAAGATTTTATCTTTGAATCTGAATCTAACGTTTTACCCTTCCTAGATATCATGCTACATCGAACTAATAACGACCTTTAGTTGGAGATTTACAGAAAATCTACCAACAGGAATGGCCTTATAAATTTGTTATTCTCACCATGGCAACAGAATATGATCTGGAGTAATTGTAGGATTCTATTTAAGAGCACTAAAATTCTGCAGCTCCCACCCGAAGAAGAAATATACCTAGATCAAAAACTTCCAATGACTTTATTTTTATCCAAAATGCTAAGTGAAAGGCATATAAAATATACAACTGTAAAAAGATAACATTAACAACAATGACAATAAACAAGATAAAGACCTATAAAACTACCTACTAAGTCCCTGACATCCAAAACAATTTATCCAATCAACAATATCAAAATAATTACAACCACATCTCAAATTATTATGGATATGATCGGAACCAAAATACCCATAACAATAATAATTCTGAAGCAGGTATATGTAAAATAAACTGTCACAACGGAAGAGCAGATTACATTGGGGAAACTGGCAGAAATTTTCAAGAAACCTATCTAAGAACACAAAAACTATCTTATACACAAAAATTTATCAAATACATTAATTATATATAGTAAGTAATTCATCCACAACTTTGATCTAAAGAATGTCACCCTTATTAAAAGAAAAAGTAACTAACTTAAGAGAAAGTAATTCTCTATCGAAACTTAAAATATAAATCAGCGCCCCAGTTTGTCAAATATCTCCATTCCTGTAAAAACTATTCCTGTCCAAAACCAACATACGTGACTATAAGAATGTTAAAAAATTAAGACAACGATTAAATTCATAACCTCCTATTTAATATATAACAATATATCAGGGTCATTGCCTTCATCTTTCACAAATGCCTTTGGAAAAGTTATGCATCCATCTATTCTCTCCTTTAGTATGGATTAAATAACAGGGCAGACTAGACACACTTGAAGAGCAAATGTGTTCAAAACCAGTAGAACATCTGGTTTTCACCGTAGAACATATTGTGGTTTGGTTGTGTCCCTATGCTCCAGGACGTCTTGCTTCGGAATACACACACTATATATATATATTTTTTAATCCCCTCCAAAGTATTGGAACGACAAGGCCAATTATTTTCTTTTTATTGTTCACTGAAGACATTTGTGTTTAGAGATCAAAAGATTAATTTGAGAATTTCAGCTTTTATTCCTGGTATTTTTACACACACACACACACACACACACACACACACACACAAAGGGGTCTTTGGCTATTAGATATTCTACATTCTTGCTTTTTCTTTTTTTCTTGAGTAACATTTATAATCATCTGAAATCCAAAATGCCGTATTCATTCTGCAACTTTTTCTTGCGTATTTTCTCAGATACGGAGCGCGCAATCGCGTGAGGCTTGGGAGTTCACCGGCTGCACCTCTACAGAGGGGTAAGACCCCCCCCCTAATGATGCCATGTGTTTGCCGTGGCTTTCGACCTGTAATATCTGTGGATGGGAACCTGGCGGTTGAGGGCTTGGGGTGTCAGGATTAGGTACTTCTGATTCCTAACACACCACATTTGCCCTTACTTGGACTAGATGGGCGGTCGGAGATCCCCGACCCGATCAATCGGCTGGTCATGCCAAGCCCTAGCACCTATAACTATATGGATTATAACAAAATACAATACCCTAAATATACACCGGGATAAAAATACCATCTCTATGCAAATTATAGACATTAGAAGGCGATGACTGAGGGTCAGGCGGTTCTAAGATATCTAGACTTGGACATTGTTTATAAATACGCCAATTTGTACACTTAAGAATTGCGAAGTGCAACAAATGCTATAACGGGTGCTCAGAGTCTCTCTCGAATTGGTTTGTTTGGGCCCGAGGTGGGTGGGGAGCACAAGCATTGAATTTTTTCTATATTAAAATAATGGACAAGCAAAATAAAAACCCCGTTCACGCGTACCTAGATGAAAGTCCTTTGGCAAACTTACCCCTTTCTCGACTGAAAGAGTGCCATCCAGTAGAATTAACTCCAAAACAGTTAAGAACTAGAGAAACGATCATCTGCTGGTAGAAGTGGAAAATAGGAAATACCAAAAGTTTGAAGATGAAGGCCTTCCATAACACCAAAATAAAACCTTCCCCCATGAAAAACTGAATACTTTTAAGGGAGTTATTAGAAGCAGAGATTTGTCTTTGGCCTGAAGAAATCACATGTGCCTTAGGAATCTAAGTGGTTAGTGATTACCGTAGAGTCGCGATAAAAAGAAAATGAGAAACCATCACAACAAAAAATAAAAGTCGGGTACAATATCGAGCCAGTGGAACAATATATTCCCGCTCCACTAAGGTGCTACAAGTGCCAAAAATTTGGGCATCATAAGGATAGCTGCATGAGTCCCCCAACATAAGGAAAATGTGGCCCAAGGGATTCAGATCACGCAGAGGAAAATTGCCATTATAAAGTGAAATGTGCTAACTGCCAGGAGAACCATCCAGTCTCCTGCCAATTATGCGACTCTAAGAAAAGGGGAAAAGAGATAGTGGAGGTGAAACAAATGTAAAATTTTAGAAAGCTAGGCCCTTCCTATGCAAAAATAACGCATGGTATCTACACGGAATTCCAGTCAATCTGACAAATACAAAGCCCTCATTGAGAAGCTTGTACACTTTGGAAGAAATGACTGGCCCAAATTTCTAAATTATCTGAAAGACATCCTTCCAGGAGATAGTGCAGAATGAACCACAGAAGAAGACCAACGAAAGAATTGAAATAAAATAAAGAAAAAACAAATACAAAGTCTACCTCTCAAAGTCAAACCACCCCACCAAAAAATATAAAATCTCCTACAAAGCAAAGGTCAGAGCGATCTCCTATCCGTCCACAGAAAACTTAAAGATAGACTTAAGAACTTACCCCTCCCCAAAATACAATCAGCAACACAAAAACAAGAAATTCACACTGACCAAATTCCCTCCTAAAACCGATTTGACAAACTGGATGAAGTGGCGGTGGAAAGCCAGAACCCACAAATAGCTAAAACCTTCCATCTGAAAACCTCAGAAAATTAAATCATAACCACATACTAAGATAAAGGCGAAAGAGATTTAACAATTTGTCAAATAGTTCAATGGAACCGCCGCGGAATAAATGCAAACATAAATGAACTGCTCCTGCTAATAACAGACCTATCATCGGCAGTTCTTTGCCTTCAAGAAACATTTAAGTAAAATGACAAACTGAATATAAAATAACAGCAATAGAACTATACACATGACACTGGGCTTCGGGCATCAGACGGTACATATATTCTAGTTAGGAATGATGTTTTGCTGGTAAAGTGACCTTACACAGGCCAATAAACATCTGCTCGGTATGTATCCCACCGAATGAACCAGTAAATGAAACTAAAAAATTCAAGAAGTCATAAGGAAACTCCCTGTCCCTTTTAGGATACCAGGGGAATTTAACTGCCACTACACCATATGGGGTTGCAAAGACAAACCAAAAACGAAGGAAAGAAATAATTTAGAACAACGATTTATGCATTTATAATGATAAAACCCCGACTTACATAAATCCATTTTCTGGCAGCTACTCGCATTAGACTCATCCCTATGTGATCCATCAATTTATACGGATTTCTCTTGGAAGGTACTGGCAGACACATGCGGTAGCGATCACTTGCCAATCGTTCTACAAAACTCAGAACAAAATGACAAAAATCCTCTCTGGAAATTTAGCGGCGCGAGCTGTGAAGAATTTAAAAAC
Source organism: Acanthosepion esculentum (assembly GCA_964036315.1). Lineage (NCBI taxonomy): Eukaryota > Metazoa > Mollusca > Cephalopoda > Sepiida > Sepiidae > Acanthosepion > Acanthosepion esculentum. Next base: position 38,996,440 of record OZ038500.1, on the reverse strand, counting down.
CGATCTTCTGAAAAGCTAGTTGAAGGACAAAGCATCAAGGACAAAAAGAATTCATGGAAATCCTCATCTCTATAGTTAAAAAATGATATTCCAAAAGATTCAGCACAAAAACAAAAAAACGCAACAGACCTTGTTTCAATGATGAATGTAAAAAAAAGCAATCCGGCTAAGAACAGATTTGAGAGAAATCAACAAACATAATTTGATGCAACTGCACAACAAATACTTAAGGAAACTAAATAATGCTGAAAAAGCTACGTTAGTAGACTCAATTCCTCTACAAAAACAAAAATCGTCTGGAATATGATAAAGACAATAGCAGGCAAGTACCAAACGAACACCATGAAATACTTTTCGGTAAAAGATTTAAAAGGATATTGCTGGCCAACTAGCCAAAACCATCTGTAAAAATTAATCTGACAAAAATAGCCAACAATTTCTAAAAATCAAACAAAAAGCGGAAAAACAAAAACTAAACATTAAATCAAAATGCCGAGGGCTATAACCTACCATTCACTCTGCAGATACTAAAAGAATCTTTAAAGAAAGTCTATGGGCCCAGATGATATCCACTGCGAATTCATGAAACATTTACCCAACAAATCATTATAGCTTAATAAAAATGTATGACAAATGGCAACTTTTCAAAAATGTGAAGGCAGTCATCCCTATTCCAAAATCTGGAAAGGATGACAGACCCTGAAAACTAGAGACCAATAACAACCAGTTGCCTATATAAAACTATGGAGAGTGGTCAACAACAGGTTGAATTAGTACCTGAAAACTAAAGGCTTAATCAGCGATTTCCAATGTGCTTTTAGGAAAAAAAATAAGCACTATAGGCTACTTAGTACGCCTAGAAAACTTTGTAAGGGAAACCCTCATTAAGAAGGAAAATCTTTTTTGACTTGCAAAAGGCGTATAATACAACATGACAATTTGGTCTCTTAAAAGATCTGCATGAACTGGGCCTAAAAGAAAGGCTGACTCAATAGAGAATTTCCTAGAAAACCGAAGATTTCAAGTCCCTATAGGATCTACGCTATCAGAACTACAAAACCAAGAAGGGTTTCCACGAGGAAGCATTCCATCGGTGATCCTATTCTGCGTAAAAATTAACTCCATGTTAAATCCCTAAGACAAGGTGTGAGGTGCTCCTTATATGTCGACGACTTTCTAATATTGTACAGATCTCGACATTCGCTTATCATAGAAAGACAATTCCAACAATGGCCCAATAAAATACATAAATGGGCCACGAAAAATACTTTGCATTTTCTAAAAAATCAAATGCCTACATTTCTGCAAATTAAGAAAATTGCACGAGACCGGTTTAAAATTAGACGAAGCAGAATCCCAGTAGCGAAACACAAGTTCCTAGGCATCATTTGACAAAAAGTTAGTATTCATTCCTCATCTAATATATTTAAAGCTAAAATGTAGCAAAATCCTCCAACTTCTGCGTGTGCTAGCCCACGTAGCAAATCGTCAAACATTAAATTATATAGATCACTACTTCGCTCAAAACAGGATTACGCTAGTTTTATAAATGGGGCAGCCAGAAAATCATATCTAAAAATATTCAACGCAACCTATCATCAAGTATCACTAGTACTTGGAGCTTATACACAGAATGCGACACTAATGAAACTCCCTCCACATTTAAGGCACACTAAACTGGCACTGCAGTACTATATCAAAGTCATACCCAACTACCCCAGCTTACAGCAGTACGTTTAAACATAATTACTGTGACCTATTCCAATCATTAATATAAGTTTCTAGGGATATTGGAAAACCACCTTAATCATCCACTCATCTATAGAGATGGGTCAAAGTGTGAGGACAAGATTGGATGTGCAGCAGTGAGCCAAAATATTACCAAAAAAGCGCCTCCCAAAGGAAAGTTCTACTTTTACTGCAGAGGCTTACGCAACAGAGCTAGCTATCAACATCAAATAGAGCAAACAAAAACATTTTTCGGACTCGTACGTTCTAATTGCTTTGAAAGAACAAAATTCCAACAACCCACTCAATTTTTTCTTTTTCGCCTCCCTGGAGGGGTGGGGTGGAAAAATGTTGACGAGGAGTGAGGGGCTGTCGAGATCGAACTGAGAAGAATGTGAGGCAGAGGGGCACGGAAAAGGGAGGCTCCTAGGCTCGACTACTTCAGTTTCTTTAGGGGAAGCAGGGACAGATAGGACCTGGTTTTATCCATGCCCCTCTCTACCCTACTACGCCCAGTGTGCTGAGTTGGACCATCTTCCTCCTCTGTTCCTTTTCAATGATGATGAAAGAGGTTGAGGCCGCCATCCACCTCCATTTCGGAGACTAGTTGCTATTGTTTGACTTCTCGTTTTTGCTGTTACTGCTTTTTGGAGGGGTCTGTTTAGTTTTTTGGACCGGTTTCTGAGGCTGTTAGTCCAGCTTACGCTGGGCCTCTCCTTCGTTTCTTGTGTTTGCTCTTGCACCTCTTTTGGTTGCTCCTGCATTTCTTTAGGTCGCCCCCTGCGGTGATCTCCGGGGTTTTGGCGACTGAATATTTCTTTTGAGGGGAGGGTGCTGTCTGCAATCAATCTGACTCTTTACGTCAGAAGTCAGCAAGGATATAATTCTGGTGTTTACCGCATCTAGCGCCTCTGAGAAACTAATTCCTTTGCAAATATTTATTATACTCGGTCCTTTTTTCCGCATTATATGCCAAGTACTTTTGCTTTGGCCTGTTTTCTGACCAGGCCGGTTTTTTTTTCAGTTGTTACCGTCGGTGTTTGTAAATTATTGGCCATGGTGGACCAAAGCCACCATCTAAACAAATATACTATTTTTTTTCACAACAAGTATACAGAAAAGACAAAGAAAATCGTGGACAAACCAAATAAAACGATAGCAGAACGTGGAAAACAAAAAGACAATAAGCAATTCAAACAAATACGAAAAAGGTAATGCAAAATAAAACCGGGGGGGGGGGGGTAAAAATACAAGAAGGAAAATAGACAAAAAAGAAAAGAACAAAATGCACAAATAAATACGCACAAATGAAAAGAAAACTGAAAAATTCGAAAAGGTTTCAAAAAATAAAAAACTTAAGTTCGCTAACACACAAGCTGTTCCAACACACGTAAAACCCTTAAGGAAAAAGTCAATACATATTGCCCCCCTGTCTTCATTGTTATTTCTGACATGTCGGAAACACGATAATATATACTATCTGAAGTTATTATGCAAATCAAATAGCCCTCAATAACTCAAAAAAGTTCTAAACCAATATTTATCAAATTTAAATTCGTCTATTTCCACCCTTAGTAAAATATTTAACTAATCTTTCTGACATTTTTAATGGATAGTTTGAGATATTTGGAATTTACGAAAATGTACCAAACGCAAATTAGTATGCAGATTAAGCTAAGGCCTCTGAAATCTAACAAAACTATTTTTTCTTTTTATAAATATATTTTTAAACATGGGTAAAAGGAAGGATCTAACAACTACTGAAAAACAGAAAATAACAATGTTATTGAGTGAAATACTGTCCACATTGGAGATATCAAAGGAGCTTTGAAGAGATCATCGAACAATAAAGAAGGCTGTTGAAATATAAAAGTTGAGATCTCGAAGCAAAGAAAAAGGGCGTAATAACCTGCTTCCTCGACATGGATGTAAACTAAAGCGACATAGCAAAACAACATTTGACCAGCGTTCAGATCTTCGAAAAGGCTGGAATTAAGGGAAGGACAACAGATGTAGAATACTAATTGGAATCTGTACAAAATCTCCTAGTCAACCTCCTCCTCTCACAAAAGAAAATATTTTAAAGCGTTAAAATTGGGACAAGAAATACATGAAAATTGACTGTTCTAAAGTAATTTTCACGGACGAATCTCGAGTGACATTTGATGGACCTGATAGATGGATTTTATCCAATTTAGATATGTCTGTGGCTAAAAGACGACAACAAAGAGGCAGTAGTTTTATTATATAGGCTGGAATTGTCGACCAAACCATTATTGGACCATTCAAAGTCGATGAAGGAGTTAAACTGAACAGTGATAACTACTGCGATTTTATAAAAAAGATTTTCTTTGCATGGTACAAGTCCCAGTTTCAAAGTGAAGTGTGTATTTATGCACGACAATGCTCCTTCTCATGTATCTAAACTTGCACATGTATTATTTGAGCATAAAGGATTTACAGGAGAGAAGATAATGGAATGGCCATCAAGTCTTGATCTGAATCCGATCTATGATCAATTGTGGAGATGAAATTGTATGAAGTTGACAAGCAATATAACAGCAAAGCAGACCTATGGGAAGCAATTAAAATGGCAATTGAACCTGCTAAAGTAAAAAAAATCAATAGATTACTGGCTGTTATTGAGAAGGGTCATTATATTAAAATGTAAAAGATTCAAAGACTTATCATATTTATTTGTTCTATTATAGGCGTTGATCAATTTTTGATGATTTTATTACCTTTTTATTGAAGTAAAATGTGATTATTTGGTTTTGCCTAATAACTTCAGACGGCATAAATCAAATAACTTCAATAAAACCTATTGATAGTATCTAAAATTTTAACCCAGGGTTTGTTTTGACATCTAAATTGATTGTTTAAAATTTGATAATTTTTTGTAAAACAAATTTGAATTATTGAAGTTTTTTATGATTTGCTTAATAACTTCAGACATGGTGTACAGTCCTGTCAAACATATATTTTATTAAAATACTCAAATGACATCAAGAAATAAAAAATTTTAGATTTGTCCTTACATTATATTTTCTTTTAAAACCTGAATGTCTCTGTCTCTCTCTCTCTCTCTCTCTGTCTATATATATATATATGACTCGGCAGGAATTCGCAAAGTGCTTTGTATGTGTCATTTGAAAATTCCTCCTCGTCTAAATAATAAATATTTAGAATTAATAAATCTCAACCGAAATAAATCAAATCCTTTCTTCTGATTCTGTTGATTAATTGAAGACCTTGGAACAGCACTTTCTTCTAATTAATCTCCCAGTGAAGTTATAATTTCATTTTTTCCGATTAATTATTCTGCCTTTTCAATATTCGATAACTTATTGGCTCATGCAATTCGCTTAGCAAATGTTCAGTTTCTGCATTATTCTCCTATTCGTCCCAACCGGTTTTAATTAATGTTAATATAAAGACGTTATGTGTAAATCACTTCCATTTCCACGATCATTATTAGTAGTAGTAATATTGTGGTTTAAATCAAAAGTATCTTTATCATAATTACCAGTAGCAGTATTAACAGCATTTGTTGGAAACATAAAATCTGAGATACTAATGCAGACATTATTTTTAATATCACACTCATTAATTTGATAATCTTATCGTCTATTTTACTAATTGATATTTCTCTGTACACTAAGGAAAAATCTTTTGCTTGGTTTGAACAAACCTTTGCAGTCTGTCAACACTGCGATAAAACATCTTACAGCTCATGTATGTCATAACAAACATCGTTTCGTATTTTGACGCCAGTTAATGTCTCGTGTTATTTTCTTGTTATCAGTTAATTAAAAAGGACTTCAAATTGTAGAACTGTCCTACATGAACATCACACCTGACCGAAATTTTATCGATGTAAAAGAAAAATCGATTTGAATGTAAAAAGATGCTGCGTAAAAATCAGCTTGTATTTCTTCAACAAAAATGTTTATTTTATGAAATACACTGGTTGGTGCGTGTTCGAATAAATCCTCTAAAAATAATAAATCCACAAATTCTGATAATTCTGTGCTGTTAATTAAAAATAGGTATGGCTGAAGAATAAACTTTTGAAGAAAGGTTGGATGACATTTTCCCAACCACGCATGACTTGACGATTTTTTTCTACAGCCAGATCAGTTCAACAGAAAAACTTCAGACGAAGAATATTTTTTGTATCAATCAAAGCAATAGTTTTTTCTTCAATCGCAAATATATAGGCTACAGCTTAATGATGTAACTAGGATAATTCATTTTCTGCAACATTAAACTATAAAAATTATATTGCTTTCTAAATTGCAAAGAGATACAACAGAATTAGTATTTCGCAATCTTTATCAATTCCTTTATTGCTCATTAAAAGAAATGATTGTGCAAGCATAATGTTTCTTTTGCTTGTTTAGGTAGTTTACCAAAGAATTACTGTCGGTAAATAACACACCAAGTATTAATTTGTCTTCTCAGCATAAATGAATTCTTTCTAAATAAAAAATTATTATTCTCCTAAAAACTAACCGATCTTTGTCACGATTTTAAGGTAAGGAACCTTCTTAGAATATTGTAGGTAACATGAAACTAAATTAAAATTTTATTTAAACCTTCTCTTTTATTTTCATATATACCAAAATCCTATTTTGGCAATTTCCCACTATGGAATGCAACGCAGCAATCCGAATCATTTGTCTTGCCCGCAAATTTTGTATCTGACCAACGACAAAAGAAACTTTTCTTAAATATGTGAGCTTTGAAATAATTTCATGAGCATGGCTGCATACATCGAACATATACCGGTACTCCTTTTTAATCCAGAGATCACGTGAACCTCAAATATAAGAAATTTCATGCATTCTCTACAGAAGTCAGATTAAAGCAAAAAATGGAGCATTGCTACCATGTCTGAGCTAGAGTAGTCAATCCTCACTTTCTAGCCTTGATAAATTTCAAAATCATTTAAGCGGTCGTCGTGTAAGTGGCGTCTTATTTTTCACTCTACAGCCTTTTTCTCCATATAGGAAATGTTGCTAGTCTATCATTACTCTATCGTTATTTCTATGGTAAATATTCAGATGAGCTCCACATTAGTTCCACCAGTTCTGACTTTTACATCTAGGATTTGGTATACGTACCACCTGTATATGCCAGTCGCATTAAAATTACAGACTGCTACTCTGTGGAACAAACTTTCTGCACATTAAAATCTTAATTTCTTCAATCTCTTCAAATCTTTATCTTCCTTATCCTTTTAATTTTTCTCCACCTACCTCCTCTTAAATTTTATTCAGTAACCCTCTACCAGAAGTGGTACCTGAGCCTTGTATTGGGTGAACCTTAGTATAAACGACATAATTTGTCCATATTTAGGGGGAAAAAATCTTGCATCTTTCATCTTATACTTTTCAAATGACCAGCAACTAGTAAAACTGACCCCGAACTGTTGTTTTTATCCCAATATATGAAGTTTCCTCGAGGTCATTATCAGGCATTCTTCACGTTAAGATTCATCGATATAAACCCGAAAAAATCCAGAAAATATCCGACAGCTGCTAGTGGCAAATACCATTCAATTATGAATTCATCTTACATTACTCGTTTCATGGCAAACAAAATCACCTGACTCTGCTTCGCATCAGTCACAGGTGACAACATAAGCAAGACTAAAAACCCCGTTAAATTCGACATATATCGCATAATGTGCTATCACACATGCGCGCGCACACACACACACTTTTGAAATGCTCATGTTTATACGAGGGTTACTCCGAAAGAAATGCTTTACATTTTGTGTTGGCCACAACGTTAGTGACAGATTAGTAAAGACTGAATCCTTCCGCTAACAACCCATATTTTTTGTTTCCTTACAGAAAAGCTGTTGCGTGGCAATCTACCAAAATAGCGTTAGACATGAAAGAACGCACGAAATACATGTCTCACTGAATTCCTCTATACCCAAAGATTTACATCAAAAGACATTTATAAACGCATGCTGAACGTTTCGGTCATTCATTAAATTGCTAACTAACTTGAACCTTTTATCAAGAGAAAATCAGCAGTTATCAAATGTGAACTATTGACTCGCTGTAACGAAGACGATGATATTACCAATGACGATGCTGAAATTTGGGTAGCAAAACGTTAAATACGTTCGATAGTTAAACATATATAAAACAAATTCATATAATTCTTAAAAGTAAATCCAGGTCTTGTCATTCTGTCTCCGTTACTCATGTACATACCACACAATACAAAATAAATGTTTGTTTTTCGGACTGTCGACAACTAAACTCTCAACAGATTAAGAACAGATGAACAAGAATCAACAAGCTATTTAGATGTGGTGTCTCAATAAAATCGCCGTAGTGAAGGCAACCCACAAGAACAATCATGACAATGCAAAACTCAGAAATATCAGTAAAGGAGAAACATTTGTGGCAGGTGACACTTGTCATCCAGCGACTGTTCGTAAGAAAGATTATAATCGGCACACGGAATTTTAAGACATTTTGCCAATGAGATAAATTCTAAAGGCATCATCGATATTCTAGAAGTATGGAAAAGCAACGGTGATTATAAAAGCGACAACAGTAGGTAAAAGAAAGGAGTGAAGTATGACTTATATAAAGGCTAGAGGAAGTATGATTGGTGGTTATTGGCAAGTCATACAAAATTTCTGGTGCAATTAAAAGGGAAACCATTAATAGTGCGATCGTAGTGATATATGCACCCCCGTCTGAAAAGCACTGACGAAGAAATAATTTTACAACACACTAAAACTGTCAATTACCAGAGCAAATCACAAGAAATGATCATTATCCTTGGGGACCTAAATGAAAATGTAAGTGCCGAATAGATATTGAAATGGTTGATAAGTGTGGACTGGAATCACGTAAAGAACGCAGAGAAAAATGTGTTCATTATTTAAAGGCGAATAACCAATAATCAATACTTTTTTTAAGAAAATCGATGTTTATGGACGGGAAACATTAAAATTACTAACAATCTAATAATAATAATAATAATAATGTTTAACCATGAACAAGCGGTTTAAAGCTGCAGTGTTGCAGCTAAAATGTAACAAGCGAACCAGCACCAGTCTGATAAAAACTAGGGATAAAATGCAAAAAATAAATAATCCCTAAATAATGCGTAAACTGCAGTACCACAAACTGCACAGAGACTCCATTTACAAACATATACTGTCACAGGTAAGAAAAAGTCTAAAACATTATTAAAGGTCAGGAAATCAAAGTGGAATATCTTAAGGGAAGTATTAGTAATAGTAAAGCGGGTCATCCAAAGAGGTCAAGAAAATATGGCAGATGAAATTCTTGATTTAATGAGAGACAGCAGCTAATGCCAAGAAATGGCTTAGAATATATGTTGAACAAAAATAAGTATATCAGAAATAAGTCCAGTCAAGCAAAAAAGGAATTGCTCAGTAAGAAATGGCCAGACATCAAAAACTGCAGAAAACAGATATATCAGATATGCATAAAAAGTAAAAGAAATAGCAAACCTAAATGAAATGAGATACTAGGGAGATGGAACGGATACGCCAATGAGCTCTTTCTTTCGCTCAACATAGAGAAACCTACAACACATAAAACATGAAAGTATTCGCGGTATTATGATGCGAGTTCGGTCTGAGCTGGTCAAGAGAAAGAGGCTCATAGCAACAGAACCAAATGGAATTGTAATATAAATTCGGACATTTGGAGATTGATAATGTTAATGTTAATGCAATAGAATGGCAAGAAGCTTTATACCTATGCTTCATAAGTTTTGGTATAGATCTTCCTGCATTTCTATTACACAAACGCCTAAAATACGGAACCAAATAACTCCTTGAAATCTTACGGAAGCTTGGGTTACACAAAAAATTATAATAACAATCCACTGGCATGCGGATAAAGAACGAGTTTATTGGATACACAAAACTAGAAAGAGGAGTTCGATAAAGGTATGTTTTCTCAGCGGACTTATTTCACCTGTACAGCGAAACGGTTTTAACAGGACAACACCTCCTATGATTTATTTTTTAGCATTTTTCAGAAGCATTTTGATTTAATGACCGATTTTAACTTAAATGTACGTTGTATCTTATGTAAGTGACGGCTTGATAAAATGGTTTGTAAAAACATATCTTAAAATCCATTCGTTAGAATTCTTGACACTCCTTAAGCACCATATTACATTTTTTTTATTAATATCTCAAAATGGCGAATTGTTTAATGGGGCTTGTTTCTTTCTTTCTTTTATAAGAGTAGCTTAAAATATTTTGTATCTTTCTGTTACTATTCGTGTAGCCAGTGTATATAAATACACTGGTGAGGCAAACCTTCTCAGCTCGAACCATTTCCCAAAATCTGACCAAGTGACCAAAGATGAAATTTTAAAAATAATCTTAGTCGAGTCAAGAACTTTTAAGAATCCTCTCGTAATAGTTTAGTAGTTACAACTACTAGTAGTTGTATAATAGTCCTGTTTTATAATGTTTGTTTCTACTATACCGTTTTGCACATAATTTCACTTAATGACGATAAAATATACATTTAAAATTAAAATGGCAATGTTTCACAAAAATGCTAAAATAAAATTAATGAGAATTTGATTGTAAACTAATATTAATGTTCTTGAAAATAATCACTAAAACATTAAATTCACATCAATAAAGCATGTTTAAATGAATTCTTAGTGCCTAAGTACATGTTACTGTGTGTGTGTGTGTGTGTGTGTGTGTGTGTGAACATGATTTGTTATTCCAGTATTTTCACACATTAAGTGAATACTTGTAAATTTACTCGATGTGATTTTTTTTTAGTTATAATACTTTCTCTTTTGAAGGCATGCATTCAGGCCCATATTGAGTTACACGGTAGACTGACTAATGCTGCTGAGATTCTTTTTGTTGCATTACAATATTCTGAAAATGATAATCGTTAATCGGGTTGAACTACAATCATTTAAAACGCAAACTAGCAATTTACTCAAAACTGGAAGTTCCAGTGTTGTAAGGACAGAACATAAAATGTTCAAGTGACTTCTTAATGATTTTTTCTTTATTTAAATTCAATTTATTTCGTGCATATTTATTTCGTCTTAAAGAGCCACTTTGCTCTTTGTAACTATCTTGTATATAAAGTTATATATTATATCTAAATTATAAATTTCTCTGTCTCCCTGACTACTCTTCTACCTAAACAACAGGTATTAAAGTTGTGGTTTACAAACTGCTATGTTCAGTTATAAAATCAGCTTCGAAACTAGAATGTTGTATTCATGAGTTCTTACCAATGCACAGCTTAGAGCAGTGTTTTATATGTCCCGGGATAAAAAATATACATTATTTACAAAGTAATTATAAATGATTATCAATCACGTAAAAATCTCTTTGAATATGTATATTTTAAGTGGCACAGCGAGCGTATCGTCTTTTATACGCTGTGTTCCTTCAGAACTTGGGCTATTGTCGCTCTCGACAACTTTCTATCCTTTGTGACTCTTAGTAAAGTTTATTTTTCATTTCGCCATCACTCGTAGCTCAATTTTACCATCTATTTATTTACACAAGCTTTCAAAGTAGGTTACTTGATGTTCCCTCGTGCCTTCAATATGTCTTGTGAGCATTCTTCAAGTCCACTTTTCTCATCATGCGTCCTATACATTTGTTTCCGATTCTTGGTTATAAGCGTCCTTTTTGTTTCCATTTTCTTCATATCTTATTTACTCAAGTATTCAGCCGATGGTAATCTCAGCAATATTCTGTAGACCACATTTCTCTTGTGCCTCAAATCACTTATTATATTATATAACATTCATTTGTTCTAACGACATTCACCCGTTTCTTAATTCTTTACTTAGATTTTGTAAAGAATATTTTGCTATTCCAATGCGGCTTCGGATTTCTGTTACCTATTAACAGTTCCCAGATATTAAAGTCCTGTGTTTGTTTGATTTTTCGTAGCTCGCACTTTTGCCGAAAACCAGATATCTTGTCTTTCAGCTGAAGATTAGTCCTTCCATCCTGTTTTCATTTATTACCTAATCTAGGAGTTCCTGCAGTTCCCCTTCTGTCTGCTGTCAAAAAGAAGCTATCTACGCATCTTGTTAATACTGATAATAATTTCTGATAGGATCTCCAGAGGCCATTTTCTAATTTTATGTAAATAATAAATTCATCTTTTATACAAATACAGGTGGTCTATTCCCAATATAAGTTCTAAATTAACCCAACATCCATCCTATGAAAGACAAGTTTTTTCTACAAGTTCAAACAAACATTTATCCTGTAACGTATCAAATGCATTTGCATAATCGATGAAAAATTATACGTAGAGATAAAGATATATATATATATATATGAGAGAGAGAGAGAGAGAGATACAGACATCTAAAGCTTAATATACTGACTGAATTAATTCAGTATATTATTACCATATATTTTACATGACTATTTTGCGATTAAACTAGTTAATATAAAGGAACGTAAAAGAAATGGAGAATTGTAGACTTTTCAGAAATTAGCAGACACGTAATCGAAATTGACTCATGTGTCCTGATTTGGTGGAAATTTTAGATATTCAAATTCTTGTCCAACGGACATACCCCTTTTCCTACAGTACTTCTACTTCCTCTTCCCTATCCTGTCTTCCGATTACACATCATTTTTTCTTATGTCTAAATTTTTTTTGTTACTCTCCTACTACTACTACTCCTTCTGCCTAAATCCCTCCATTAATCGCTTCTATTTCTCAATACTTACTTTTTGGTTTGATTCTTCTCTTCACTCCTGCATCACATTTCCCGGTCACTTATGAGCAGTCTAACATTTTTCGGCCTTCCTTGATCTGACATGGATTCGCAAAAATCAATAACTTGGATATATGTAAAGTCATTAAACACTATGAAAGTTGTAAAATAAAAAAAAACGTACATTTTCGTTCATGTCCTGTTTTAGCACACCAATAAAAATTATCTATTTTTGCTTGGTTCCATACTAACATTGTATAGAAGTCTATAAACCCAAAACACATTCTGCGCTAGAATTTGCCCTACTCCTCCGCCTCACCATCACCCGTGCTATTGCAGTTTCAGTTATTATACTTTTTAGTTTTTGTTAAAAGAAAAAAGTTGAAACTTCTGCACGTAAAATTTCCTCGATATTTCTAGATTTTAAACTGCGTACGATGAGCACTTTTCAGAATTTTCCTAACTGAAAAGAAAACACTTATTTGAGAAATATAATTTTACAAAATGGCTTTTAATATTGAACAAAATAAACGTACAAACGGCTTTATATTTCTCCTCGTTCTTGATGTCAGCTGGAAAGGATTTAAGTACGTTTTTTACCGCGTCAATCATTTTCCACCGTTGTCGTTGTAAACATGGATTCAAGTGTTGTCATCCATATTGATACCTTTGCGAAATCATAAAAATTAATCTAGAAAAAAACTACGTAATGCAGATTAATTGTGTATTCACTTGATAAATTAAGCATTGTGTGCATGTGTCATTTGGGAATATAAAACGCTGTATGTTGAAACATTCCCTTCTAACTTTGCACTTACATCAAGAAAAAAAACACGAAAGCAATGCCATCAAAAAATTTCAACATCAAGGGAAAAAAGACAGGACTTTTGGTTAAATCGTAATTGTCAAATAGCGGCAGATGATAAAATCTCTTTACGGCCAACATCGATTTTAGCCTCGTTTTTAGAACTCATAATGGGCCGATTGCGTGATTGGCTGGATTTGCGAGTATTTCAGAAATGTGATGGAAAAGAAATTTAGAGAAAAAATAGGGAAAGTAAACAAAACTGAAAATTAAACAAGTAATCTCGGCGAGGTGAAGATTGGCTACAGAATATGGCTTGTTAGGTGAAGACAGAGAAAAGGAAAGTTTGAAAACATGGAAATAAACATCGTTTTAAAGAGTAAAATTAAGAATAAATAAAATGAGAAAAAGAATTTAAAAAGAAAAAGGAATCTAGTTGAAAGAAGATAACATAAAAATGGAGAAGAAGCAAAGAGAAAGAAGTAATAATTAAAGGAGTAGAGGAAGAAAAAGAAAAGTAAGCAGTAAGGAAGATAAGAGAGAAGAAAATTAAAAGACAAAAATTATAAAGAGTATCTATAATAATAATAAAGAAACAAACAAAAATGAAGAAATCCTGAAAGAAATTAACAAACGCGCTATGACAATAGAAATAAGATAAAAGCAAAAATGATGCAAAGAATGTCACCTAAATTTGTTTATGAGTTTACTTGCAAAAGATTCAATCTGTCTATCTTAACTTTTTAAGAGACCAAATGCAAAACTGTCCGATGCTTATGATTGGACAGTTGAAATAGTTGGCAAAAAAAGACTGCTGTTTAGTAAATGTATAAAATGGCGAACGAATAAATCTAATACTATGTGACATGAGCCTACCTTTCATATGGGGCTTGGCGGATTTGCCAGACTGTGAACGGTGTGTCCTTGGATTAGAAGAAACGGCTTCGCACGCCTTCTACCATTGCCCCCGGGTCCGCCCCTTATCGGACCATGTCGGCGAGCTGACGGCTCGTCTCGCTCCCGAAGAACTCGTGTCCATTGATCGCGCATACGCGTGTGACAATGTGTCGCCCCCGTATTCCGGGGTGAAACGAATGGTGTTTCTAACGCTGCTAGCCACGGCTCGAATGGTGATATGGACGACGCGAAATGAGGAAGTCTTGTGAGGCAATAGTCTTTCGCATCAGGATCTAATCCGATTCTTTGAGCATCAGCTCAAGATGAAGATTAGAACTGATAGAAAACGATTGCATTCGACAGTCTTCAGTAAAAGGTGGGTAAAAGAGGCGAGCTTGGTTCGTTTGAACGGGGTTAGCCTTGATTTTCTTTTCTAGGTCAACCAAAGTCACATCGGGGTGGTTTCCTGTGGAACCCTCCCCTCGGTTAGGTTAGACAAGCTTAAGTGTACCTAGTTAATATGAGTAAGTGTTGTTCCCGGACTGTTTCCCGGCCATCATTTTAGTTATGATCCAAGTCGAGATTCCCAACCTCCCTAGTTTGTTTTGGCCTCCTTTTCATCTCAACTGGATCAGCCTTTTATTTCCCCATGTCCAAGTTATTTTATCTCTTTTCCACTCCCTTAGCGAGAGTGCTTCTTGATTTTGTCCTCTGGACAGAATACAGCGGCCTCTCTATTTTTGAGGGTTGGACGGGCCCTACTAACATAAATTATGTTTAGTTTAAAATTTGTTGAATTTTTGTTTGTTAATGGGTTCATCTCTCTCCCCTTTCATCTTGTCATTATTAGAATTTTAATGTATTGTATCATCATGCAATTTTTATGGTGTGGGGAGCGTTTTTGTAGGTTCTCCTTGTAAGGTTGTGGTATTATGGTGTATGGAGGATTGAATGGTGACGGACGAGTTCTTGTGGTGAATGTGTCAATTGTAATGTATGAATGGGTCGCGAATCTGATTAGCTAGGTATAGGATAGTTAGTTACGACCAGCCTTTACTCCTCCCCCTCTTTTGACCTTGTGCCACAATTTCTGTATCTTCAGAAATAAATCAATTGTGACATGAGCCTACAATTCACGGACCTAATAACTGGACAACTGTTGGCCAATATATCTTAATTGGCTTTGATTATCTTTAGTTATTCAAATTCTGAATATACATCTGGAATTCTCAAATCTCTACATTATTGTTGACGGAAGAAGATACTGCTGCTATTTGAATACAAAAGTTGAAAATGGAAGAACATGTTTATAAATGAACACAACATATTGTATGACTCTGCTCAAAGATGTACACTATCACAAATTATAAGACCTCTAGAAATTAGAAAAATAGATTGCAATAACTGAACTATCTTTAAAGATTTAATTTTGTCTTTAATTACAAAAATAATACAATAATATTTGATTGACTTAGAATTATTTTCACAACCTTTTTTTATACAAAACACGTTTTTATCAATTCATAAATAAGTGATGACAATAATAATAACCATATAATTAAATTTTCGGTAGACTTTGAAAATTTGCTTTCGTTAATTTTTCGAATATAATAAATAGGTGGGCATTTTATTAAATACCAAGTCATGTTTATAAATTGTACAAAATATTAAACTGCTTTATAAATCCTGAAAGTGCATTCTGTAGAAATGGCAAAAACTAAGGATGGAAGAACTTTTTTCAGTGCATGTTATAATCAATGGCAGATAACATTATTTTAGGAATATTAAAATGATATAATTTCGTATAAACCCGCTGATCCATTGATTGGAATCGTTCTTGTCTAAACTGGGACATCTCTAATATCGTTTCAGACCAGAACAATTGGTTTGAGACCAATCAAGGCTAAAGTGGACTGAATGCCAAAAACATTACTTAATTAGAGAAAGAGATAACAACCATAAGTTAATGTAACTGATTGAGAAGTAATATGAAACGTTAGCAAGAGAGTAGGAACAGTAATACACTGGGAATTGTGCAAATGGCTTTTGTTCAGCCAATATGAAAAAACTCTTAGAAAATATAAAGAGTCAAATCCTTTATTACTTTTAAATTCAATCTGGCTAAGTACGTAGATCGGAAAACAAAGAAAGAATGTCTGTCGGACATTCTTACACAGTAGATAATGTGGAGATAAAAAACAACGAAAAAATGTAAACTCTCAGAAGTGAAGAAAAAATATGAAAGATGTGGTTTAATGTTGTCTGTAATAAGGGAAGCACTCTGAACATTAGGAATGATTGGGAGGAATTGTAATTATGAACATATGTTTGAAACAGTCCCAGCCACAATAATAATATTGCCTACGATTGGGGAGAGTGCTATAGATTTCAGAAAACTTGCTATTAGTCAATACCCAGTCATCTTTATATAAATAAAATATAAGTAATAATATGGAACATCAACTTTACAAATGGCGTGCGTATGGATAGGAAACTGTGAATCATACAATAAATGAATGTAGCAAAAAAATGTATAAAAATATACATGACTGAATAGGAACAGTCAACCATTGTAAACTGTGCAAATGGCATAGATTTGACCATCGAGACAATTAGTATGCACGCATACCAAAGATCTATCCTGAAAAAGAGAAAATAATGTTTGATATTTTGAAATTCAATCATTTAATTAAAGCCGGAAGACTAAATCAAGTCATAGTAAACAAAAATTAGAAAAACTGTCATTTTCACAGAAATAGTGAAATTGAAATTTCATATATATATATATATATATATATATATATATATATATATATATATATATAATGTATTTATATAATTGTAAAATTTCATATATATATATATATATATATATATAATGTATTTATATAATTGTATGGTGACAGAAATAAAACACCTGTGTAATAGGAATGTGATAATAGTACTAGTAATTATTGTGAATCATGAACGGTCGGAAAGACCGTTTTCCGAACGGAAGACTTAATTTGACATTCAAGGAAGAATTGCAAACTAAGCAATATTAAAATCAGCAAGAATACTGACGAATATTCTAGGTTTACTGTCACTTGATATACCAAAATAACCAATAAGTACATCGAAAATCCAGATATAAAGATTAAAAGTATATGAATTAAACATAAAAAAAGAAAATGTGACAAAATCACGTTTGTTTGGCTCGCTGAAAATAAACTGGACTCGATGTGGAGGCAAACTTGGGAAAGTTCACTGAAAAATAAATCGCTGGATTTCAGGTGGTTTCTATCCAAGCTATTATAGTTTTTCAATTTCAATTATAATTTTTCCACTGGGTGGACATTTCTTTTTTCTGAGAAATTCTGAAGCAAAGTAGTAGTTTACGCAAAAATCAATTTTCTTCCCTGTTGATTAGGTTCAAAACATCACGCAAAAGAAACACGACATTCTCTTTTTTACATTTATTATTTGTGCAAAGATGTTTCGGCAAAAGTGAGAATAATAATATTCACGTGATTACTGGTTAACTTCTAGTGATCATAATAATTATAAAAAATATTTATTTCTTCCTAATTCAAACAAAAAGGGTTAATCTAAAGTGAATTTCAATTTCACTTCTTAGTTGATGCTCTGAAAATGTGCGTATTGCCAATAGACTTGTCTTGATAATTATTATAATTAAGACGATTGCGTGAAATAACTACAACTTTGAAGTCAAACTGCCATGTAAGAAATTTGTAATTTACCATGATTTTATCTCTAATACTGGCTCCTTAGTTTTCTGTTTCCATCAAGTTGTGACCTTTCCAGAGGAAAATCAATTCAATAATTTGCTCGTTTAGTGTGCACAGTACAATGAAAGCGGGACAGAAGTGCTGAGTCGATTGAGCAACCACTTAAGAGCGGAAAGTTATTGGTATTATCTAGAAATTAAATGACCAGCTATTACTTTATATACGCATGACCTGTTGGCAGCATATTGATATAGTAACAGTAAAGAACCGGATGTGGAATAACTATGCTGGAAGTCATTAATATCGAACTATAATGATTCAATATTGAAGTTTCATTTCTCTAATCTTAAAACTTATTTCACAGTTTATTCATTCTTGATTTACCCACCACTCAAGTATAATCTAGGATCTTTGTTTATGCAATAGCGTATCACAGAATATTACTAGAGTAAATTATGTTCGCTATGAATTATTCGCCTTTATTCTTATGGTCTACATTGTTTCTGAAGATATTACTTTTCACTCTTTAGTTGCTACAGGTAAATTAGCTATGTGCCCAACAGCCGAACAAAATTCGATTTGGGAATCAGAATTATCACGTATTTTACAAGTTCATGATACCAACCTTTAGACTTGGCTTTACCTCAACTAATCAAAGAAACAAACTATTTTATGGTTTATTTATGCTACATACAGAGTGTTCAGGAGTAAGAATTTTCTGATTGACATAATGACATTTACGATTGCCTGATACTATTTGTAGTTTGAAAAATGTTTGTACTTGTTCTTATATTTGAAATATCAAGATTCAATATTTGACTTGGACATCATCAGTTTATACTGTCTATATCCTGTATTATTTTTATAAAACCCATCATATTTAATGAAATCTGTGTATAGACACCTGAATATGTACTCCATATTTATACTGATATTTGTAATGACATTTATACTGAATATAATCAACATAATAAAAAGTTAAATTATTAGAAATTAATTCAAAGCTACAGTGAACAAAAATCAATAAAAAAGTTTGAAACATCAGTCTTAAGTTAGTTTGAATCCTGTTATTTACAACAAAAGGCGGCTTAAAATGTATGAATAGATAAATGGCTTAATGAAGATCATGAATATACGATACGAAAGGCAGGACAGAAATGATAGGTAGTAAGTGTTTACTTTCAAATGTGTATGATTGTTGCCATATTCACTTAATTCATGGACTTTTCCTTGGTTCTTCTAGACTGAACGTTATTCGAAAGGTAAGTTCATCTCGACACAGCAAATATAAATACCAACATCACCAAAATGCATCCAAGATTTCTCCTGATGAAATATTCATATAGTTCATTTTAATAGTTTTATTTAAATTATCTATAAAATGTAGAAAGGATTAATTTTTTATTCGTTTAAATGAACAAATTAAATTATACTTATAATCTCTATATATACGCATACACAGTATATGTGTGTTTCATATATCAGGACCTTAGCAGCGGGGGTGGGGGTACATTGTCACTGCCAAACTTTTTACCAATAGTAGTATTTTTTACCGGTTTTTATTTTAACAAAATACAATAAAGAAAGAAATACAAAAAAAGAAAAAACTATCAAAGCAAGGAAGAAGATAACTTATATAAAAGACCGATGAAAGAATTTTTTAAATGTGTCCGATGATGGTAATTTCCCTTCATCGATTGGGTGCGTTTTCATTTTAATTTTGGAATTGTGGTGAGACCAATAAAATAAAATATAAAAATATAAAATAATAATAATAAAAATTAAATATAAAAATAAAAATGTACAAACAAATAGAAAAGAATTCAAATTAAAACAAAGCATTTGTTTTCCCTTAAAATCCTTATCTCTTTTTTGATCTTTCAATCTCTTTCTCTCTATACGTTTAACATTAAAAACTAATTTTGGACAAGTTGGCTGTCCCAACAGAATGGATGAACTTTCTTTGACACAGGCGGATTGTGAAATCAACTACAATTCGATATCATAAGTTCAACTGTGGTAGAGATTCCATTCAGTCATAAATGAGACTAAAGCTTTGAGCGCAACTTGGATCGTATATATTCACACTAAGTAGCCATCTCAAGAGGAATTATCTGATAATTGCGGATATCTGTCAAGATTTAATGTGTTCTGTTCTCTTACTACAACATTTTCATCTTTGGACACGCATCTACCACAACACAATAGAAATCAAGTGCAATCAATCAGAAACATTCTATGATTATTTCTTCAGATTCAATTCTAGTATTTAATCCCAATCTGCACAAAACTTGCCATTTCCTTTGATTTTTTTAATCTGGTATAATATAAGCAATATTTAGAAACACTACTTTTTGTCTATTAAACACATTCTTGTTGTAAGTAAAAAATAACACAAATTTTATTTTATTCTTTCTTAGCAAACTCTTCTTTGGTCTGAATAAATATATATTTTAATTCTACAGTTTATCCTTTTTTGTTTCGAAAAATAACTACCAAAATTCCCACTGGTATAAGAAAATGGCCAGCGATATACGGTGCGCCAGGTAATTAAGAACGAATTACAATACAAAAATATTCAATAGAAAAGATTATATTTTTTAATTGTTCAAGAGAAAGTTCATTTAAAAAAGACCACTCTTACCTTCCAGGACGAACCCGATTTGGCCACAGAAGTGAAATCACTGTCCAGATCAAATGGTTCTCAGTCATGTTGCCTACCACATCCACGGTGACAACTATCAAGGATTCCTTAGTATTATTGAGACGCTAATTGAGCTCACTCTCGACAACACTCCTAAAATCGTAGTCTAGGGGATTCAAATCAGAACTAGAAGTCTATATGTTGGAGTAACATAATCGTGAAAATTCTCGACCACTACTCCTACTGATGCACTACGGCTATATCGTCGAACAAGAAATTGGCCACAGTGTCCACGTACTTAGTGTCGATGGTGATATTGCCCCCCAATTGATTTAGTTAAGATGTCTTACCGCTTCAATGTTTCTTTCTCGTGGCCATGAATGACACGCACAGATTGCCAGCTCGTTACTAGCCTCAAAGACGAAGAACCTAAACACATTCAAGGAGCTAGGCATCTTCAAGTAGCTGTGTTTGACACAAAATGTCACGAGCTATTGGCCCACATAAACTACATGATGCGGGACAAAAATACTTGGAATTGTCATCATTGGTCGACTGAACTTGCTTTGTTTCAATGACTTTTGTTTTGTTATTATTAGTTACTTTCCAGCATAAAAGAAAAACATCCATAATGGATAATTTTTTCACGTTCTAATGAACGCTAAAGCATAACTGTCAGCCATAGCATTTAAACGCAAAAGGAAAAATTCAGTAATGGATAGCTACACATAGTTTTTGCCTTACCAGTTGTACCCCTGATGAGGATCTCAGAAAGAGATGGAAGGTACTTGGGAAATAAAAGTGATTTTCACTGTTAAAAAAAAAAAAAATACTGACTAAAGAGGCAATAAATTCAGATGGCTAGCTTTGAAAATATGACGTCACTGTATTTTGGTGGTAATAAGACCGCTACTCGTGTGATGATAAAGAATGAGAAGATCAATAAATGGAGTTTGAGGATGATGGTGCAAGATCATTGTCATCATGGTTGAGTCTGGCAATGAATATCTCACACATATGACTCACAAGACTGGACACCGAAAGCAGACTGCAAAAATCATTCACGAGTTTCTGGTGGAGAAAAATCTAACCCAGCAGCCCATTGTATATGTTGGTAGTGATGGAACCAATGTAAATGTAGGATCAGAAAATGAAGTCATTCACCATCTTGAAATGTTACTTGGTCACCCGCTCCATTATTTCCTTTCCGCGCTGTTTTCTATCATTATGATGGTAAACCAAGTGGTCCTGAGCATTGGCGTGGTACCATTGGAAATCAAATCAAGTGCCTTTGTTTGAGCTGCCAGTTGTTGCTTCCAGCCAGTCAGCTTCACTGATTTCCCTGTCCCGAATGAAGAAAGATCTATCCTGGTATCAGAAATACCTGTATAGGATTTGTAAAGGAGTTATTACATGTGTTGTTGATACTTGGCTGCTATTGAGCCAGGTCCTACCGGCGTGTCAAAGTGGAATACCTTATGGAGTAGAATCCACAGGCTGTATGTAGCAACATCAAGACCAAGCCACGAGCTGAAAAGAATCGTCATTACCGTTATAATGTTCAGTGTTCCAAGATGCACCCTTACGGAACACACGGCTCAATGAACGTATTCCAATCCCTGTTATATATGAAAAACATGAATACTAAGGAGAAGGCGATAATGAAGAAGACTGTCCAGTGAAATACATACTTTGCCCACACAGATCAACTACTTCTTGGTATGTGTGCAGATGAGGACGTGACTGTTATAATAAATGCTGTCTCAATGATAAGAAAATTTAGAAAGGAGAATCAGCAGATGGAAGAATGCACTGACAGATCTGATGAAGAGAAAGAAGATTCTGCTGCTTCTGTTGACGGGTATTTGTTCAACTACACTGATGATGAAGAGGACAGTGAAGATGGAGACGGAAATGAGGATGTGTCTCCCGTAGTCAACATGAGAAAATTGGTGACTCCCAAAGTGGCAAGGAAAAACTACCATTCCATGATTACCTCAAGTATGATACTCCTTAGATTGCTTCTATATCAGATCAACAGATTAATTACATTCTTGAGACACCATTAGTAGTGCCTAAGTGGCCAAACAGTACTCAGACGTCGAAAGAGGGATAAAAGTAATGACTGAATCTTACACTGAAGTGGCGGGATACAAAGCGAGAGATGGATATATTAGACAAAGTTTATCTTCTAGAACAATGATGCCCAGGTTCCACACAAAACAAAATTCACTATTAACTTGTAATATTTTAATATGATGTCCTCTCAATTAATATTGGAATTAAATTAAAATGCACAATTTATTATTATCCTGGCCAAAAATAAATGACACCTATTTTTGGTGTGGAGTAAAAGCTGATAAAAAGTCAATCGCAATGCTGCATGAAATGGCCTGGATATTTCACAGGTGTTTTTTTACAATCATACAAACGATGCCTGAAAAATGCAGCTTGCAACTCAAACAAATGTGTTTTCACTGCTGCTGAACACTTCTAAAAATATGACAAAACATCAGATTTGGGGGCGGTAATGCCTTAATTGATCTGATAACTTTTCAGCCTCCCCGTGAATACACATACACACGCACGCCCACGCACGCCCACGCACCGAGTTTGAACAATGTAATGGAAAAAACACAACTTTTTCTTCTTTCGGCAATATCACAAATTCAAGTGTTCTAGGCTCTATATATGTGTTTATATGCATCATGCATGCCTTATATTTCATGATATATAGTTTTTTGTTTTGAGTTTTTTCCTTAGATACTTATATTCATGACTGAATTTCCCAAAAATTTGAGTTCCAAAAAGAACAAATTTTTGGAGCGCGGGTGGTTGGAGCTTCAGTCATTAAAACTGCTGAATTCCTTAATGTTTCGAGGGGTACTGTTTTTAAAATCATAGTGATATTTGAAAAGCCAGGTAAAACCAGCTCCAGTAAGCATAATCCTGGGAGAAAGACAAACCGCTCATACCACAGAATAGTGAATTGTCTAAAACTACAGAAAAAAGCAGAACTAAACCGCCACATTGCCAACCCTGTGTCAGCCAAAACCGTCCGTTGTTAGCTCCATAAAACTGGATACTATCCGAAGTGCAATTGCTAAAATTATTCTGCCATTATCAACATTGATAAGCAAAAAGAAAATGACGTCTAGATTATCAGAAGTGGCCAATGGCTCATTGGAATAATTTCCGAATATAACAATGAGGAATCATCGTTCAAACTTTCTCCCAGTTTGGAGTGAACTTATGTCTGGAAACAACCCTAAAATGTCTCCAACTGTTTAATCACTACTCTGAACATGGGGTTGGCTCCGTGATGATTTGGACAGCAATATCACAGATCTCTCGACCTAGTTGTTCTACATGACAGTTAACGCCAAGGATTATCTGAGTATTTCAGCTAATCATCCTATAGCACAAACGTTGTTTCCCGATGGTAGCCTAATCTTCCAGGTCAATAATGCGCAGATTCACACGGCTGATGTTAATCGGAATTGTTTATTTGTAGTGTATTGGATACTGTTAATTGTGCTGTGCAGTGCGCTCTGACAAGGTGATCTCCGGCAGTCGGCTCCACATCAAAAGAATCATTTTGGGATTCAATTAAGCCCGCGCATGGGCCATTATTGGGAATTACTTTCCGGTTATGATATCCTTACAGTGTCTGCAACACTGGAAGTAGTGATTAAAAGTACCGTCTCTTTTCTAACTGTTGTGGATTCCGGGATGAAATCCGATATCAATGAATAACAAATGCCAGGAATGGAAAAGGAAAATAAATGTAATAATACAAACTGGTAATACGAGTTAGTAGATCCAGTAATGCGGGTTAGTAACAATAATATATATACAGTCTTGGTATTGAGGTATCGCGGTATGACTCCTTACTGGGTCTACGTGCTC
Organism: Acanthosepion esculentum; assembly: GCA_964036315.1. Taxonomy (NCBI): domain Eukaryota; kingdom Metazoa; phylum Mollusca; class Cephalopoda; order Sepiida; family Sepiidae; genus Acanthosepion; species Acanthosepion esculentum. The sequence continues at coordinate 38,971,983 of OZ038500.1, read as the reverse complement.
GCTAACTGTGACGCTTGCCGCCGTCTCTGTGTGTGACTTACTCTACTACTACTGAACTCTACTACTCTTCTGTCGTTCCGTCTCGACTCCCTCACTATACCTTGGGTGAGTCCATTTGTGTGAAAAAGGGAGACCCCTTAACACTAACCACCGATGTGAAGACCAGAAAGTTGGTCATAGTTATCAAGGGTAACATGGAAGTGGCACTAAAAAGCCTAAGTCTTTGGCCAAAAGGAACAACGCCATGACAGCGACAGAAAAGTTGGCTGGGAGCCTTATTATTAGGTCTCTGAGGATGCAAGCCGAATATATGGGCCCCCAAAAGAAAAAATGAACTCTTCCATGGATATTACGGATGACCATTGGGGGGGGGGGCTTATTTTTCCCAATATGGATCCGTCAGAGAGTCACTTCTATCATAAGCAAATCTGGCATCTCCGCTTGAAATTTTGAACTCCATGTGGAGGGCTTTTTGGACAGCAGCAACAACAACATCAAAAGTTGAAGGTCGAAGAGCATCCACCTAGAGCATCTCACTAAAAAGGTGGAGACGAGATTAAGGAGGAGCAGACCAAAATGAAGAAGAGGACTCCATTTTTGAGGACTGCGGCATCCACCTACCCCAGCTTATCCCAAAAGAAATAGGACTTCCAAAATGAGAAGGCGTTTATAAAATAGACTTGAGGTCGATAGGGCCTTTTACTCTTTAACAAAGGGCCTCTTGAGATCATTATTTAAAATGAGTCTGTTGACTTTACGTCAATAAATCACCCCAGGAACCTCCCAAAGGCTCATGGGATAATTAGTGTAATTAGGAACATTGGCGACAGACTCAAGGTATAGAAGATGATATCTGCCGTCAATGAAATTTTTTCGGAGCTCAAAATGGCGCAAAATACAAATTTTCATCGCATTGTGTTGGGATGGCCATGGTTTTACTCCACCCCTCATTACAGTAAAAACTAAAATTAAAATATATTTATACATATATATCCAGAAATGTTGTATTATTAGGTCTCCTGTAAAAATACTGGTATTTTGGTACATGCTCGACTTAGAGAGGGAGAGTTCTTGTGGTGACTGCTTCAATTGTTGGAATGAATGGGTCGTGAATCCAACTAGTTAGGAGTAGGATAGTTAATGGTGACGTTGGGTGTGATTGAAAGGGAGGAGGAAGATATGAAAAAGGAAGAAGAAGAAAAAGGGGGAGGAGAAGAAAAGCAAAGTATCGGGGGTGGGTAATTGAAATTAATTATTAATTGAACAATTGATAAAAATCGCCTGAGGATAGCGTAAGGTTGAGACCAAGGTAGCGGATTCAACTGATCTCCCAATTTTTAAGTTAAAATCTGTAAGTGTTATTTTTTATTTATTGTTTATTTTTTCACACGTGCATTGAGCACTTTAATACTACTGTTTCCTGGTCTGAATAAATTCTGACCATTAACCTTATATATATAGGCACGGTGGAATAATGGATATCGGCTTGGATTGAGGAATCGGAAAGCCGAGTTCGATTTCCAGTCGGATCCGTTACAATCACTTACGTGCTAATATTCTTGGGAAAGGTATGAATCTTCTTCTTATCTCTCCGTCTATGGGTAAATAGCAGGACAGACTGGGTTCTATAGCCTTGGTTGGCAACTAGTTTAGAAAGAGGGCAACTCTGGATTCAAAACCTTCAGAGGATCGTTTGGGGACCTTGTGGCACGTAGTGCACCAGGTTTCTGTATTCGGCACTTCAAAAAGTTTTTTAGTATATTACAATTATTTCCCCTTCTCTAAGAAAATAATTGCAGGAACAAGTAATAAAAGAATAATAGAATCTACAGTGACATTTACTAGTACTTGTACTCTGTTATACATGTACATAATAAAATATCTCAAGGAATTGTCATTTTGGGGCA